>LR753341.1:1330797-1715170 GCA_902729485.2 Mus minutoides
GAGGAGGAGGAGGAGGAGGAGGAGGAGGAGGATTCGGGAACTACACTGCCTATCAGAACTAAAGCACACATCACTCAAGGATTATAAGTTATATACTGTAGCTGTACAGGTGGTTGTGAGCCACCATGTGGTTGCTGGGATTTGAATTTAGGACCTTCAGAAGAGCAGTCAGTGTTCTTACCCTCTGAGCCATTTCACCAGCCCTCTTTTCTTCTTGAGTGGCATGTTCAACTGCTTTAGCTATGGTGAGAGACTAGGGCTTGCGGTGTGGACCAGTTGCTTAGTGTACAGGAAGCCCCCCCGGGGTGGGGGGCAGGCAGCCCTGGCACCACATAACCCCGATACTGTAGCAGTCTGCTGTAACTCCAGGACAAGTCAGAAGGATGAGAAGTTCAAAGTCATCTTCAGCTCTACAGGGGTCTGAGGCCAAAAGCACACATTAGGGAATATAAATTACTTCCTTCCAAAGACAACCTCTCTGCCTCCAATGTAGGTTTTCAGTATATTTCAGACTCAACCACTGAGGTGTGGCTGTAGGCAAATGGTACAGTTCATGTCTAGCATGCATAAGCTATGACTTTGAATTGATTCCCTGAGCTACAGAATGAACAAACACACAACGAAAAGCCCCCAGGGTGCTTAATAGGTTAAGAGCACTGAGAGTTGGGGCTTAATTCCCAGCTCCCACATGGAAGTTCACAACATCTGTAACTCCAGTTCCATGAGATTTGACACCTCTTCTTCTTCTTCTTCTTCTTCTTCTTCTTCTTCTTCTTCTTCTTCTTCTTCTTCTTCTTCTTCTTCTTCTTCTTCTTCTTCTTCTTCTTCTTCTTCTTCTTCTTCTTCCTTCTTCTTCTTCTTCTTCTTCTTCTTCTTCTTCTTCTTCTTCTTCTTCTTCTTCTTCTTCACCTTTTTTAGTACTAGGCACACACGTGGCACACAGAGATAGGTGTAGCCAAAGCACTCATACACAGACACACAGACACACAGACACACAGACACACAGACACACAGACTCACAGACACACACACACACACTATATATATATATATATATATATATATATATATATATATATATATATATATATATACTAAGTCCCAGCAAAGAGGTGGTGGCGCACACCTTTATTCCCAGCAATGTGGAGGCACAGGCAGGTGGATTTCTGAGTTCTAGGCCAGCCTGGTCTCCAGAGTGAGTTCCAGGACAGCCGGGGCTACACAGAGAAACCCTGTCTCGAAAAACAAACAAACAAACAAACAAACAAACAAACACAAACAAGCAACACAGAAACCAAAAGGAAATGGAAAAAACTCCACCCCCATGCCCTACCCTCACTGCCAACACCCCCTCCCCCAAACCCCAAAGCCTCCAGTCATAAACTTGGTTGAGCTCTCAAGAAGAGCGTAGTTGGTATACCGCCACTAGAGGGCACCAGCTATGCATTGATAATCAGGACAAACCTTTTATCATGTCTCCAAGCAATGGCTGGATTCTCAGTTTTTCCCCAGGCATCTTGCTGAAATCAGCTCTGAGCTTGAATGTTTGCCTTTCTTCTTCTTTATACTGTTTTTGAGACAGGGTATCATGTGGCCTAGGCTGGCCTTGGACTTGATATATATGGAGGATGGCCTGAGCTCCTGATAGTTGCGGTGCGTCTCCAGTGCTAGGATTCAGGCATGTGTCACACATCTGGTTTTTGTGGTGCTGTGGGATCGAACCCAGGACTTCTTGCATTTTAAGGAAGCACAATACCAATTGAGCTATGCCCTCAGGACCCTCACCTGCATTCCTTTCCCAGCCAGGAGGGGCCAATGCAGAGGATGTGGGACCACCTTTCAGATAGTGAACGTGAGGTGGATGATCTCAGATGATCCAGGATCCATTTACCCTGCTCACGGTAGGTGCTTCAGAGTCATAGAATCTTCTAGTGGCAATAACAAGAATATGCCTTGAAATGACCCCTCCACTTTGGAGAACAGTTTGGTCCATGGAGTGGTTTGAACGATGACCTCACCTTAAAACAAACAAACAAACAAACAACCCCCCCCCCAAAAAAAAAACCCCAGAAGCTGTGGATATAAACATATTTGGAAACGGGGGTTTTAGTGTCCATAGAGGAGTCAGGAGAACACACGGAGGAGAAGGAGGAAGTGTGCTGTGTGAGGAAGGAGACAGCCAGTGGCCACAAGGAACTGGAAAAGAGGTCGAGATCCTCCTGGGACATTCTATAGGGCTCTCCTGGGTCCCTGTGACTCTCAGACCTATGGATTCTGGAAGGGTGATTGTAAATTTTCAGCCTTGTAAGCCACAAGCCTCTGATTGTTTGCTACAGCCAACACAGAAAACTAACACAATCACTTTTATTTAGTTGATTTTTTTTTGTTTTTGTTTTGTTTTTTGAGACAGGGTTTCTCTGTGTAGCCCTGGCTGTCCTGTAACTCATTCTGTAGACCAGGCTGGCCTCGAACTCAGAAATCCGCCTGCCTCTGCCTCCCAAGTGCTGGGATTAAAGGCATGTGTCACCTCGGCCTGGACTAATTGGTTAACTTTTAAAATTACATTGTTTGTTTGTTTATTTGTTTATTGTGTGCCCAAGCCTAATTAGTTAGCTTTTAAATTTCCTTTATTTATTTATTTATTTATTTATTTATTTATATAATTTATTTTTATATTTTATGTATAATTTATCTATTTTATATATAATATACTATAAATGTATATTCTATAAAGATATAATAAATATATATTTAGTATACATAATATATATTTAATATATAATATATAAATAAAATATATTATTTACTATCTATCTATCTATCTATCTATCTATCTATCTATCTATCTATCTATCTATGGTGTGCACCCATGGTACATGGTGCACAAGTAGCAGTCAGAAGACACGTTTCACAGTCAGTTCTTCACCCTTGGCACTTCCCACAGTCCTCCTCCTCCCTCCCTCCTCCCTCCATCCCCCTCCTTCCTCCTCTCTTCTCTTCCTCCTCCTCCTTTCTCTTCCTCCTCCTCCTCTTCCTCTTTTTTCTTCCTCCTCCTCCTCTTCCTCCTCCTCCTCCTTCTTCCTCTCTCTCTCTCTCTCTTTCTCTGTCTCTCTGTCTTTTGCTTCCTGCTTCTTGGGCAGAGCAGATACTAAAACCTCTTGTAAGCCCACCAGATCAGATCAGCGTGGAGGGCCACTTGTATCTCAGCTCTGCAATGGCCAGTCCACCACATCCTGCCTTAGAAGCCACTGTGGCTGCAGCCTGGGGCCTCACTCAGCACCACAGGGTAGTAGTTGATGATTGCCACCCTATGGTGGGCACTCAGCTTCCCTGGGGGAAACAATGGATTGCAGCCACCTGCTTGTCTGGTTCATGCACTCCTGCAAGGGACAGGCTTCCTAGGGCACTGGGGCTGTGGATGAGGGACAGCTCACACTTCCCACGCTATTGGGTCATGAGACTTTTCAGCTTTTTTTGGTTTCCATTGTGTAAGTCAAAAGTTTTCAGCCCTGCCCAAGAAAAGGGGCCAGGGAGAGTGCTTGCTGCTCTGCCTGCTGACCTGAGTTCAATTCCTGTGACCAACAGGAATTAGTGGAGAGACATAAATCCAACAAGTTTGTCCTCTGACCTACACACACACACACACACACACACACACACGTTTAGAAAACAAATAGTAAAGCTACATATTTATTTTATTTAGTTTTTACTCATGTTTTGAGGTAGTTTTCTATGTAGCTTTGGTTGGCCTGAAACTCATTATGTAGACCAGTTGGCCTCATACTCACAGAGTTCTGCCTGTCTGTGTCATCTGAGTGCCAGGATTACAGGCTTGTGCCACCACACCTGGCTGTTTTTGAGTGTTTGAGATGGTGTCTCGGGTTGTCTGTATTGCTAGGGATGAACTTGAGCTATGGTGTCTCCTGCATCCACCTCCGGAGTGTGTTCCTTTCATGGCCCATCTCGCTGAATATTCAAGGGAGTTTTGGGGTCCAGCGGTCTCATGCGGCTGATGCATCAGGGTACTCAGGGTAGGATGTGGGAGGAGAAGAGAGAAGATTTCAGGTTTCAAACAAACAGAAAACACAACAACAAAGGATTAATTAGGCTGTTAAGACAGAATAAGACATTTCTTCTCTTATGCTTCCCCCCTCACCCCTGAGATAGGCTTGCATTATGTGGCTCTTACTGACCTCGAGTTTACAGAGTGTTGGAATTAGTGGTACGTACCACACATGTGACCTTAGGTTTTGTTTTATTTTATTTTTAAATTGGTCCTTCCTATGCAGGTGGCCTGGAATTTTTTTTTTCCTTGTTCCGGTCAACCCTGCTCACTCTGGTCTTGCCCGCTCACTCGCTCACTCCGGTTGGCCCCGCTTGCTCTGGCTGGCTCCCCGTTTGACCCTGCTTACTCTGGCCAGCCCCGCTCGCTCGGGTCGGCCCTGCTCACTCCGGTGGGCCCCGCTCGCTCCAGCTGGCCCTGCTCGCTCTGGCCGTCCCTGTTCAGCCCCACTTGCTCCATCCCGCTCGCTCCAGTCAGCCCTGCTCGCTCCGGCCGGTCCCACTTGCTCTCCCCAGTCCAAGGATTTGTTTATTATTATTCTTCATAAGTACGGTGTAGCTGACTTCAGACGCACCAGAGGATGGCATCAGATCTCATTACGGGTGGTTGTAAGCCACCATGTGGTTGCTGGGATTTGAACTTATCACCTTCAGAAGAGCAGTCGGGTGCTCTTACCTGCTGAGCCATCTCACCAGCCCCGGCCTGGAATTTTTAATCCTCCTGTTTTTGTCCAAGTAATAGGATTACAGGCATGTATAATTATGACTAACCTGAACCAATTTTCTTCCTTCCTAAAAAACATAGGTTCTCAACCTGTGGGTCCTGACCCCTGGGGGGGGGTGACATCTCAGATATCTTGTATATCTGATATTTACACCACAGTTCATAACTGGCAAAATTACAGTTATGAAGTAACAGTTACAGTTATAATTACAGTTTTGAAATAATTTTATAGTTGGGGGTCACCACAATATGTGGAAACAACTGTTTTAAGGGTCACAGTGTCAGGAAGGTTGAGAACCACTACTACAAAGGGTCTCATAAAGCCTGCTCTGGATTAGAAGTTACTGTGCAGCCAGGAGGATGGCTTTGAACTTATTCTCCTGCCTCAGCCGCCTGGGTGCTGGGGTTGGATACAGCACTACATCAGGTTTTATGCGGTGCTGGGAACGGCATCCAGGGCTTTGCACATGCTAGGCAAGTGTTTAACCAACCAACTAACCAAGCCATGATCCCAGCATGCTTTGCTTTATTATTTGAGACAGGTCTCATTCTGCAGCCCAGGGTGATCCTCCTGCCCCAGTCTCCTGAGTGCTAGCATTGAGTTAACACATCTCCCCAAACCCCTTAGGAGAGAACTACAAGACCTTGGTCATCTCTTCAGCCCTCTGTGTGCTTTCTTGCTATAAAAGCCACCAAGCTGGGGATCTGTGGTCATTATTTCTGTCATGTAGAAACCCCAGAAACTCCAAGACTTCCTTCAGAAGAGGTAGAGTCCTCCTCAGATGGGAGAATGAGGCCAGGAAAAGCAGCTGCGCCCCCGAAAGTGAAGAGGTCCTGGAAATTGCCTTTTCCCCCTCTGGGGCCAGAGACTTCCTCCCTTTCCCAAGTTGACATCTCTTCCCCTTGCTGGTTGACACTGGGTGGTGCTGAGGGTGTCCTGGGTAAGCACTGGTGGAGGGAGCCCCAGCTAGGATGACCAGTGAGTGACCAATGGGCACCTCCGGGAGGCAAGACAGTCACTTCCTCTCAGTTGCCTGCATCTCTTCTTGAGGGTTTCAAAAGCACAGCCTGGGTGACAGGGTCCTTCAGGCATCCGTCGTTGGTTACCACAGAACCCAGGAGGAGCCAGGACATGGTGAGTGGATTCCTCTCACTGATTCCTCTCCCTGTCTGACTTTCTTTGCCCCTTTTCTACCTCAAGCTCCTTTCATCTACCCTTTCCCACCTGCATCCTGAGCTCACACTCTGAGGATGGGATGTGGCCAAGGGACTAAGGGAATTTATGGGAACCACAGCAGCCTCACCGAGATGTAGGCTCAAGAAGGTTCTTCAGGACAGGAAACCCTGGTGTCAGCTCTTCTAACTGAAGAGTTCTAGAAGTTGGGCATGTTCATTTACACCTGTAATCTGAGCCCTCAAGAGGCAGGGGCAGGATGCTGCAGTCAAGGCTACATAGTGACTGTTAGGCTAGTGTGAGCTACACTATGGGATACTGTGTTACTGTTAGGCTAGTGTGAGCTACACTATGGGATACTGTGTTGAGAGACAAATGGGCTGGAGGTAGAGGTGAGGTGTGAGAGTGCTCTGTGGGAGTGTTGGAAGCATGGGTCCAATGACCAGCACCCCGTACAGCTGGGTGGGGGTGGTACGTGCAATCCCTGCATAGGAAGGAGAAGAAGATTTGGAAGTTCAATCTTACATAGTAATTTTGAGGTTAACCTGGGCTACACTACATGAGACCCTACTTCAGAAAAGCAAGAACAAAAAATAATTTTACAAACTAGCCAAGGTGGTGGCTCAAGCCTGCTATCCCAGCTCCTAGCAGGAGGCTTGAGATTTGGGGTGAGCCTAGGCAACTTTGTTGAGACTTTGTCTCAAAGGCAAAACACAAAACAAAAACTCAAACAGTATGAATAAAGGAAGGAAGAATGAAACAATTGCAGAAACTCGTTGGGATTGTAGCTCACTGCCTAGCCTGAGTGTGGCCCAGCGTTCTGTCTCCTATGCTGACTCTAGAACTGCCAAGCAGAGACTGGGTGCTGTGACGCACACTTTTAACCCCAACACTCAGGAGGCAGAATTGGGAGGATCTCTGTGAGTTCGAGGCCAGCCTGGTAAACATGTAAAGAAATCTAAGGAAGGTCAAGGTTGAGAGTCTTGACAGCCAGTTTGGAAGAACGCTCATGACCATAAAAGATAGAGGAAGCCCAGGCAGGAGCACTGATGGCCTGGGTCCTTCTGTGGTTAATGGCCCTCTAAGCATGCCTGGGACCTGAGGTTGAGGCATGGTGCTAGACCAGCAGTGACTTGGCCCCACTGTAACAGAGGATACGGTCTTGCTTCATCCACACAAAAGAGGAAACGGAAAACTTGATGACAGGGAGGGTACACGCTTTCTTCATTCTTCTTCTGTCCCATCCAATCTTCTGTGTCTGCCCTGAGCAATTGGGGTTTCCAGAACAGGGTGGGTTCTTTTTCCTTTCTTCACAATGTTTCTGAAGACAAAGTCACTTTATTGACCACCTGAACTGTAGAGTCCCTGACTTGGGCTGGGGTGTAACTGGACTCTTTTCTTTTCTTTTCTTTTCTTTTCTTTTCTTTTCTTTTCTTTTCTTTATTATTATTATTTTTTAGATTTACTTATTTTATATATGTGAGTAATATTGTCTCTTCAGAGACACCAGAAGAGGGCATCAGACCCAATTACAGATGGTTTTTAGCCACCATGTGGTTTCTGGGAATTGAACTCAGGACCTCTGGAAGAGCAGTCAGTGCTCTTAACCGCTGAACCATCTCTGCAGCCCGTGACTGTATTTTTTGTTTGTTTGTTTGTTTGTTTTGTTCTTTTCGAGACAGGGTTTCTCCGTATAGTTCTGGCTGTCCTGGAACTCACTTTGTAGACCAGGCTAGCCTCGAACTCAGAAATCTGCCTGCCTCTGCCTCCCAAGTGCTGGGATTAAAGGCATGTGCCACCACCACCCGGCCCATGACTGGATCCTTAGACCAGTGCTCTATGGCTAAGCTATGCCCCTCACCCCTCCCTGGGGGACTCTAGGCAGGGGCTCTACCTCTGAGCCACACCCCCAGCCAATCACTAGAAGATTCTAGGCAGGGGCTCTACCACTGAGCCACACCCCCAGCTCCTCACTGAAGGATTCTAGGCAGGGGCTCTACAACATTTCAGCCCTTCATCTTTTAAGACAAGATGCCACTATGTAACCCAGTGGTCTAAATCACATGATTATCCTTCTCAGGCTCACTTGTGCTGGGATCACAGGCATATACCACCATGGCTAGCTCCTAAACATAATTTTTCTTTTGAATGAATAATTTTTTTCTTTTGGTTTTTCAAGACAGAATTTCTCTGTGTAGCTCTGGCTGCCGTGGAACTTGCTCTATAAACCAGGCTGGCTTCAAACTCACAGATCCTCCTGCCTCTACCTCCTGAGTGCCACTGCTGCCTAGCTTTGAATGAATACTTTTTATAGGCATTTACTGAGTGCTTATTGTATGCTGGTCCTCTTGCTAAGCACTTTAGATTTACTACATAGCAAACTATCAGTAAAGGAGCTATAGAATATCCATGTATTTCAAGGGCAACACAGCCTTTTAACAGACATATACTATCCCAATGGCATTCCACTCATTAGGCGGTATAGCCTTTTAAAGAGAAGGCTCTTGGGATTCTGCCCCACCCCTGCTCTTGCTAATAGGTTTTGGGAGGCTTTCTAACTAACCTAGAGCCCCACTTTTTTAAATCTGTAGAGTGGGCGTGGCCATAGTAGCAGCCCAATGAGGGCTGCATGTGTTAAATGAAGAAAAGAGCAGTTGAAAGCCCCTCACAAGTGGCCCATACTTGTAATCCCAGCACTCAGGAGAAAGAGGCCCTGTCTCAAAAGAAAACACAAAAGGCATGTAAACTTAAGGACCAGGCTAATTATTGTTATTTTGAAATAGGTTCTCATGTAGCCAAGGCTGAACCTAGAATTCACTATGTAGCCAAGGATAGCTTTGACTTTCTGTCCTCCTGCTCCACCTCTGCTCTCTCTCTCTCTCTCTCTCTCAATATACACACACATATATGTTCATTTTATATCTTATATATTGTATAATAGTTTAAATTCCTTAAGCAACTATTTTTATATCATTTATTTATTTGTCTTACAAGATTTGTTCTTAATTGTGTGTACACTTTTGAGTCTTATCTGTCACATATGTGCAGATGTCCTCAGAGGGCAGAAGGTGTCAGATTCTCGGAACTGGATTTCAGGCAGTTGTGAGATTCCCTTGGGTTCTGGGAAGTGAACTCACGTCCTCTGCGGAAGCAGATGGTGCTCTTCATTGCTGAACCATCTCTCCACCTCCTTCTTAGTCTTTTTTTCCCAATTGTTTTTCTCCTTCTTAAAAAATATTTTGACCTTATGATGAGTTGAGTCCAAGACATGGACACTGTGTATATGGAGGGACAATGGCATCTTCTATAATAGTTCATATTATGTATGCATATAATACATTACATATATTATATTCCACATCCAAGAACCATATAAACAGGAGAAAGCTCTCTCTCTCTCTCTCTCTCTCTCTCTCTCTCTCTCTCTCTAAGATGTATTTATTTGTTATATGTAAGTACACTGTAGCTGTCTTCAGACACACCAGAAGAGGGCATCAGATCTCATTACGGATGGTTGTGAGCCACCATGTGGTTGTTGGGATTTGAACTCAGGATTTTCAAAGAACGGTCAGTGCTCTTAACCACTGTGCCATTCTCCAGCCAAGGAGAAAATTCTCTTAATTCCCAAGTCCCAGTCCCTTCCTTAGAGGCAGCCACTACTGTAAGTTTGTGAGGCTAGTCTGTATGTACACGCAAATGGACACACACACATTCATGCACATGTGTGCATCCTTCCTTCTATAGGTCATGTGCATTGTGCATTTCCCACTGCTATTTCCTATTTTTAACAAAATTTCCCTAGATATTGAAGACCTTTCTGTATTATTTCATTAACAACTACCTTACTCTTTTAAAAACTGCATAGTGCTTTGCTGCCTCGAGGGAGGCTCTCACTAAGTTACTCAGTCCCTTTTGCTGAACACTCGTCAGTTCAAAATATCCTCATCTTCTCCTCCTCTTCCTCCTCCTTCTCCTCCTTCTTCTTAATTCTTCATCTTGATATCCTTCTTTGTTTGTTTGTTTGTTTTATGTTGGAGACAGAATTTTGGTAGCCCAGGCTGGCCCCAAACTCAAGCTCCTTTTGCCTGAGCTTCTCAAGTGCTGGGATCACAGTTATGCAGTACACTCAGCCAATCTTCCCTCCTTGCAGGAACTCTGTAAAGGCCAAAGCTTCCTGAGATGTTTATATCTGGAAGCTCCAGGAAACCACAGAGTTTATGATCAGCATCTTTTTCTCTGCCTCATGAAGTCACGGAAAGGACAGGGTGAGATCATGCCAGGAAGCAAGAAAGGAGAAGGTCAGCTGGCAAGGATGAGAGATGGGGTTAGAGAGGCCCATGTCAGAAGTCTGAGTCATTGTAGTAAGGTTGGTGAGATCTGCAGATACCAGGAGAAGAATTCCACCCTGTCTGGGGCCTTGAGAATACCCAGAGGGGCAGGCTGTGAGGTTTCTGTAGGGCCCAGAATTAATCCTCAAGTGACCTGAGCATGGGACCCTGGGAATGTGGGGATGCCCAGAGTAACAAGTAAAAAGATACAGAACTGAGGGTGAGTCAGAGTGGAATGAGAGGCTGGTTCCAGGTCTGTCTGTCTGTCTGTCTGTCTGTCTGTCTGTCTGTCTGTCTGTCTCTTGCTTTCTTTTTGTTTTTCTCTGTGTAGCCCTAGCTGTCCTGGAACTCACTCCTGACCTCAAACTCAGAGATCTGTCCACCCCTGCCTCCTGTGCTTGGATTGAAGGTGTACACCACCACCATCCTGCTTGAAGTATTTTTAAATTATAGAAAAGTGTGAGGCTAGTACAAGAAGTTTATTTATCTTCTTTTGTTGTCATTGTTATTTATTATTACTGAGATGGGGTCTTGCTATGTAGCTCAGGCTGGCATTCAATGTAATGCATAGCCCAGGCTGGTCTGGAACTCCACCTCTTCCTGTTCAGCCTCCTCAGTGCTGGCATTACAGGCGTGCATTACCATAAATTCTTGTGTTTCCTCCCCAAGAGTCCCCACATGTAGTCTATGGTATATATATGTTTACCCATGTATATATTTATACATCTTTGTATGTATCTATGTTTCTGTTTCTATAGACATATCAGTTTATCTGCATATCTACATATCTGTTTTTCTATCTGTCAATATAGCTATCAATTATGCTCCATCCATTGTTTCTCTACCACTCATCTCTAGCTATTCATCATCTACCCAGGCATTTTCCATTCTTCTATTAGCCCAGCCTGGTCTTGAACTACCAACCTAGCTGAGGGTAGCTTAGGATCCTCCTGCCTCCACCATATAGATTCAGGGGTTATAGGTGCACTACTGTGTCCAGTCTATGTAACGCTGGGGATGGAACCCAAGGGTTCATACATGCTGAGTAGGCACTGTACCAGATGAGCTATGTTCCTAACCCATCTGCCTGTCTTTCTATCATCTATGTCCCATCCGTTGATCCGATAAATCATTCTATTCCTCTTTCACCCACCCACCCAACCATTCACCCATTCATTCTTAGTAACCAAAGCTGGTCTTGAACTCCTGATTTTTGCACCTCAGTCTTCCCAGTACCGAGATCATACAAGTGCACATCACCATACCTGTGTCAAAATTTACTTCTAATTCTTATTTCTGTTTTTAAAAAGAAAAGTTATCTGTTTTATGTATATATGTGTCTGTTGAGTGTATATATGTGCACCAAGTGCCTACAGGAGCCTGCAAAGATCAGATGTCAGATTCTGCCATTGCAATTCTGGACAGTTTCGAGCTGTCACAACTCTGGTCCTCTACAGGAGCAGCAAGTGCTCTTAACTGGTGACCCATCTCTTCTTCTCTTCTAATTTCTTTTTCTCTTTTTCTCTTTTTTTCTCTTCCTTCCTTCCTTCCTTCCTTCCTTCCTTCCTTCCTTCCTTCCTTCCTTCCTTCCTTCCTTCCTTCCTCCTTTCCTCCCTTCCTTCCGTTTTTTGTTTGTTTTTTGAGACAGGGTTTCATTGTGTAGCCCTGGCTGTCCTGGAACTCACTCTGGAGACCAAGATGGCCTTGAACACACAGGGATCTGCCTGCCTCTGCCTCCCAAGTGCTGGGATTAAAGGCGTGCGCTGCCACCACCTGGCTAGTTTTTGTTTCTTATTTTGCTTTTGCTGGCCCCAAATACTTTGCCTCCACTTCCAATCTTAAGTCCCAAAACTTAGGGTTTGGGAAATGGGTGGCTTGCTAGACTGTCAAGGAGATAATGAAGGAAGAAAGGGAGGCTCAGAGCCAGAGAAATTTGCAAAGGAACCTGTATGTCCCATAGGCCTGGACACTAGGGGATAACTCCAAAGCCAGTATCCAAAGGACAGCCTATCCTTAGCTGGGGGTGGAGTCTTTGCCTGCTTCCCGCCTATACTAAAATGTCGGACTATTTTTTTCTCTTTTTCTCTCTTTCTCTCTTTCTCTCTCATTTTCTTTCTTTTAAAGATTTTTTTTTCTTCTGAGACAGGGTTTCTCTGTATAGCTCCGGCTGTCCTGGAACTCACTTTGTAGACCAGGCTGGCCTTGAACTCAGAAATCTGCCTGCCTCTGCCTCCCAAGTGCTGGGATTAAAGGTGTGCTCCACCACTGCCCGGCTCTTTTAAAGATTTATTTATTTATTTTATGTATATGAGCACACTAGGGCATTGGATCCCATTACAGGTGGCTGTGAGCCACCATGTGGTTGCTGATCATTGAACTCAGGACCTCTAGGAGAGCATCCAGCGCTCTTAACCTTTCAGCCATCTCTCAGCTCTCTTTATTTTTTTTTAAAGACAGTATATCATTGTCTTTATAAGCAGCTCTGTCCTGTCCTAGAACTCACTATGCCCAACACTCTGACCTCAAATACACACTTATCCACCTGGCTCTGCCTCCCAAGTGCTGGGATTAAACATGTGTACCACCACTACCTGGCATCTCTGTCCATCATTTTAATTGAAGAGAAAATTTAATAAAACACTTTCTTAAGTAGCCCGGGCTGGTAATGAGGATCACTGTGCATCTGAGGATGTGTCTGTTGCCCGTGTTTCCCACACTCTGGGGTAGGAGTCACCATTTCTAGTTTAATGTGCTGGGTTTGGAGCCTGTGGCTTCACGCTTTGAGATTGGTTTCCTGTAATGCAAGCGATCATTGAATGTTTCCCCATCCTGCCTCCTGTTACTGAATGTCAGGATTTTAGCCATGAGCCGCCACGCTCACTTCAATATAAGATCGTTTAAAGCAGAGGTTCTCAAATTGTTGTCAGAGAGGAGCAAACTTAGAGTTAGGAAGGAGCAACAAAAATCATTTTATGGCTGGGGGTGACCGCAACATGAGGAACTGTGTTAAAGGTCTCAGCCTTCGGAAGGTTGAGAAGGAAACCTCAAACCCACAGATATCCATGACAGTTCTCAAAGGACCACATTGCCCAATATGTTTATCATGGTCATGTTGTCACCCTGTGGAAACCCAGCCCACTGAGGATGCCAACCACAGGATAAAGCTTCACTGCCAACAATGAGGTGTTTCAAAATTAGATGTCATTGTCCTGTCTTTTGTACCAACTTTGGGTTTTAGTCCAAATTCAGGGCACACACATCTATAATTCTAGCACACAGGAGGTAGAGGCAGGAGGATCAGTAGTTTATCATCCTGAGCTACATAGTGAGTTTTGGGACTAGCCTGGTGTACAGTGGACTCTGTCAAAGAACTAAATGACAAACAAGTAACAACAACAGAATAATAATATGATTATTATTTATGTGTGTGTGTATAGTGTCTGGACACATAGGTCAAGCTGAGTTTGAACTCAGGACAATCCTCATACACATTTTGAGTCTTTAAATTACATCACTGGGAGCTGGAGAGGTAGCTTAGGAGTCAAGAGTACCTGCCAGAGGACAGGAGTTCAGTTCCAAGCACCAATGTAGGTAGCTCACAACCACATGTAATTCCAAAGTGTTCAATGCCCTATTCTAGCCTCCCAGGGCACCAACACTCTCTCTCTCTCTCTCTCTCTCTCTCTCTCTCTCTCTCTCTCTCTCTCTCTCTCTCACACACACACACACACACACACACACACACACTTTTAAAAAGTCACATCAGCTGGGAAGTAATGACACACACCTTTAATCCCAGTACTCAGGAGGCAGAGGCAGGCAGATCTCTGTGAGTTCGAGGCCAGCCTGTTCTACTGAGTGAGTTCCAGGACAGCCAGGGCTATACAGAGAAACCCAGTCTCACCCTCCCCCATACAGTACCAATGGTAAGATGGTTTAGCAGGTAACCCCCCAAGCCTGGTGACCTGAGTTCTATCCTAGGATCCAAATAAAGTTAAGAGAGAAATTAGAGTGTACAAAGTTATGCCCTGGCTTCCACGTGTGTGTTATGGCATGCACATGCATACATACAAACATACATACACAGTGACAAATTAAAACAACAGCTCCTTGGTCAGTCACTGCTCCCCTTTAATCCCAGCACTCAGAAGCCAGAGGCAGTTGGAACTCTGTAGGAGCGGAGCCAGCCTGGCCTACAGAGTAAGACTCTTTCCCATCACCTCCCCACCCCAAACAAATACTGGATCAAAGCCCAGGCCTGGAGGGCCTGGCCTATAGTCTCAGCATTTGGGCAGCTGAAGTAGATGGGCCAGCATGGTTTCAGTTTATCCTGGGCTACAGAGTGAGTTTAAGACCAGTCTGGGTAATTTAACAGAGAACCTGTCTCAAAATAAAATCTACAAACTACACTGGTTTTGTTGTTGTTGTTGTTGTTTGTTTGTTTGTTTGTTTGTTTTTTCGAGACAGGGTTTCTCTGTGTAGCCCTGGTTGTCCTGGAACTCACTTTGTAGACCAAGCTGGTCTCGAACTCAGAAATCCACCTGCCTCTGCCTCCCAAGTGCTGGGATTAAAGGCGTGTGCCACCACGCCCGGCCTAACTACACTGGTTTTATAGGCGCTCAGCATCCCTTGGTAGAGTTGAGACTCAGATAGGCAATGCCTCTGTCCCCTGGGAATTTGTCTACCGACTCACACAATCTACCTGTTTGATTTGTTTAGGACCCCATAGATAACAGCAGCTTTGAAATCAACTATGATCACTACACAGGAACCATGGATCCTGACATACCTGCGGATGGCATTCCTGATCCGAAGTGGCCACCTGGGGATATTGTAGCGCTTATCATCTATGCGGCTGTGTTCCTGGTGGGAGTTCCCGGGAATGCCCTGGTGGTGTGGGTGACAGCTTTCGAGGCCAGACGGGCTGTCAACGCCATCTGGTTTCTGAATCTGGCGGTGGCCGACCTCCTCTCGTGCTTGGCACTGCCTATCCTGTTCACCACCATTTTAAAACATAACCACTGGTACTTTGGCGCCAACGCCTGTATAGTCCTGCCCTCGCTCATCCTTCTCAACATGTACGCCAGTATCCTGCTGCTGGCTACCATTAGTGCCGACCGTTTTCTACTGGTGTTCAAGCCCATCTGGTGTCAGAAGGTCCGCGGGACTGGCCTGGCATGGATGGCCTGCGGAGTGGCCTGGGTCTTAGCATTGCTCCTCACCATTCCGTCCTTCGTGTACCGGGAGGTATATATGGACTCCTTCTCAGGTCACATTCTATGTGGTATTAACTATGGTAAGGGCAAGTTCCCCAAAGAGAAGGCTGTAGCCATCCTGCGGCTGATGGTGGGTTTCGTGTTGCCTCTGCTCACTCTTAACATCTGCTACACCTTCCTCCTGCTCCGGACTTGGAGTCGCAAGGCCACGCGCTCCACCAAGACGCTCAAAGTGGTAATGGCTGTGGTCACCTGTTTCTTTATCTTCTGGCTGCCCTATCAGGTGACCGGGGTGATGATAGCGTGGCTGCCCCGGTCCTCGCCCACCTTAGAGAAGGTGGAGAAGCTGAACTCCCTGTGCGTGTCCCTGGCTTATGTCAACTGCTGTGTTAACCCTATCATCTACGTCATGGCTGGCCAGGGTTTCCATGGACGACTCCTAAGGTCACTCCCCAGCATCATACGAAACGTTCTCTCTGAGGACTCAGGAAGGGACAGCAAGACTTTCACTCCGTCCACGACAGACACCTCCACCCGGAAGAGTCAGGCTGTGTAGAGGAGAAGCCACAGCTGGCCTAGCTGCTCCTTTTCCAGCCCCCCTCCCCCTCCTTTTTCTTCCTCCTCCTGCCTCTCCTCCTTCCTCCCTTCTTTTTTGCATGTTTACTTTTCTGTGATTCTCTAAGTTGCTCTGACTAGCCTTGAGCCCAGGATCCTCAGGAATGCTGAGACTATAGGTATAAATTCCTTTGACGAGAAGCATCACATTAAGATAGTACTTGGCTTTTTTTCTAAGGCAGGCCTTGGCTACGTTGCCCACTTGCAGTGGCGAGGCAGATACACCTAATGATGACCTCCAGGGGTTGGGTAACAGAGAACAAGAGAATTTCCTGGCCTTCTTCTTCCTCTCTTCCTCTTCTTTTTCCTCCTCCTCCTCTTTTTTTTTTTTTTTTTTTTTTTTTATGGTTCTGGTCTGAACCCAGGTCTCAACAGAACCCAGGGCTCATGGATATATCATAAAAGTAAGCTACAGCTCCAAACTCCAGGCAACCAGTAACCATCCACCCTTTATTTCTTTTCTATGTTTGATTTTTTTTTTTTTTTGAGACAAGGTCTCATGTAGGCTAGTCTGGCCTTGAACTCCAGACCCTCCTGTGACCATCCCCAAGTGTGACTGTAGACCTGTGCTGCTATGTCCCATCTATCCTTTATTTCTACAATTTTGTCTCTTCAAGGATGGTATTTAATGTAACCCAACATATCCAAGCTTTTTAAACACAACTATGCATGGCTTACTTGATAAATTTTTTTTAAAAAGGTACAGAAATGTGTTGTTTAATTTTTAAAAGCATGTGTTTATTTATTTATTTTGTGGGGGTTGAGGGAGTGGTGCTGGGCGAATGCCATGGTATACGTGTGGAGGTCAGAGGGTAACCTGTTGGAATTGGTTCTCTCATTGCAACCATGAAGGTCCTCGGAATCGAACCCAGGTCATCAGACTTGGCAGCAAGCCCCTTTATCTGCTGAGTCATATCACTGTCCAGAGATGTCCTGACTTATAACGCGTTCTTTCAGCTTAGTGAATGTGTGTGCATGAGTGTATGTGTTGGCTTAAAAATATGTACAGATGGGGCTGGTGAGATGGCTCAGCGGGTAAGAGCACCCGACTGCTCTTCCGAAGGTGATAAGTTCAAATCCCAGCATCCACATGGTGGCTCACAACCATCCGTAACGAGATCTGGCGCCCTCTTCTGGAGTGTCTGAAGACAGCTACAGTGTACTTACATATAATAAATAAAAAATAAAAATAAAAAAAAATATGTACAGATCAACACCAGAAGTATCATGCAAGCATATGAATGGTTTTGAATTTCCTGGAAAGTTAAAAAGGTGAAAGAAGACCTGGGTGTGGTGACGCAAACCTATATCCCAGCATGTGGGAGACTCAGTGGCCAGAATTGAGCATTAGAACCCAGCCTGGCTTACCCAGGGAGACTGTCTCATGAGATCCAAATAAACAATATGTGAAGTAAAACACTGGAGTTTAGCTCTGCTAGGCCCTCTCCTCTTCCCAGTGGATATGTGACCACTGGTTGTCCCGTATCACAGACCCAGCCTACCTGCTATTACCACTTTCTATATGATGACACTAACCTCACTGGAGTTTTACAGGCTCCAGGCATTGGCATTTATTATTTATGCATTTATTTATTTTGAGACAGGATCTCTTTACATAGCCCTAGCTGTCCTGGAACTCACTGTGTAAACCAGGCTGGCATAGAACTTACAGAAATGGGCCTGCCTCCGTCTCCTGAGTGCTAGGATTAAAGACATGAGCCCCCACACCCAGCTTTATTCTATGTTTTGGATGGCCTCTATGAGTTTGAAACAGTTATTAATTAATCAATTAATTAGTTAGTTAATTAATTCATATATGAGATGGGACCTCATGTAGCCCAGGCTAGCCTTAAACTGGTTTTGCTGCTGAGTCTGGTCTTAAACTCCTGACCCTCTGCCTCCACCTCCCTCGTGGTGGGATTATAGGTAGTCTCCCCTAACTCCCAGTTGTCCCCTTCTTGTGGTTTTTCTCATAATCGGTCACATCTGTTTTGCCACAGCTGAGCTTCTCACCTACTGACCCATGTCCCAGCTGTCCCACGAACCTCTTCCTCCCCTTGCTTTTCCATTCCAGGAAAAACCACACTGGCAACCTGCTCACCCAGGCCCTTTTAGCTCCCCCATTACAGACCCAGCCCTCCCTTCCTACCACATACACGGGTGCTCTACATCCTGTCCCCCCACTCCCGTTCATGCCTCTCCCTTCCCCTGATCTCCTGGTTGCCCAACACCTCTTTCAAGGACCATCCTGCTCCTATCCTGTCTTCTTGCCAGGTATCCCCTCCTTAAGGGAGTCCCCTGTGACAGCCCTCAGTTTCCCATAAGTATCCTACCATCAATCTTTTTCTCTGGCTGCGTTTGAGCTTCCTGGATCAGGGAGTAAGTAGTAGGTAGGAAATCACCTCCCCCTGGCCCTTCTGTAATGAGATGCTGTTTTAAGGGTTGGCTGAGGGCTGGGAGCTAGGTGGTGGGGTGAAGTTAGAAAGACGGATCAGTGATTAAGAGCCTTTGATGTCCTTTTAGATAAAGCAGTGGTTCTCAACCTCTGGGTCTCAACCTCTTTGGCAAACTACTGTTTCCAAAGTATATACATTCTCATTCATAACTAGCAAAATTACAGTTATGAAGTAGAAATAAAAATAACTTTATGGTTTGGAGGTCACCACAGCATGAGGAACTGTATTTAAGGGTTGTAGCATTGCTAAGTTTGAGAACTACTGTTTTAAAGGATTGGTTCAATTTTCAGCATCCACGTAATGTCGCCTAATGATCTGTAATGGCTGCCTTGGACACCAAGCTCACACATGCTGAACACACATGCAGTCAAAACATCCATATATAAAATAATAATAATAATAATTTTATATATATATATATATATATATATATATATATATATATATATATATATATATGAATGAGCTGGGCCCAGGATACAAAATACAAAGTGTTTCAGTCCAGTAGGTAGCATGCTGGCCTAACACGCACAAGCCTCTGATTCAGTCCCCAGCACTGAATAAAATCTCCAATAGTGGTTGGGTGTGGTGGTACATGCGTTTAATTCCAGCACTCCAGACAAAGACGCAGACAGACCTCTGGGTGTTTGAGGCCAATCTCATCTACTTAGTGAGCTCCAGGTCAGTCCCAGAACTATACAGTGAGACTTGGTTTCAAATAAAACAGATATATACACACAATGAAACCAAACCTGCATGGTGGATTTAGGAGGTAGAGGCAGGAGGCTCATCTAATCAAGGAGAGTTTGTGGCTAGCCTGGGCTACGTGAGGCCATTCTGGGCTACATGAGCCTCTGTCTGAAAACACAAACAAAAACAAACGAACAAACAAACGACAAAAATCCCAGCCAGGCTTGGTAACAAGCACTTGGGAGACAGAGATAGGTGTACCCTCCATGAGTTCAGGCTGCAGAGGGAGACTGGATCAAAACCAAGACGGGACAAAAAGGGATGCTCAGTGGTTTAAGAGCATTGGCTGCTGCTCCTCTGGGGGACTCAGCACCCACATGGCGGCTCACAGCTGTCTGTAAGCCAGTTCCAGGGCAGCTGATGCCGTTTTCTTACCCCCACAGGCATGGTGTGTAGCACGCAGATATACAGACAAACCACTCATGCAACAAAGGCAAAAGTAAATTAATCTAAAAGAAAGAAAGGAAGAAAGAAAGAAAGAAAGAAAGAAAGAAAGAAAGAAAGAAAGACAGGAAGGAAGGAAGGAAGGAAAGAATTGGACATACAGGAAGTGGTGGCCATGGCAGGAGACCCCCACCCCTGGTGACTCCCAAGCAGGTTAGGGTTAAGCAATGCAGCCCAAAACAGAAGTTGGCAGAGTCCAGGGGATTGCCAAATGTGTGGCCTGTGGAATCTGCTATGTCAACAAGTTTGGAAGGGGAAGTGAGCAGGAAAGGAAGTGGGCTGAGAGCTTGGTGGACTCTAGTGTGTTCTTTCCCCTCCCCCAGCCCCAGCCTTCTGGACCCTTGGGTCTTACACACCTATCTGTTCTTCAGATGCAGGGCTCCAAGGCCTGGGGCCAGAGTCGCCTTCCCTTGTGACGGTGACCTCCGGGAGCTCACATCCAGGAAGCTGTTACACTGCGGTAGAGTCTTCTGGGATGAAATATGAGGGGCTGGGAGACGGGTCAGTGGGTAAAGTGTTTGCCATTCAAACATAAGGATACGCGTTCCAGCTTGGTACAGAGCTAGGCACGGTGGGTTGCGTTTGTAACCTCAGCAAGAGAGAGTGAGACAGATGGATCTCTAGGGCTTGCTGACCAGCAGGCCTGGGCTAATCAGTGAGCTCCTAGAGCATATCGAGAGCCTTGGTCTCCAAACACAAGGTGGAAGGAAAGGGAGGGGCCTGGAGAGATGGTTCATAGGTACGTGTGGGCCACGCTCAGCTGCAAGCACTGTCAACTGAGGAGCCCTAGCTCTAACTTTTGCTTATATATCGTATTAATCTGAATATATGTAAGATAACATTTTGATATGTGATCAGCATAAAAATACCCTTGAGTCTGAGGGGCAATAGAGCCCCTGCCTAGAATCCTCTAGTGAGGAGTTGGGGGCGTGGCTCAGTGGTAGAGCTCCTTCCTAGAATCCCATAGTGAGGGGCGGGGGCGTGGCTTAGTGGTTAAAGCACCTGTCTAGAATTCCCCAGTGAGGGCGGAGGACAGAGTTCAGGGGTAGAACATCCCGGAAACAGGTTCAGGTCCTAGATTGCAAGGGTATAATTGAAAATGCTCCGTAGATCCATGGTTTTTCCTTCACTAAGTCTTCAAATTCTTCATCTCTACCTCTGAACCCCCAGCTTGTCACTGCCGGAACGAGGAATGTTCCATATAAGCTCTTATATTTGACCAGTTAGTGGAACTGTTTGAGGAGGTGATGAAACTTTTAGTAGGTGGAGTCTCACTGGATGAAGTAGCCCACTGGAGGCGGGCTCTGGGGATTTACAGTCTCATCTCACTCCCTGTGTCCTTCCTCTGTGTTCTGTGTGTGAGTGAACACGTGACGAAAACCATCTTCCTGTTTCCACGCCTTCATGCTTTTATTGACTCACCCTCTAGAAACATAAGCCACATTAAACTCTTCCAAAAACTGCTTTTGGTCTTGGTATTTTATTATAGTCCAGGAAAGGAACCAATGAACTGGGGGATTCTAGGCGGTGGCTCTACCACCGAGCCACGCCCCCAGTCCCTCATTGGGAGATTCTAGGCAGGGGCTCTCCCACCGAGCCACGCCCCCAGTCCCTCATTGGGGGATTCTAGGCAGGGGCTCTCCCACCGAGCCACGCCCCCAGCCCCCTCGCTGGTGTGTTCTTGGTAGATGTTCTGTTGAGCCAGGCCGCCTATCCTTTGCTGGAGGATTGTAGGCAAATACCCTAACAATGAGCTGTGCTGCTCCAGACCTTTTATCATCTTGGCACATCTGTTGACCAGGTAAGTCTCCCATGTTGAGGTGTAGAGAATACAGAGGCCTGCATCACAGAATCTGTAGTGTCTTGACCCAGAAGCAATTTCCTCTAACAACATGACTTTATGCTTTAAATATCAACAGAAGAATTCATGATCACATCCTTCTAGGCCTTAAGCAAGGTTCAGAGAGAAATACACCCATCAGAATCTGCTGAGTGAAGAGATTCCATGTCAGGGTTGAGGCCATGTCTTGCTCAGTGTCCTAAGCCTGCACCACGCTGTGGGTGTATAGTTTAAGACAGTGTACTCTAGGGCACGCTTTAATTCATCAACAATTGGGAAGCAAATCTGTGAGTTTGAAGTCACTCTGGGCTATGTGAGACCCTGACTCAAACCCATCCCAAATGAAACCCAACCAAACGCAGGCTCTACAGCCAACTTCTGTTGTTGTTGTTGTTGTTGTTGCCACTACTACAAATAATAATAATTAATATCTAATAATAATTTTCACCTTAAATATCTGTTCATAGGAGCCTGTGAGAGTCAAAGTTTGTATATGAAGGTCAGCGGCTAGTCTTAAATCTAGAGCTTTCTTTTCTACTTTGAGACAGAGTCTCTTGTTGCTTGCAGTGGCAAAGGCCAGCTGGGCCACGTTTCCAGGGATCCTGACTCCCTGGCTATTTTCCTGTCTGAACGTTGGCATCACATACATATACTACTGAGTGTGGCTATTATATGGGTCCCAGAAATTCAACCTCAGGTCCTCATGCTTGTGAGACAAGCATGTTCCCCACTGATCCACCCATGGAGACTGGACAGGTCTCCACCATGAGCTCTCCCTTGCCTCTGCCTCCAGAGTGCTGGAGTGACACGCATGTTCTCTTATGCCTGCTGTCTTCCCATTTTACAGGTAAAACAAACAGGCCCAGAAAGGAGTCAGGACTTGCTTTTCTTGTGTGTGTGGAGGTTTGAGACAGCGTTTCTCTATGTAGTCCTGGCTGTCTCAGAACTCTGTGACACTTGGCTGGCTTCGAACTCAGAGATCTGTCTGCCTCTGTCTCCAGAGTGCTGTGATCAAAGGCATGGGCCACCGCTGCCTGACAGGACTTGCATTCCAGGCTCCCTGGAAACCTCAGGCCCTGGGCTCAGCTTCTTCATCTTTCTGAGGAGGGTTAATTCTGGGCTATCCTTCTCCCAACATTTGAGGGAGGAAAGATCTTTAAGAGTCTGTGGCTGGCAGGAATGAGAGGCAGAGGACAGCGCAGCAGGTCAGTGGTGGGTTAGCAGGCAGCTGGTCCTTACTGCAGAACCTTAGGGGCCCATTAGTGCCAAGGGTGGATGGGAAGTGGTTTCAGAGATAGCGCTCCAGACCTTGTTGTTCAAAGCCCACACACATCTGGCTTCCAGGAAGCTGATGATAGTGAGACTGGGGGTGGAGACACTGTCCAGCTCTCCATGTGGCTTTTCCAACCTTTCTGTCTGTGGGATAATTTGTGACTCACGGGAGGAAGAAAAGACAAATATTCCCCTGGGGGCTGGGGGAGGCCACACCTGTTTTTCCTGGTTAAGAAGGCTGCGCAGGGTCCTCAGAGAATCCCATAGGATCTGGCAAGGGCTGGATTGCTGAGACTCAGGCCCGCTACTGTCCCTGGTGGAGAGACTAATTTGGGACCAGTCAGAAGAGAAGGTAAGGAAGGGAGGCAAAAGGAGGTTGCGAGAAGGGGTCGAGAGGTTCATGATTTTGCCTTAGAAATCTTGGGAGTTAGAACATTCTAGATGGTTTATACACACACACACACACACACACACACACACACACACACACACACATATATATATATAATTTTCCTGTCCAGGCTGATCTCAAACTCACTATGTAGTTGAGTTGAGGTGATCTCGAACACCCGAGTGTCTTGCCTCTATCTCCAGAGTACAGGGATCATCAAACACAGGTTATGTAGTGCTGGGAGCAGAGCTCAGGGACTTTGGCGCTCTACCAACCGAGCCACACCCCCAGCCCTGAATCTTAATATCACTGCTTGCGAAAACACACCAGGGTCCCAGATGCTTGGTAACAGCTAAGTCAGCCCAGTAGAAAACATCCATCCACACTCTGTGGGGCAAGGCCACAGCCTCTCTCTCAGGATTCCCTGCTGGTTGGATCCAGTACTCTAAAATTCAGCATGTCTGTGGGCAAGCCCTCTGACTATCTGTTCCTGCTTCATAAGACAGCAAGGGTCGCTTTGGGTAGAGGTAGGCATGTGTCAGACCTGGAAAGCTCTGGGGCTTCTTTTTTTTTATTTTTTATTTTTAGAGACACGGTTTCTCTGTGTAGCTCTGGCTGTCCTGGAACTCACTCTGTAGAACAGGCTGGCCTCCAACTCAGAAATCTGCCTGCCTCTGCCTCCCAAGTGCTGGGATTAAAGGCGTGTGCCACCCTGCCAGGCAGCTCTGGGGCTTCTTGTAAGCCGAGCACATGCCACAAGCATGTTCGCTGAGCCCAGTTCTGAGCAGAAGAATTCTTCTTTTTTTTTTTTTGAGACAGGGTTTCTCTGTGTAGCTCTGGCTGTCCTGGAACTCACTTTGCAGACCAGGCTGGCCTCGAACTCAGAAATCTGCCTGCCTCTGCCTCCCAGGTGCTGGGATTAAAGGCGTACCACGCCCGTCGTGCAGAAGAATTCTTATGTCTAACACAGATGCAGGCCTTTCTCTACTGACATTTTTGTATTATATTTTTCTTTAAAAGTATTTTGTGATTCTGATATATTTTCTTTTAATTATTTCATTAATTTTATGTGTGTGTGTAGCAGCTCAAGTGTGTGTCTTTCTTTCTAAATTCCATTTATTTATTGCATGCTCATGCGGGCACGCGTGCCATGATCTGCATAGAAGCCAGGACTCAGGTGTGTTCTTCTGCCCCATGTGTTCCAGGAATGAAACTCAGGTCATAAGGCTTGGGGGATGAGCACTGTGTCCCCTCCAGCCGTACCCCTCATCCCCTAAGCAGCTCCTTTGCCCCACTTAGGCCTCTGTTTTCTAATTCATTCTTTCACTCACCAAATACCATATGAACCCCACAGACTGCTGTAGATGCCAGGAACATGCTGGCGCCTACTACACAGGGCATAGCCCAAGTTCTGGGAAAGTTTGATAATGTATCTTCTGGTCTGGGATGGGTGGGACAGGCAGTTCAGAAACAGAATACACACTCAGTGAGCACAGTGAACATCAGCGCACCTCCCATGCCTCTGTATCTCTCTCTCCACCCCTCTCTGTCTGTCTGTCTCCCTCTGTCTCTCCCACTCTACTCTCTGTCTCTGTGTCTCTCTCTGTCTCTCCTCCTCCCACTCCCCTTCTCTGTCTGTCCATCTCCCTCTGTCTCTCCCCTTCCTCCCTCTCCCTGTCTCTGCCTCTTTCCTTCCCTCCTTCTCCCTCTCTGTCTCTCCCCCTCCCTCTCTCCCCACCTCTGTCTCTCTCTTTCTCTCTGTGTCTCTGTCTCTGTCTCTTTTTCCAGGATCTCCTGTAGCCCACTGGCCTCAAACTCACAGCTTAGGATGGCGCTGAGCTTCTCTTCCTCCTGCTTCCACTTCTCAAGTGCTGACTGTATAGGGATGGATCACCAGTGTTATTCTGTACTGGTGAACACGCTTCTGACTGAGTCCCATCCTCAGCCCATTCCTTTTTGGTTTTTCGAGACTGGGTCTCATGGTATAGCTTAAGGTGGCCTGGATCTTGCTAGGTGGACACTCACAGCAATCCTCCTGCTCCAGTCTCCAAAGTATTGAGGTTTCAGGAATGTATCTCATGGTCAGTTTTCCCCATTTTTAATTGCATTTTCAGCATACAAAATAATCTGTTTCTTTATGACATTTATATTATGCCACGGACATCCCAGTGCAGAGCTTGGCAGGCCTAAAAACCTACAAGCACTCATGAGACACATGGGTTTCAAAAGGAACTCTTTCTCCTGGGTAGACATTCTCACAACCAGATTTATCCCTGCACAGTCTGGCGTATGGATCTATGTGTTTATTTAGTAGGAATTTTTATATTAAGCACAGAATGAATCCTGACATNTGTATTGTGTCATTGTAACTTGATGGATGTACCTCGCCTGGTTTCTTCCCTGCTGTATAAAAGTTTGGTGCTCAATCTCACAATTACACTCAGATTCATACTCCCTTGTGTGGTCTGTTTGTCATTCGCCGAATCTTTGCCCACTTGCTCAAGAGAACTCGACCCACGCAGACAAGGGACTTGAGAGGGTCTGCGGCAATAGTATATATGAATGTTCTTGAGATTTGCTCAAATTCACCACCATCTCTTTTCTCATAAGCTTGTATGTTGTTGTTGTTGTTGTTATTATTGAGACAAAATATCTCTATGTAGCTCTGGCTTTCCTGGAATTCGCTATGTAGACAAGGCTGGATTCACAGAAATCCACCTCCCTCTGCCTCCAGAGCATTGGGATTAAAGGCGTACATCACTATGCCCGGCTTATACTTAAAAGTGGCACTTTGGGGCTGAAGAGATGGCTCAGTGGCTAAGAACATGCAGGACCTCTGTTCTTTCAGAGTCCTGAGTTAGGCTCCCAGAACCCATCTTATCAGTGGCTTACGAACACCTGTAACTCCCGCTCTAGGGAGTCTGATGCCTTCTTCTGGCCCCAGCAGGTAACTGCACACATGTGGCCTACACGTGTGTGCATAGACATATGTAACATAATGGTAATAATATGTTATGCATTGTGAATAGAACCAAAGAAACAAATGATTTACTGTAAAAGACAGCAATGTCACTGGGTGCAGAAGTGTCCATTTGTAATTCCAGATGAGAGGGGAGATAAGAAGGTTTCTTGAACTCTCTGGCCCATCTGTTAAGCCAGTTGGCAAACTTGAGGTTCCGTGAGATATCCTGTCTGAAAAAATGTGGAGGGCTGGAGGGTGTGAATCAGTGGTAGAGCCCCTGCCCAGGATCCCCCAGTGAGGAGCTGGGGGCATGGCTCAGTGGTAGAGCCCCTGCCTAGAATTCCCCAGTGAGGGGCTGGGGGCATGGCTTAGTGCTGGAGCCCTGACTTAGGTTGGAAAGGGGGAGAGAAATAGGGAGAGGGGGAGGGGAAAGGGGGGGGAGGGAGAGCGGGAAGGAGAGAGAGAGAGAACATGAAATCTAGGAATCATCCTTGTCTCTCTTTACAGAGGAAATACCACAGGCTGATAGTGACTGAGTGCAGAAACTGTCCAGGATTGTTATCAGTAGTAGCTGTGCAGGGTGGTGTCAGAGATGGGAAGAGAGGTAGTGATAACAGCAGTTAATACACACACACACACACACACACACACACACACACACACACACACACACACAGAGGAACAGGCACACCCTGTCTGCTGTTTGTTGTGGATGAGCACTGTGGCAGCCTGTCTCCATAGCAGATCCACTAACTACATTGACTCTCTGCGCGCTCGTTCTCCCGGGTGGGGCATGTGATTATCCCTCTACAGGTACACAGAGATTCGGCAGCTCGTTGAAGGCCACACAGCTGTTGAAGCTTTTGAGGTTTTGTACTGTTGTTATGCTTTATATTGCTTGTTTTGTTGGTTGGTTGGTTGGTTTGTTTTTGAGATGAGGGTCATAACTTATAGCCCAGGTTGGCCTCAAAATTATGGCAAATCTCCTGCTTCAGCTCTGAGTGCTGGGGTGACAGGTGAGTTGTTGTTGTTTTTTTTTTTTTTAAACAGGTACAGTTTACTTTAAGGAAGGAAAAATACTCAGAAAAATGGCTTGGCCTCATAGCTGGCTACCTGGCAGAGCTGAGAGTGTCCCAATTTCCGTTCTGTCCTTCCTGTTTTAACAGTGTTGGCCAAGGCTTTGGGCAGTGCCAGACAACCCATAAATAGTCAGATGAGAGCTGCAGGTTCCTGCCACTCCAGACTTGGGGTTGGGTCTCACCTCCCGCCCAGGTCCTGTCCTTTCCCGCCTACTCTGTGGCATGTGTGTGTTTCTTCATTCTACTTTCCCACCAAACTGGTGAGCTGGATCCTAGAGGAGGATGTGGACAAGCCAGTCTTGACTGCAGGTCAGCTCAGGGCCACGGAGGTACATGGCTGTCTAGCTTCCCAGTTTCTCATATCTGGGGCTGGTAATATTTCCGGACTCCCTAGGGACACATTGCAATTCAGTTCTGTCTTCTTAGCTGAGTGATTTTAACTAAGTTACCCTCTCTCTGCCTCTTTAGCCATTGAATCAGCTTAACAAGACTGTATCAAAATACAGTGTTGAAAGGTGTTTGGGGTCATGCCTTGCACGTGCACGAAATGGTGCCCTCTAATATTCTAAAACTATTATTATTATTATTGTTGTTGTTGTTGTTGTTGTTTTATTAGGTCACTTTGTGTCTTAGTTAGAGTTTCTATCGCTATGAAGAGACACCATGAGAGGCTGGGGTGTGACTCAGTGGTAGAACACCCGCCTAGAATTCCCCAGGGCTGCACGCACAACTTTCTCTCTCTCTCTCTCTCTCTCTCTCTCTCTCTCTCTCCTTCTCTCTCTCTCCTTCTCTCTCTCTCCTTCTCTCTCTCTCCTTCTCTCTCTCTCCTTCTCTCTCTCTCCTTCTCTCTCTCTCTCTCTCTGACAGGGTTCCTCTGTGTAGCCCTGGCTGTCTTGGAACTTGCTTTATAGACCAGACTGGCCTCAAAGTCACAGAGATCCCTCTGCCTCTGCTCCAGAGTGCTGGAATTAAGTTGTACACCACCACTGCCTGGCTAATTATTTCTATCTTAATAGTTCCTTTTCCTGTTGCTTGTGATGAAATACTCCACAGCCAGATGTGGTGGCACTTTTTTATCCCAGGATACTTGGGAGGCAGAGGTAGGTAAACTTCTGTGAGTTTGGGGCCATTCTGGTCTACATAAAATACTCTTAAAAGGCTACTTTAGGGAGAAGGTACTTATTATATATTATTATATATTATATATAATCTAGAGAATTAATATTATATTTCTATAATACATACTATGTAATATAATACTAATATCAATATAATTATATTATCTACTATACATTATACATTATTATGTATTATATGATTATGTTAATATTATATAACATATAACAATATTATATTGTTAATGATATTATCAACATATAATTTAATATTTATGTAATATATTATTTTTCATTTATATAATATTTAATGCATATAATATAAATTATATTAGTTGCAACAATTAGTAAGATTATAAGGTTATTGATAGTTATATTAATAATATTGTATATCATATGTTATTATATATTACTATATATTATTATAGTCAGACTCATAGTTCCAATATCTCGTCCATTATGGAGGGGAATTCAAGGCAATAGGAGCTTGAAGTAGCTGATCACGTCGAAACCAGTCGAGAAACACTAGTGGTGACTGCATGCTGCTGCCCCATTTATTTTTATCTCATTTAAAAAAATCTTCATTTTTATTTTCTGTATGTGTGCGAGTATGTACGTGCTGCTTGACAGACGTGTGGAGGTCAGAGGACAACTTTTTAGCACCCTTTCTCCTCTTTCACCGTGTGGGTCTCAGAGATTGAACTCGGGTCATCAGGTTTGGTGACAAGCACCTTCACTTGCTGAGCCATCTTGTTGGCCCTCTTTCTCCAGGATCCCAGGCAGGGATCTTTTCACAGTTGGCATGGATCTTCCCACATTAATTAGCACAATAAGGACAGACCTCCGTGGAGTTCCTAGAGGCTCATCCCCTACTTGGCAATAATTATCACAGAATGCTGGTACCCTGGAGTGCAGGCACCCCGCGTCACAGTGTTGGTGTCTCTAGCATGGCGCCGCTGGACCCGCCTTGTCCCGGGACAGCCAGGCTGGAGTTTTCCATTGACTTTCTCTCCTGTCTGTCCCCTGCAGGTGTCAGGGGGCCAGAATGATGAACCACACCGCTAGCGAGTATTATGATTATGAGTATGACCACGAACACTACAGTGACCTTCCGGACGTGCCTGTAGACTGCCCAGCTGGCACCTGCTTCTCTAGTGATGTCTACCTCATAGTCTTGCTTGTGCTGTATGCAGCCGTCTTCCTGGTGGGTGTGCCAGGCAACACCCTGGTGGCGTGGGTGACCTGGAAAGAAGCCCGCCACAGGCTTGGAGCCTCTTGGTTCCTGTACCTGACCATGGCAGACTTGCTTTGCTGCGTGTCTCTGCCCTTCCTGGCTGTGCCCATTGCCCAAAAGGGCCACTGGCCATATGGGGCGGCAGGCTGCTGGCTGTTGTCCTCCATCACCGTACTATCTATGTATGCCAGTGTGCTGCTCCTGACCGGCCTCAGCGGCGACCTCTTCCTCCTGGCTTTCAGGCCCTCCTGGAAGGGTGCAGATCATCGAACACTTGGGGTGCGTGTGGTCCAGGCCTCCTCCTGGATGCTGGGCCTGTTGCTGACTGTGCCTTCTGCTGTCTACCGTAGGCTGCTTCAGGAGCACTATCCTCCCCGACTTGTGTGTGGCACAGACTATGGGGGATCGGTCACCGCCGAGGCTGCCATCACCACTGTTCGATTCCTCTTTGGCTTCCTGGGGCCATTGGTGTTCATGGCCAGTTGCCACGGCATCCTCCAACGGCAGATGGCCCGCCACCACTGGCCCCTGGGCACAGCTGTCGTGGTGGGGTTTTTCATTTGCTGGACCCCTTATCACGTCCTGCGGGTAATCATTGCAGCGGCTCCTCCGCAGTCCTCGCTCCTCGCCCGGGTCCTGGAGGTGGAGCCTCTGTTCACGGGCCTGGCCCTGGCTCACAGTGCTCTCAATCCCATAATGTTTTTGTATTTCGGAAGAAAACAACTCTGCAAGTCACTCCAGGCTGCCTGTCACTGGGCCCTGAGGGATCCACAGGATGAGGAAAGTGCGGTGACCAAAGTATCCATATCCACCAGCCGTGAAATGGTGTCTGAGATGCCCGTGTAGGCAAGAGGGATGTGGATTTCCTAGGCCATCGCACAACTGTGCGGCTTCAGGCATAGCTGGTTGCAGGAGCTCGGCGATGGCTTTTGTTCTTCGTTCAATATTCATTGTGCACTTGCTTGTGCAAAACCCTGATATAAAGGTGCTGGGCTGACAGTGGCTGGAGTTAGCAGTTTACAGAAGAAGACATATAGGAAACGGTTGACGGGATATGGACTATGTCAAGGGTGAGATGTTCCATAGAACCCAAAGAGGGTGCTGGGGAGACTGCTCGAGTGCCTGCTGTACAAACCAGGACCTGAGTTTGAGCCCCACCACTGCACAGAGCTGTGTATGGCGATATACCTCTATCCCCAGCACTGAGGGAATAGGTGGATCCCAAGGGGTTTTCTGGACAAGTGGTCTAGCTCAGTCAACAAACCCCTGTCTCAAGAAATAGAGTGGAGCCAGGCATGGTGGTGATAACTTTAATTACAGCATTTGGGAGGCAGAGCCAGGGAGATCTGTTTTAGTCTAGCCTGATCTACATAGTGAGATCCAGATGGAGAGTAGCAGATGAAGACATCCAGTCTTAACCTTAGACACACACACACACACACACACACACACACACACAACACACACACACACACACACACACACTACACAGGGTTGGACAGCCTAGGTCAGATAGGGCTAGTGCCCTGAACAAAGGGTAACGACTGAGCCAAAACTTGACTAATGGAGAGAGCATCCATGATTAAATCTGGGGGACTATTCCAAGCAGACAGAGCAAACACAAAGGCCTTGCTCTGGGGTACCTCTTCCAAGAAGCCTTCCCTGACTTGCATCCCTCCCAGAAACAATTCCTTTCTTGCAATCTCTTCAACACAAATGTCCAGATAAATCCTAAGTCCCCTAAGAGTGAGAGAGGAAGGAACTCACTCCATCTTGTATATTTTTGTATTACATTTAATTATTTATTGCCTGTGTGGGAAGTATGGAGGGAGTGGGGGGTGGGATGATGGTTAGAGGACCAACTCTTTCCATCATCATATGGGTTCTTGGGATTGAACTCATGATGGCAGGCTTGGTTGTAAGCACCTTTACTGGCGGAGCCATCTCACCAGCCCCAAACTTCTCCATCTTGTCTCTTTCTCCCCTCCTCTGTCTTAGAAAGTACTGCATTTCCTCTGTCCACACTCTGTTTTCAACTGCTCGGTGGGCCTGTTGGTGTTGCTGATGTCTTTTTGTTATTTTCAAGGACCTTTAAATGATTTTATCTTTAAAAAATCATACAGGTATATACTGTACATTAATTGAGTAGATCCCCACCCTTACTCCAGGTTTACAGAACTCTAACACCTATGGCATACCGTGTCTAGCCAACTCTCCTCCACAGATCCCTAGGGCCTGGCTTTGGTCTTGTTTTGCTTTCTTGATTTTTTTTTTTTTTTTTTTTTTTTTTTTGAGATAGAGTCTCATAGAGCCCAGAATGGTTTTGAACTCACAATGAAGGAGATGACCTTCAGCATCTCCTGAATGCTGGGATTATAGTCCTGTATCACCACACCTAGTTTATGGGGTGCTGGAGATCAACCCCAGGGCTTCATGATGCTAGGCAAATGCTCTATCAATTAAGCCACATCTGGAGTTCCTCACCAGGGGATTCTAGGAAGCTGACCTGTTACTGAGCGCCACCCCAAACCCTCCTTAAACAATGTATACATCTGTCTGTCTGAAAAGTTCAAAGAATATTTGGTTAATTTACTGGACCAGAGAGCCTCTTCAGAAGGTCTTTTTAAAAATTTCTTTCTTTTTGTTTTGTTTTTCGAGAGAGGGTTTCTCTGTGTAGCCCTGGCTGTTCTGGAACTTACTCTGTAGACCAGGCTGGCCTCGAACTCAGAAATCTGCCTGTCTCTGCCTCCCAAGTGCTGGGATTAAAGGCATGCACCACCACTGCCTGGCAAAAATTTCTTTTTGAAAGTACACTTTGGTGTTGTATGAAAGGAGAGAAGGTTAGCACTGCCCTTGACAAGGATGGAAGAGGCCCTTAGGCCTAACAACACACATACGGTTAAGGCATCGCCACCTACTTCATGGCATCTAACAAAAGAAAAAAAAAAGAAAAGGAAAGTACACTTTGAGAGTTTCCATTTAATTCTTTAGTCTTAAAAAAAATGAAGGAGAAATTTCATGAGATCTTCCAAATGTATTTTCTGTGTAACTATACATAAAATTTCTTGATGTTAAAAATACTGTGTTTTGTTATTTATCCTAACCTTTCTCTGGTTCAGACTGCTGTGCAATAATTTTTCCAAACTGAAACAAGTAACACTGCTTAAGAATCAGGATGTAAACGACTCACAAGTCTCAGGATATTCCTGAAACTGACCACATACACCAGGTCCCTTCTTCCCCAAGTGCTGTAGTTTTCTTTATGCTGCTGTAATAAAGCACTCTGACCAAATTTAGAGGAGCAAAGAGTTTATTTGGCTTACACTTCTACATCATAATTCCTAATTGACGGAAGTCAGGACAGGAACTTGAATACATAAACCATGGAGAACCATGGAGAAGCACTGTCTGCATGCTAGCTTTTTTTTTTTTTTTTTTTTTTTGAGACAGGGTTTCTCTGTATAGCCCTGGCTTTCCTGGAACTCACTCTGTAGACCAGGCTGGCCTCGAACTCAGAAATCTGCCTGCCTCTGCCTCCTGAGTGCTGGGATTAAAGGTGTGCACCACTACCGCCCGGCTCTGCATGCTAGCTCTTTGCTCATGCTCAGGTAGCTTCCTTACAGACCCCAGATCACCTGCCTAAGTATGGTGACACCTACAGTGGGTTCATCCAGTCATATCAGTCAAGACATTCTCTCACAGACATAGCCACAGGCCAACTTGACGAAGGCAAGTCTTCAATGAGGTTCCCTTTACAAAGGCAACTCCAGGTTGTGTCAAGCTGGCAGTAAAACTTAACTAAGACACCAAGCTTATATAAACAGTGTCTTGGAGTTTTATTGGTGTGAAGGAACACCATGATCACAGCAACTCCTAGAAAGGAAAACATTTTATTGGACTTTAGTGATACCCTAACTTTAGACTGTCAATCAGTTCCCTATATGGCAGGATTCAATGTTTGTTCATGTCTCTCCAGAAACAGCCACACAAGAGAGACTTATTGGGCTGGAGAGATGGCTTAGTGGTTAAGAGCACTGACTGCTCTTCCAGAGGTCCTGAGTTCAATTCCCAGCAACCACGTGGTGGCTCACAACTATCTGTAATGGGATCCGATGCACTCTTCTGGTGTGACTGAAGAGAGTGACAGTGCTTTTAGCCATTGAGCCATCTTTCCAGATACCCTTAAAAAATTTTTTATTTCTATTTATTTATCAGTGTGTGCATGTGATGCCACACACATGCTGTGGTGCACAAAGGCCAACTTTCAGGAGTTGGCTCTCTTCTTCCATTCTGTGAGCATCAGGAATTGAATTCAGGTCTTCAGGTGTAGTGCAGGGGCTTTTACTCGATGAGCCATCTTGCCAGACCTCTCTCTGCCATATTTTTTGACAGTGTCTCTCTGGGGCTTTCTGAATCATCTAGACTTCTTGAACAGCAAGCTCCTGTCTCCACCTCCTCGGTGCTGGGACTGCAGGTGTGTGAGATGGTGCCTGGATTTATATGAATGACAGAGATCCACACACAGGTCCTCCTCTTTGTGTGGTGAATATTTTACCCACAGAACCATCTTGTAGCCCCCATTTGTGTGGTTTTTAAAATCTGTTTTCTGAGACAGTGTCCTTCTCCATTAGCCCAGGCTGGCCTTCAGACTCAGGACAGGCCTCCTTCTCCAACCTCTAGGGTAAGGACAGGGTTACATGCCCACACTGCCACAGCTGGCTTGTGCTAGTTTCTTTTTCTTTTTTTTTTTTTCTTGTTCCGGTCAACCCCGCTTGCTCCGCTTGACCCCACTTACTCCGGCCAGCCCCACTCGCTCCTGGCCGCCCCCGTACGGGTACGGCCCCCCACTTGTTCCAGCCGGCCCCACTCGCTCCAGTCGGCCCCGCTCGCTCCAACCGGCTCCGCTTGCTCCGGCCGTCCCCGTTCGGCTCTGCTCGCTCCAGACAGCCTCACTTGCTCCGGTTGGTCTCTCTGGTCCAAGGATTCATTTCTTATTATTCTTCATAAGTACGCTGTAGCTGACTTCAGACGCACCAGAGGAGGGCGTCAGATCTTGTTATGGGTGGTTGTAAGCCACCATGTGGTTGCTGGGATTTGAACTCATCACCTTCGGAAGAGCAGTTGGGTGCTCTAACCCGCTGAGCCATCTCACCAGCCCCTTGTGCTAGTTTCTTAACATAAACATACTTCTTTATGTTTTCAGTGAATCACAGTTCACTATTTTTCCAAGAACTGCTTGCTGTGCAGTGGTGCTGGTGGTGGATGGTGGCTTAACAACAGATTTGATATTTCCATCATTTTTCTTTTCTTTTTTTTTTTTTTTTGGTTTTTCGAGACAGGGTTTCTCTGTATAGCGTTGGCTGTCCTGGAACTCACTCTGTAGACCAGGCTGGCCTCGAACTCAGAAATCCGCCTGCCTCTGCCTCCTGAGTGCTGGGATTAAAGGCGTGCGCCACCACGCCCAGCTTTTTTTTTTTTTTTAAGATTTATTTTATTTATTATATGTAAGTACACTGTAGCTGTCTTCAGACACTCCAGAAGAGGGTGCCAGATCTCGTTACGGATGGTTGTGAGCCACCATGTGGATGCTGGGATTTGAACTTATCACCTTCGGAAGAGCAGTCGGGTGCTCTTACCCGCTGAGCCATCTCACCAGCCCTTCTTTTTTTTTTTAAATGTAGTTTTCCAGGTGATGGTGGTGCACACCTTTAATCCACTTGGGAAGCAGAAGCAGGTGGATATCTGGGTTTGAGGCTGGTCTGGTGTACAGAGTGAGTTCTAGGACAGCCACAGCTTCCTAGAGATACTCTGTCTCAAAAACCAAAACAACCAAAACAACAACAATTTAATGTAGCTCTTCCTTGAAAGATTAAAATTGTGTTTAGTGTATTCTGTTGATGATTATAACGGATTTCTATCCCATATGAGTTGTTTTCCATTTGTGTGTGTGTGTGTGTGTGTGTGTGTGTGTGTGTGTGTGTGTGTAGTACCCATGGAGGCCACAAGAGGGCATCAGATTTCCCCAGAGCTGAAATTACAGGTGGTTGTGAGCTTGCCTACTCTGAGTGCTGGAAACAAAACTTGGGTTCTCTGCAATAGCAGTCATCTCTCTGTCTGTTTTCCAAATGTTTGATACTGTTGTCTAATTTCTCACTGAACATTCATCCCTATCTGGTGTGGTAGCTTGAAAGATATGTACCCCATAGGCGCATTTATTTCGGGAGTTTATGGAACTTTTGGGAGGTGGAGCCTTGCTGGAGGAAGCCTGGAGAGTTTACAGCTTTGCTCCACTTCCAGTTAGCTATATATACCACTGAAGATGTGACCTCGCTTCCTGTTCTGGCTGCTTGCTGCCAAGCCTCCCCTGCCAGGATGGACACTCCATTTGAAATGGAAACACAAATAAACTCTCTCTTCCATATGTTGCTTTGGGCATAGTGTTTGATCACAGAAGTGCAGTCACAAAGACAGTACTTAGTATGCAATTCAAAGTTAAGTTAGCTTGAACACCCACCCATCATGTGGAAATACAAAATCCAAGATGCTCCAAAATCCAAAGTGTTTGGGTTTTTTTTTGAGACTTATGTAGACCAGGCTGGTTTAAAAACTTGAAATGTAAGCTGGGCGTGGTGGCGCACGCCTTTAATCCCAGCACTCGGGAGGCAGAGGCAGGCGGATTTCTGAGTTCGAGGCCAGCCTGGTCTACAGAGTGAGTTCCAGGACAGCCAGAGCTACACAGAGAAACCCTGTCTCGAAAAACCAAACCAAAACAAACAAAAAACAAACAAAAAAAACTTGAAACGTAGCTGAGGATGACCTTGAGTTTCTACAGGAGTGAGTCACCATGCTCCATGTCTTAGGTCTTAGTTACCTTTATCTCTGGGAAGAGACACTGCTAACAGTTTTAAAGGGTTAGTGAATGACCAAGGTGGAAAGCAGTCAGGCATGGGACTGGAGCAGAAGCTGAGAGCTTTACATCCTGACCCACAGAGGCAGAGATAGATAGATAGATAGATAGATAGATAGATAGATAGATAGAGATTGAGACTGGGCTTGATGTGGGCTTTTGAACCTCAAGTTCTATCCTCCTCTAAGGCCACACCTCTTCCAAGGCCACACCTCCTCCAAGGCCACACCTCCTCCAAGGCCACACCTCCTCCAAGGCCACACCTCCTCCAAGGCCACACTTCCTAATCCTTCCCCAAAAGTTTATCACATGGAGACTAAGCATACAAATATATGAGTTCATGGACATTGTTCTCATTCAAACCACCCACCACATCCAGTTTATGCATTACTAGGGATGGAACCTCAAACCTTGTGCATAGCAGTCAAATGCTCTACTGACTGACCTACATTCTCAGGTCCCCACAACTTTCTGCACGCTGACTAGAAGAGCAAATGGAAAAACTCACACCAGACCTCATTGGACAGGTTGCAGGTGTGATGATTCATGTCTACAATCAGAGCACTCAAGAGGTAGGGGCAGGAGAATCAGAAGTTCAAGGTCACCCATGGCTGGTGAGTTCGAGCCCTGTGCTACAGAAGACTCTGTCTCAAAACAAAAACAAAAACAAACAAACAAACCCCAGAACCTTGAGACTAGAGGGATGGCTCAGCAGTCAGGAGCCCTGGTGTTCAATTCCCAGCACCCACAGATGGTGTCTCACAACCATCTGTAACTCCAGTGTTGAGAGATACAGTGACCTCTTGTGGCCTCCTTGAGCACTGCATGCATATGGTGCACATATAAATATGCAAACATTCATAAGAGAAATAAGCATTTCAAAACAAAACAAACACCAAACCTAGATCAAAACCAAACCACCTAAGTAACAACAAACCCCACAGACCCTCTCAAACCGTGGTGTTAAAGCTACCTTCAGCCTTGTGGTAGTTGAATAAGAACAATCGCCAGAGACTCATACATTTGAATGCTTGGTCCACAGTTGGCGGACTTGTTTGGGAAGGATTGGGAGGTGTGGCTTTGTTGGAGGAGGTGTGTCACTGAGGATTGGATCTGAGTTTTCAGAAGCCTACATTACTTTCCAGTTGGTGCTTTCTCTCCTCTCTTCTTCCTCTTCCTCTTCCTCCTTCCTCTCCCCCCACCCCCGCCTCCTGCTTGCAGATCAGATGTAAGCTCTCAGCTAATGTCCAGTGCTGTTCCTGCCTTGCTGCCCGTTGCCATGCTCCCTGCTGGGCTGGTCATGGGCTCACCCTTTAAAACTCTCAGCAAGGCCTTGATTACATGCTTTCTTTTATAAGTTGGCTTGGTTATGGCATCTCATCACTGCAAGAGGAAAGTAACTTGAGACCAGGACTATGGGGAAGGCATGTAAAGTGGTGAATTCTGTATTCAGGTTTGGGTCTCATCTCTAAAATATCTCATTTTATATACCTATGCTAATATTTCAAAATCTGAAACAAAGCTTAAATCTGAAATGCTCTGGTCTCAAGCATTTTGGATAAAGGATACCCAACTCATATGGTCCAGACAGAATAACTCTCCCATCTACATGATCACACTTCCAATGGCCAAGCCTCTCTTCCATCTCCTCTACCATCTCACAGGCCTGGCTGACATGACTCCTTGTAGCTTTATTCCCTATTTTGTGTGGGCTCTTCTCCTCACTATCTCCTAACAGTATCTTCTCTGGCTCAGCTCAGCTTCTCCTGGCTCAACCACCTCTTGTTTTCGCTCTGCTCAATCTCTTTTCTTCTATCTCCTGGACCCTACCTCTGCCTACTTCCCTGCTGCCAGTCTCTGCTAGCTTTTTATATCCTCTCCTGTTCCCAGAAGCCCAGGGGCAACAGGAACTGAAGGTCAAAGGGTCAAGCAGTTCTAATGTGTAAGCATTCCCAAAGAGTCAGGTGACTAGCCTTGGGGCCAGGCACGTAAAATAAACACTACATTTTCTCATGCTTGTTTTGTTGGGAACATGCAAAAGAAACTTATTCTAAGTACGACCATTTTATCTTCAAACTCCATTTGATCCTAAAGATAAACTAAATTCAAGGTTCCAGGCCCTAGGGAAGCTGGCAGGGGACTTCCCAATGGCAGAACAGCTTCTGTTGTAAACAGCTGTCTGAGTCCAGATGTTTCAGGGACAACATCTCCATCTTGCTGGCAGGGTCAGATGAGTTCATGTTCCCAGGCCTAGGAACGAACTCCTATCTCATTTCTCCAAATGTTTTCTTAACTGTCTGTTAACAGGTAAAGAATATAGAAATTAAATCAAGATGCATACATTATAAAAACATATAACCAATTGCCTATTATGCCCTAATTAACTATGTGCAGCTGACCTGCTCCTTTGTCCCCTTACCACTCTGAGCTCTGGACCTAACTAGGGGAACAAATTAAGGACCTGGAAGCCAGGTGCCCTGGATATGGCCCAATCTCCAACAAGTACTCCCTTGCTTAACCCACAATGTTAAAATACAACTGGATAGCACTGCAGCTCCCCTCCGCCCCAGCTCCCTCTCTCCTTGTGTTCCCGATCTCCCTTTGGGATGCAGTTCAGATCCCAAACTGGCCCCTTTCCTGAGTTCTCAGAACATAAAGCTTTCATTTTTTAAGCTTCCCTACCCTAAGCCAACAGTTCTAGCTACATATTATGCAGTTCTGAAGCTGCTTCTCCGTTCCTTCTAATGTCTTTTTCAGGGTTCCCCGGGGCCTGATGTGATCCTTCAGGATCACTCAGGAGCAGATCCCCAACTGGGAGAAGAACCTAACAGCAACACTTCTCTTTCTGGTAGTGTGGGCACTACTTCCTGAACCTTTTTTTTTTTTTTAAAGATTTATTTATTTATTATATGTAAGTACACTGTAGCTGTCTTCAGACACTCCAGAAGAGGGCGCCAGATCTCGTTATGGATGGTTGTGAGCCACCATGTGGATGCTGGGATTTGAACTTATCACCTTCGGAAGAGCAGTCGGGTGCTCTTACCCGCTGAGCCATCTCACCAGCCCCCTTCCTGAACCTTTTGTATTCCCGGACTATCTTATCCTCTAGCATCTTGCGTTCTGGAGTTTCTTTGATGGAGTCTCTCAATATCTGCTCCAGCTCTGTGAACCTTTGGCTTGCAGACTCTAATTGGACGTGCAGGATGCTGCATTCAGCATAGTCTGTCTTAAAGTCTAGCTCGTGGATCTGTTGTTCTGCATTGTGGAAAGCTCTGTGTTGCAGGAGACCAAAGTCCTGCTCACAGGCCTGTCAGTGCTTAGGTGCTGAACATTTCTTGCCCAGGCTTTTCTGGCTGGCAGGGGAAGGCAGTGTGGCTGGCCAGGCTTTCTTCTTTGCTGTTTTTGGATGGCTAAGATTTTCAGAAACTTCCTCTACTCAACTCGGAGCTTTATCCGTTTTGATGGTATCCACAGCTTTTGTTTCCTATAGAAATATAAACAAATCTGCATCTCTAACGAAAATCATTTGCTGGCTTCCATTCTGATGTTAACACATCAGAATGTAGTATATAGGATGATCCAATGGCACAGTTTGTCCTTTTTTGTCTCTCAAATGCTGTTGTTACTTTTTCATTAACGTGCAGAGAATTTAAAGTTAACAGAACACTATTTAGTCTATCCCTGGGGTTTTTTATTCTCCCTTTTTGTTTTATAAACATTGCTTTTAAGGTACAATTAGATCTTTCTAGAACTGCGTGTCCTGTTTTCTGATTCCAGAGCTTCTCTATTTCCACCCTCATTTTTGTCCAGTTGCTCAGCCAGTGTTTTATAAACAAAACATCCCAAAATGAGGGAAAGGAAAAGAAAAAAACTGCTGCTAAAACCATGCTGGGGATCTCCAACAGCCTCAGGAAACACCCTGTTGGCTTTTTGAAGCAAAATAACTATCCCTCCTTTTCCTGCCTTTTGCTCCACTGTACTTGAAATCAAGCCTCACTTTCTGCCTAGCCACCATTGGTGGCCACTCGTCTTTTAATGTTTCTTTCCCCTATAAATAGCTAGCCTTAAGTCTGGCCAATTGTAGCCTTTTATTTTTCTTTAGCTACTTTGTGTGTTCTCCTGTCTCGTAACAGTATCTTCTCTCCCTCAGCTGAGCTTTTCTTGGCTCCACAGCCTGTTATTTTCGCTCTGCTCAATCTTTCTCTGCATCAGCTGGATGCTCTAATTCTACTCTCTGACACTACTCTTCCGCCACCTGGACCCTATTCCAGTCCTACTACTCTGTCTCCTGGACCCTTCTCTCTGTCTCTCAGGCTCTGCTGGCTTTTAAAATATCCTCTCCTGTTCTTAGAAGTCGAAGAGGCAACTGACACTAAAGGTCATAAGATCAAGCAGTTCGAGCTCAAGCATTTACAAAATGTCAGTGGACTAGTCTTTGGGGAATCCTTTAAAGGGCCAGGAACATAAAATAAATCACACTACAGCTCCTCTGTTCAGGGCCCACTACTCTGCTCTTCTTTTTTCTCATCTTGGTTCATGTAATGGCTATTTTTGGCTGCCAGCTTGACTACATGTGTAATGAACTACAATCCAGAAATGGAGGGCATACCTGTGAGATATTTTTTGCTTGGTTTGAAGTAGATGGATCCACTCCTAATCTACCTTTGAGGTAGGAAGACACATATCTTTTGATTCCAGGTATTTTTTTTTTCAAGACAGGGTTTCTCTGGGTAGCCCTGGATGTTCTAGAACTTGCTCTGTAGACCAGGCTGGCTGCAAACTTACAGAGATTCATCTGCCTCTACATCTTAAGTGCTGGGTGTAAGTGTTCCTGTTCAAATGGATTACAGATCTGAGGGGAGAAGGTATCTCAGTGTAAGGGCATCCTGAGATGTGGGAGGTCAGGAGCCTTAGAGCTTTGAGATTGCACAGTGTCCCAATGGAAGGGCATCCTGAGACACTGGAGCCAAAGATCCACACAGCTATTCTCTTCACTTCTCTTTATTGCTTCTTTTCTATTTCTGAAAAGAGAGTTACATCACAGAGAAAATCTTACAAAAGAGATTTATTGGAGGGTCCAGTGAAGAGGGAAGAAGCCAGGGGTGGCTGCCCTCCGCTCCCAGGAATGGGCAGCAGGGAACTGGACAAAGGGCAGGGCTTATATATGATTTTTTAGCGGGCAGAGCTTTTCAGGGCAGAGATTTCCAGAGTGAGGATTTGAAGTGGGAACTTAAGGGTTCTTTGAAGAGTCAATTGTGTTGGAGGGTGTTTTGCTGGGGCAAACACGTGAAGGCATGTTTTCCTGAAGCAGACACAGGTGAAAGGCTAAGGAAGACTCCTGAAGGAATGTCTAGCTGAAGCAGACACAGGAGAAAGGATGTTCTCTGCTAGAGCAAGCACGTCAAAGGACATACGATGAAGGATTCTTTGCTAACAACATGCATGTATTGGTTTGCCTTACACTGGGTAGTTGAATTGCATTTGTAGGGACTCCGTAGAGAGATAGACATCAAAAAACTTCTGGTGATGTGCCATGGTTTCTTGCTGCTTCGGTGGACTCGGGCTGATTGGCACAGTGATGTCAGCTGAGACAGATGCACGTGCTCAGGCAAGACCCGTGGAGGACACATGATGTTTGGAGAGAGTATAAAAAGGACTAGCTGGACAGTGATGGAGGCTGAGCTAGGCTTGTTTATAGAGCTAGCTCTCCAATACTTGTTGGTCTAGCTTCTTCACTGGTCTTCACTTCCCCAAGAGAGGCACAGTTGAGACCTTCTCCTGGCCTGCCTCCTGGTCCCTCCAGCTGACTCATGCAGAGGCCGAGGCCTGGCTGTCTCTGCTAGGTAGTGCCACCGCTGCTGATCTGTGTTTGCTATCCCCACTCTCGGTGTATCCATGAAGTGTCTGCAAGTGGATCTAGCTGCCGCTGCTAACCTGTGAACTGAACTGCCAATTTCCAGACAACATAGATGGGAATTGCTCCAAAGAACCTTTTAAGATAGGTTCATTTCTCACACTCCCCCTCCCCCTGCCCCATATCCTTTCTTTTCCAGTACCTCTGGTGGGTGGTGGGCTATAAGAAAGGTTAAGAGTTTAAGAGCCATCATTAAAGATAGGATTTGAAAGAATTAAAGTTACTAGGATTGGTGCAAATCCTGAGCTTGGTGGACTCAGGTATTGGTGGGTTTTTGTGGGAAGCTCAGGGACTTGTGGGTTTTCCTGTTCAGGGATTGGGGGCTTTTGTCGTGGCCTTTCCCCTGCATGGGGCCTATGGATTAGGATGGGAACTTGGTCCCGTCCACAGGTGGCTCTGGCTGAGGCTCCATCTCTCAGGATGCTGCTCGGGAAGGCTGGAAAGGAGGTGCTGTGGACAGCTCCCGTGGGACAACTCCTGCCTCTGCCAGTGTTTCACCAAGGCTGTAGGCTGCAGCAGGAAAGGTGGACCATTGTGAACAGCTCCTGCGAGGGCAGGTGGCTGTAGGCTGGGGTGGGAAGGAGTGGCTAGCTTCCATTTTGACAGATTTTGCAGCACCACTGCCCGACCTTGATCTGGGTCTTGAGGATGGAAGGCACACACTTTTGATCTGGGCCCCGCCTTCTCCTGGAAGCCTATCTAATGACATGGAAGAAGGATGCTTGCTTTCGGTCTTTGTCTGCTTGCTCTTCCCTTGCTAGCAAGTCTATTCCTTCTCTGTCATTAGAGCCTACTTGTCTGGAATTCCAGTGTCGTGCTTCCAGCATCTACTGAAGACCAGCTGAGACATCCAGCCTTATGTCCTGAGAGACTTCTGGGTTCTTGGCCTTTCTGTTCATAGCCAGCCATTGTTTAGTAGTTGGACCTTAGCCTATAAGTCATTCTAATAATCCCCTTTCTATATACTATAGACAAAGAGATTCATTCTATAAATCCCACCACTCTAGAGAGCCTAGATTAACACAATTCCTCATTGTTTGTTTCTCATGTGGACAACAGATGCTGTCTACAATCCTTCCTCTGCTTAAACTCCTCCCATGACTCCCTTCCACCTCAGCTCCTAAGCCTGAGTCCTTGCCATGGTGTCTACAATCCACCCTATTTCTCTGTCTCATTGCCAGGCTGCTTCCTCCCCTCCGTCTTCCGTGTTCCTTGTTTGCCTAGTTTAGATGAGGCCTAGGGACCAATCCTCTGCATCAAATAAAATAGCAGGTGTTGATACAAATGTGGGAGACCAGAACTCAGACAGTGGAGACAGGAGGGTCAGGAGTTCCAGGCCATTCTTCAGTTACATAAGAAGGGTACATGAGGCCCTGTCTAAAAAAAAAAAGGTGCATAAACTATTTTTTTCACTGCTTGCTGTGCATATAAGTCCCTTGGTAAAACATTGATTTGGATTATATGCTTCCAAATGTCTTCTTTACCCTTGGGGGTGGGGGGTGTACATTCTTAAGGTCTGGGTTTCCTTCTCTGCATAGAGGAAACTTCGGTGAACAAAACAGAAGAGTTCTCCACTTCTGCGGAGCACACATCTTACTGGAGGACACAGAGATAGATGTAAGATTAAATAGGACAGGGTGAAGAACACGCATTATTCCAGCGCCCAGGAGGCTGTGGTGGGAAGATGCGTAGTTGGAGCCTGGACATAGGAAAACGTTCTTGTCTGACATACATGAATAAGCAAAGAAATAAAATATTGAGCGATAATGCCCTCTCTTTGGAGAAACACAGACAGGAAAGAAGGGTGTGCAGGGAGCTGCTTTTAGAAGCCGGGTCAGAGATGACAGCTTCAGTGCAGTAATATCTGAGTGGGGAAAAAAAGTGAGCTGCACAGAGAAGCCTGAAGGGGAAGCATTGTCAGAAGAGGAAGCAGAGAACTCAAAAGCTGGCTACAACCCAGCCTGGCTTATATATTTTTATATATACTTTTCAGCGATTTTTTTTTGGGGGGGCATCAAGTTTTCTTAGGTTATCGATGGAGAATCTGAGGCTCAGTTCCCCAGTGATTGGCACATCAAGGAGTACTGAGTAGTTTTCTCTGGAGTCTTTTCTCACCCATGTAGTCATTAATTCAACATTTGTGGCTCTAGAGAGGGCTTTAAGGGGACACAAGACCGATCAGCACAGAGCTGGCTCCTGGCTTAAGGCTGCTGGGGTTACATCTGATTACTTATTAGTGAGTTATAGTGATAGTGATCACATGACTGTTTTATTAATTTAATTAGGTTTTAAAAAAAGATTTATTTATTTTTTTTTTTCCCTTGTTCTGGTCAACTCCGCTGGCTCCAGTCGGCCCCCGCTCGCTCTGATCGGCTCCCCTTGCTCTGGTTGGCCCCACTCGTTCTGGCCGTCCCCATTCGGCCCCACTCGCTCTGGCCCCGCTAGCTCCTGCTGTCCCTGCTTGCTCAGGCTGTCCCCGTTCAGCTCTGCTCGCTCTGGACAGCCTCGCTCGCTCCGGTTGGTCTCTCCGGTCCAAGGATTCATTTCTTATTATTTTTCATGTACGCTGTAGCTGACTTCAGACGCACCAGAGGAGGGCGTCAGATCTTGTTACGGATGGTTGTAAGCCACCATGTGGTTGCTGGGATTTGAACTCATCACCTTCGGAAGAGCAGTCGGGTGCTCTAACCCGCTGAGCCATCTTACCAGCCCTAATTAGGTTTTTTGAGATGGTTTAAGTATGTAGTCCTGGATGACCTGGAACTCACTAAGTAGTCCCGGATGGCCTTGAATTTACCGAGATCCACCTCCCCTTGCCTCCCAAGTGCTGGAATTTAAGGCGTGCACCAGTTCGCCCAGTCGCGGGACTGTTTTAATAGTGTTTGAGCTCCCTTGCTGACCCGAAACTTTTTGTTTGTTTGTTTGTTTGAGACAGGGTTTCTCTGTGTAGCCTTGGCTGTCCTGGAACTTACTCTGTAGACCAGGCTGGCCTCGAACTCAGAAATCCGCCTGCCTCTGCCTCCCAAGTGCTGGGATTAAAGGTGTGTGTTGTTTTGTTTTTTGTTTTTTGTGTTTTTTTGGACCCGAAACTTTTGACTTTCTAGCAATTCAGGGTGTACAGGGCTGTGGAGAGGACACGGCTAGGGACTGGCATTTACCTATAAGCCCTCCTCTGGCCTCTAGAGGGAGTCGAATCACCCAAAGCACTGCCTGAAGCAAGGTGCCCAATAGAGCTTTGTGCTATGGGTATTGGCCCGCCCGATACTCCCTATTGGGCTTCATTGTACTGAGAGGCCAGGTCGCGCTTTAGCGGCATGCGCATGCGCAGTCTGGAGTGTGGCGGAGCGTGCGCAGGCGCAGACCATTTAGGACCGGAAGTTGAGGCGCCCGTGGTATTTCGGAGGTAAGGGGCGGGGCGTGTGTGCGGGGTGTCTGCGTGGCTGCGGTGCCTGGTGCAGGGCTTGTGTGGCGCTGGTTCCGAGCGAGCAGGGGAGTTAAGAGAACCCCTATATAATTAAGGAATGTGCCAGGACCCAGAGAGCTCTGGCGGTGCGCGATTCTTAGTGAGAAGCTGGAGGACCAAGAGGCCCGGAACTGAAACGAGTGGCGGCACGGAGGGACCAGGGGTCTGGGAAAGGGAGAGAAAAGGGGACCAGGGAGATGGGGTACCTGCAAGAGAGGCTCACAAGGGCTCCAGGAACAGATTAGCAAGAAAGCCTGGATGGTGGTGAGACCCACAGTTATGGAAAGATGGAGTTTGGAACAGAACCTTAAAAGTTGGAGGTGATAGAGTCGTGCTGAAAGATGGCGAAAGGAAGAAATGCACCCCCAAATTTGCATTCCTCGTACTGCTTATTTAGCTTAGCAAAATAGAGTGGAAATAGTCTTTTTTTTTTCTTCAAGACAGGGTTTCTCTGTATAGCCCTGGCTGACCTGGAACTCACTCTGTAGACCAGGCTGGCCTCGAACTCAGAAGTCCGCCTGCCTCTGCCTCCCAAGTGCTGGGATTAAAGGCGCGCACCACCATGCCCGGCGGAAATAGTCTTAATGTTGTGAGAAAGTGAACATATATGTATACATATGTGATTGAGACTACACAGACAGAAATCCCCGAGTGGTAGCTGTAAAGAAAGATACCATTGGTAGATAAAAGTATTGACTGGAGAACGGTAAACAAATAGAGGGCCAGGAGCTAGGTGGGGGATCTGAGCACAGGAGGCTGGAGCAGGAGGATTGTGAGTTAAAGGCCAACCCAGACTGCGTAGGATGACTCTTGTAAATAAATTTGAGGAAAAGTTGAAACAAAATGGAGAAAGTCAAATGGAGGTCTGAGAAAGAGAGGGGAGAGGGAGAACGGGGGAGGGAAGGGGGAGAGAGAGAGAGAGATCGGGAAGATGGCCCAGCACACCATACTTGGACATAATGGTGCTTACCTGCAGTCCCAGCAGTTGGGTGATGGAGACTGGAAGGTGAGTGAGTTCAAGGTCATCCTTACCTTTGTGGAGAGTTCAAGGTTAGGCTAAACTACATGAGACCCCATCTCAAACCCAAATCAAATAAAGGAGTGCCAGAGGGAACAGACCCTTTGGCAGCCATGGGTGCTGATGTTGGACCTAGCGTGAGTCTGCGTTTTTGTTGCCTAGAAGGAGCTCTCTCCTTACTGTCCCAGTCTTTCCCTGAGGATTACTGGCTCCATCTTCTAGCAGCTTCCCAAGGCCTGGTTTTCATTCCCTTCTAGAATAGAGTTCTCTCAGTCCTGTCATCGCCAAGCTTCAGTCTTTACTCAGAAGTGTTGTACTCTGCAGGGTCTGCTGTGTCCTTGTGGGAATCACAAGGTCTTCCTCACTGGACACTCAAAGGTAGCTCTAACAACTCCCAGGAGGGGACCAAGTCCCTCCCACCCCTGTGACTGCATAAAGCAAACCTCTGGGCTCATGATGGCCCCTGAGAGTCTGAAGGCTGAGTTGGGTTTACTAATGCCATGGCCTTTTGTGTTATCCCCCTCCCCGCTGCCCCCCCCCCCCCACGTTGGATTCTCTGTGCCTTTGCTGTTTTCCATGTGTTGGAATCTCTTCTTGTGGAGAGAAAGCATTGAACCTGAGTAATAATGGCTGTTTGGCCTCTTTGCCAGTGTTTGTGATATTTGATGCTGCTGCCTCCGTTTTATAGAAAACCACTTGAGATAAATTTATTTGCTTGTGGTAAATGATCAGATTTAAACCTGATGGCCAGCTTGTCTCCAGGTCCTTTGCCAAGGAAGTGTATGGGCCCTCTTAAAATCATAATCAATCCCCACTCATTCAATTTTATTTATTTGTGTGTGTTTAAGGCAGGGAAACTTGAGGGAGTCAGCTCTTTCTTCCCATATGGTTCCAAGACTCAAACTCTGTTTACCAGGCTTGGTGGCAAATGCCCTTAGTGACTGAGCCATCTCACTGTCCTGATAAATCCTTTTAAGAAAGAAGAATGAGGGGCTGGAGAGATGGCTTAGCAGTTAAGAGCATGGGCTACTTTCCCAAAGGATCCAGGTTCAATTTCCAGTACCCACATGGTGGCTCACAACCACTTGTGAGTCCAGTTTCAGGGGGATCTGACGCCTTCTGGACTCAAAGGGTGTCAGGCATCAATGTGGTATATACACATACATGCAGGCAAAATACATATACAGAATACGATACAACTTTTACAAAAAAGGAAGAATGAGGAACTTCCCTCCAGAAAATTGCGCACACAGCTATGTGTGCTTCATTATGATTTTTCTTCAACTGACTGATGAGATTCTGACTTCAAGCAGAATGGCTCAGTGGTGGACCATGTGTGAGGGGTTGGGCTCTATCTCAACACTGTAGGGAAGTAGAAGGCATTTTCTTACCTAGCCAAGAAGTGGAGTATTGGCAGGAACTAAGCCTTGAACACTGGTGATATCATTAGGCGTCTCCCATGCCCCTTCACAGTGGCCATTCCTGTATGTGCCCACTGTGTCCACAGGCAGGGTTTTGTCTAAGGTACATATCTAGGAAAGACTCGTGCCCCAGAGCTACTCTGTATGGGTTCAGGTTTAACCCAACTTGTCTAGTTAGATAAAAACAGAGGGCTTCTCTCTCCTAGCGATCAGGTGCAAATTCCAGAGTAGGGACCTGACTGGGTCTTGTGTCCATTCCTCAGACCAAAAAGAATACCATGGCTGACCAGGCCTTTGTTGTTTGGAAAGATGGAAACTTACCAGGTAAAGGATGGCATGTGCCAGGCAGGTAAAACCAATCCCTAGCACCTCAGATATATTCCAATCATTTTCCAGGGATTCCATTCAGTGTTGTGAAGCCCGACGGACCCCAGATGGAAAGTCTGTTTCCTATTGTTGTTTCTGTCTTCCTTCTTACAAGATTCTCCTGTTGCCTGACCATGTGACCTACATGTAGTGGCATTTATGGCCTCCTCCTCCTCCTCCTAGTCCAGTGCTTGAAGTGTAACAGGCTTTTAACTGATGTTCTAAAAATGAATGGATATCTTCTCTTTTCTTCTCCAAACATCCAGAACCTGGAAGTCCAGAATGAACCCTTGTCCCTTCCTGAGATCACTGCAGGAGTCATGAAGTGCTTTGTGCATCTCCACCTACCCACCGGGCCCCTGGCTACCCACCCTGCCATCCACAGTGCCTCTGTACGAGGAAAGGGGAGGTCACTCTTTGAAGAGAAAGCGGTTCCTGGGGGCGGGAGTTAGGTGAGAATACTTAGTCTAAGTGATCAGAACAGAGACTATTTCTGTGCCAGCAGTTTGATAGGAACCATGCCTCCTCCCAGGACAAGGGAGGGGTGGGATCACCGAGACCGAGGCCACCATCGAGCTCCCAGGGAGGAAGAGGCCCCGGAGAAATGGGACTGGAATTGTCCAGAGACTCGTTGTCTCTTGGAAGATGTATTCTTCCGCGATGAGGATTATATCCGTCGTGGTTCAGAGGAGTGTCAGAAGTTCTGGGCTTTCTTTGAACGCCTGCAGAGATTCCAGAACCTCAAGACCTCCCAGAAGAAGGAGAAGGACCCTGGCTGTCCCAAACATGGCATCGCTGCTTTAGCTGACCTACCTCTCACTTACGACCCACGCTACCGCATCAACCTCTCCATTCTCAGCCCAGACACTCGGGGTCGTCATGGGCCCGGCAGGGGCCTGCCCCCCGAGAGGGTGTCCGAGTTCCGCCGTGCATTGCTTCACTACCTAGACTTCCAGCAGAAGCAAGCTTTTGGGAGGCTCGCCAAACTGCAGCGTGAGCGAGCGGCCCTTCCCATCGCCCAGTATGGGAACCGCATCCTGCAGACTCTCAAGGAACACCAGGTGGTGGTGGTGGCCGGGGACACAGGCTGCGGCAAGTCTACTCAGGTGCCCCAGTACTTACTGGCCGCCGGCTTCAGTCACGTGGCATGCACTCAGCCCCGGAGAATCGCCTGCATCTCACTGGCCAAGCGCGTGGGCTTCGAGAGCCTCAGTCAGTATGGCTCCCAGGTGGGCAGCACAGCAGGCTCCCAGGTTTTTCTGCTGTGGAATGAGTTGATAGTCCTCAAGGCAGTATGCATAAAAGTTAACACTTAGGTGCTGAACCAGAGATGATTCTTCTAGAACGTCTCTCTACAGATAAGGTTGTACAGGATCCAACCAGTATAGCACCTTAGCAGCTAGACAGAAGCATTTGTCAGGCTCAGCCATCTTATTTCCTAGCAGCCATTAAAGATAGGTTTGTTATTGTTCTTGTGTGTGTATGTATGTGTGTGTGTCATGGGACTGCATCCCTAGCCTGTTGCAGTCCTCTATGCTTTAGAATGCTTGGATTTCATTTTGAGACAGTCTTACTCTGTAGACTGTCAGAAATCCACCTGCCTCAGCCTCCCAAGTGCTGGGATTAAAGACTTGTCCCACCATACCTGCAGCCTCTAGGATTCTAAACCTGTCTCTACCACTTAAAATTTCTGCTGTTGTTGCGATTATAATGCAACTCCCTTCAGTCTTTTCTCCCATCTGGCTTCTCCTTGTTTTTCCTATGGTTGGTACACTTTGAGTCCTGTTTTGAGAATTTTTGCCTACTTTTAAGCTATGAAAAAGTACTCCTGTCACACAGTGGTGGTGCACACCTTTAATCCCAGCACTAGGGAGGCAAAGGCAGGTGGCTCTCTGTGAGTTTGAGATCAGCCTGGTCTTTAGAGCTAGTTCCAGGACTGCCAAGGCTACACAGAGAAACCCTGTCTCAAAAAACCACTCCCCTCCCCAAAGAACTTAAAGCCAGAGTTTATCAAGAAGGTGTAGGTGTATGTGGAGGTATGGGTGTGTATGTAGGGGTGTGAGTGTATGGTGTGTGTGTGTGTGTGTGTGTTATGGATGTGTGTGCATGAGGAATGGGTGTGTGTGTGAGGTATGGTTGTGTGTATATGTGGGGGGCATGGGTGTGTGTATGGGGAAATGTGAGGTCAGGGTTAAAGAATATTTCTCAGTATTGTCCCAGCTCTTACCTGGGATAAGTGGTTATGTTTCCTCATGTGGAGTCAAGATAGGGCAGTGGGGTGAGGGTCACATGAGCTATGCACTCGCAGCATTCAGGAAGTGTTTCCAGTGCATAATAAAGAGTTAAAGAAGGGGGAAATCATAGCTGTTGGGATTCCTGTCCATTGCTCTGATATCATGAACTGCACCAGACATGACGAGAGTGTAACCACATATAGTCTCATGCATCCAGGGGAGGAAATCCAGTCTCTAGGGCGCCTTGTGTGCCGAGCAGAACCGTGACGACTTCAATGTGACCAGCAGCCGTGGCTCTGCCTCAGACTTGCATGTAGAACAGGGAGGAGCTCTGGTGCCTGGGCTTTGTGGAGTTCTCTCCCTACCTGCTGCTTTCTCTCCTCCCACCCCAGGTTGGCTACCAGATCCGCTTTGAAAGCACTCGGTCGGCAGCCACCAAGATCGTGTTCCTGACGGTGGGGCTGCTCCTACGCCAGATCCAGCGTGAGCCCAGCCTTCCCCAGTACCAGGTCCTGATCGTGGACGAGGTCCACGAGCGACACCTGCACAATGACTTCCTGCTGGGTGTCCTGCAGCGCCTGCTGCCCCAGCGGCCTGACCTCAAGGTCATCCTCATGTCGGCCACCATCAACATCTCTCTCTTCTCCAGCTACTTCAGCCATGCTCCAGTGGTGCAGGTGCCTGGGAGGCTCTTCCCCATCACGGTGAGCACTGCTGCCGCCTCCCTAGACTCGGTCTCCCACTGTCTCTGCAGCCGACAGCCCCTCGTGTTGAAGCATCTGGTCCCTCAACATTCCCCCCCATTAGGGTCTGCCAAGGGAGAGGCATATTTTTCTTTTAGGAGCTGGATGGTCCTAAAAGGGCTGGATGGTCTGTCATCATAGAACCTTTAATTGCATCTCTCTCTCTATGTACATGTCAAATGTGTCCTCCCTGTCCAGATGTTGCCCTGTGTAGTGAGGCTCTGTCCTTGTTGGTATAGTTAAACGCTCGGGCAGGTCCTCAGTGTTGCTGGTTGTCTGTGGGTTTGCATGCCCGGGTGGATGCTTCCTAAGAAGTGCTGGGCAGGGCCCTCTCTGGCTCAGCTCTCTGATTCAGGGTACCATTCCCTAAGAACATACATGCTATTTAGTTAACACAGCTTTGTAGTCGGCACCGGAATTTAAAACCTCTAGCACTGCTAGCACCAGAAGCCTTTGTATCACCTCACTTTTTTTTTTATTTCACTATCTCTTCTAAAAGTTACCCACCTTGAGTGTACCACCTACCACCCAGTGCCACCACCCCCGGGAGCCCGTACATAGCCCCTGCCTGCTTGCTGCTCCAGAGTGACCGCATGTGACTGCACTCTGCTCTCTCACAGGTAGTCTACCAGCCGCAGGAGGCAGAACAGACAGCATCCAAGTCAGAGAAGCTGGACCCACGGCCCTTCCTGAGGGTGCTGGAGGCCATCGACAATAAGTATCCCCCCGAGGAGCGGGGGGACCTCCTTGTCTTCCTCAGTGGCATGGCGGAGATCAGTACGGTGCTGGACGCAGCCCAGGCTTATGCCAGCCTCACCCAGCGCTGGGTGGTGCTGCCGCTGCATAGCGCCCTCTCTGTGGCTGACCAGGACAAGGTACTGAGTGCAGTCTGCCAAGCAGGGGAGTCTCTAGGCCAGGAAGCAAGTGTAGCTACGCTGGTTGTATCCCCCAGTCCCAGGCCAGTGGGCTTCTGTGGGGTCGCATGGCCATCAGATGGCCAAGTAGCCTCTAAACCCAGGATCTTAGGCAAAAGTCGGCAGATTTTTCTGTGAAAGGCCAGAGGGAGATGCTTTCAGGTTTCTAGGCCACAGGTGTTCTCACTGAATTCCAGTGAAGTTTTATTTACAGAGACATGTGGCAGGCTGGGTGTCATCATAGCTCTTGCTCTTGGCCGTTATGCTTAGCTGTTTCCAAGCACCTAGACAGGGCCTCGGTGACAGGAGTCAGGAGATGTGGGACTGACAAGTGGGTGGGGCTTTGTCCTGAGCACACTGGGGAGCCATAGGAAAGCCCTGAGCAGGGAGGAAAGCAGATAGGGTTGGAGTGTGTTGTGTTCGGCTGGAACCAGGAGGCCATAGAACAGCTCTGTGGGTGGAGGGTAGAGACAGAGGGCCTGGACTCGGGAAGGAGCCAGGGCTTAGGGGCGGTGACCGAGTTCAAGGGATGCTTTAAGAAATTCAGGGGCCGAGGAGCTGAGGGAGGGAGGCCTGGGACGGCTCAGGCAATGAGTAGGTGAGGTAGGCACCCAGGAGGGTATGGAGGGAGGCTGTATTAGGCCACGGGTAAAGTGTGCCTGGAACACCCAGGAGGTCACTGAAACAAGCAGGTCTGTCAGGGCTGAGTTAGCTCCTGACGTGACTTCCTCTCTTGCCCCAGGTGTTCGATGTGGCTCCAGCTGGAGTCCGGAAGTGCATCCTGTCCACCAACATTGCCGAGACCTCAGTCACCATCGATGGCATCCGCTTCGTGGTGGATTCTGGTGAGGATGGCACTCTACCCACGCTCCACCACCATGGAGAAACATAGGTGTAGATAGAGATGTGGCCACGGAGCCCTAGACCCCTGCTGGGAGGAGGTGGTACTGAGCTGTGGATCCCAGGCAACACCTCAGCGTCCCCCAGACATTCCAAGGGCTTGCGTCTGCCCCAGGGCCTTTGTGCTTACTGATCTCCTGCTGAGCTAGCTCTATTCCTTTCTAGATAGCCTTGCCCCAGCTTTCTTGGGGGGCCTGCACAAGTGTTCACACCTGGTAATCACCCCTGCTTCCAAAGCTGGGGAGCAGGACCAGCATTATACTCTAAATCCCTGGCTTTGTTTATTTTCTGTGTTCCCAACTGGAAGATTCACTGGTTTGTCAGCCTAGCCTAGTTACTAAGATGTGTCAGAGCCGACCGGTTGCGACACCTTTGTAACATGGAAATGGAAACAACAGCAAACTCAGGTTGCAAGGAGGAGTGAACTGGTTCCTTTGGCTGTGGGGCACCTGGTACACTGTGAATGCCCAAGAGACTTAGGATTTAGTGCCAGCATGGCAGGCAAAACATCCCATAATATCATGTATCACGAAGACATTGTTTAAGTGCAGTTAGTTAGACACGGTATGCTCTTGACTTTGAGGCAGTAGAATGTGGCAAAGATAGTGGATGCTGTGTGGCTGTGCACATGGTCCTGGAGACCAGCGCCTTTACTTGTGACTACACCTGTGCATAGTAGCTGCTTACTTAATCGGAGTGTGTGTGATGACTGCTCCATCTGAAGGAGCAAAGATCAGGGGGAAAAAAAGGTGTGTATGTCAGCTAGCCTCCTATCTCAGCTAGCTCCTACCCTCTCTCCACCCAGGGAAGGTGAAGGAGATGAGCTACGACCCACAGGCCAAACTGCAGCGGCTGCAGGAATTCTGGATCAGCCAGGCCAGCGCTGAGCAGCGCAAGGGCCGAGCGGGCCGCACGGGCCCCGGCGTCTGCTACCGCCTCTATGCCGAGTCTGACTATGATGCCTTTGCCCCATACCCAATCCCAGAAATTCGCAGGGTGGCCCTGGATGCCCTGGTGCTTCAGGTGAGGCCTCCTGATCTTGCTTGGCGAGAGGAGTCCAGAGGGGTTTTGACCCAGCCAAGGTTGTCCACAGTCAGATTGGAGAATTCTTTCTCAGATGCAAGGGCACAGCCAGGGCTTTGGCTGCTGGAAGCAGAGCTTTTGACACCGGGTTCGTCTCTCTCTCTCTCTCTTTCTTTCTTTCTTTCTTTCTTTCTTTCTTTCTTTCTTTCTTTCTTTCTTAGAAAAAGATTTATTTATTCATTTTATGTATGTGAGTACACTGCTGCTGTCTTCAGACACACCAAAAGAAGGCATAGGATCTCATTACAGATGGTTGTGAGCCACCATATGGTTGCTGTGAATTGAACTCACTACCTCTGGAAAAGCAGTCAGTGCTCTTAACCACTGAGCCATCTCTCCAGTCCCAGATTTCTTAAGACATTTAAACCATGACCTTTGTCTTGTAGTGTAGCTTTTGGTTTAGTGTCTGACAGAGATCCTCATGGGATGTCCAACAGAGCTCTTGTTCTCACTCGGGGTAGTTCTCTGTGTATACCTGGCTGGTCTGGAACTTGTTACATAGCCCAGGCTTGCCTTTTTGTGTGTGTCTGTGGGGTGGGAGGTGGGGTTGGGGGATGGTTTGAGGTTTCTGTATTCTGTAGCCCTGGCTATCCTAGAACTCAGAGAGATCTGCTTTCTTCTGCCTCCTGAATGCTGGGATTAAAGGAGTGTGGGATCATGCCCAGCTCCTCTAGGCTGGCCTCTGACTTGAAGCTGCCTTTGTCTTCTGAATGATGGGCCAAGGCAGGCATCAATTCTCTTCACAAGACCTTTCACGGGAGAAGAATCTGGAGTGGGAACAGCCAGGTGTGGGACCCTGATACAGAACCCAGCACTGCTCAGCTGACTGTCTTGTCACCTTTGGGAAGGCCAGGGCTCCGTGAGCATCTGTCATCCAAGCACAGTTGAGACTGAGTAGCAAGGGTATAGAGTTTCCTGTCAGGACTGAGGTCGAGCTTAGCTAGAGAGCCTCGCATGAATGAGTGCAGCACTTAGCTCCATCCCCAACACTGCAAACCCAGCATGGCGGCCACACTTGGCATCCCAGCTCTGAAGGTGGAGGTCGAAGGGTGAGGTTCATTCCAGGCTCCAGAGTGAGTTGAGGTTAGGTTGATCTGTCTTAAATGGAAACATGGAGAGAGTGGGCAGTGTAGCTCAGACAGGACCCTGGGTTCATTGTCAAAGACTAAAGAAAAAGAAGAGAGGAAGCCAGGGAGGCTGCCACCCGTGCCTGCCGTGGTTCCCACATAGTCTGGGACAGATCCTCTGACCCACTGGTGACTTATCCACCTGCCAGTTAAAATGGCAGAAGCCTACAAGGGGTGAAAGTGCATGCCTGGGGTCCCAGCACGCAGGAGGCTGAATCAGGAGGATGTAGGATTTGAGGCCTGTATGGGCTATACAAAGAGCCTGTCACTAGATCTCAAAATACAACTGCAGAAGCACTGGCTAGAGCAGTGCGGGAAATCTGAAGCAAAACACACACTCTACTTTTGTTTTCTTTTTAAATGTTTTTCCCAACTTTTCAGTGTGTGTTTGTGTGACAGAGAAAGTATGTATGTGTGTGTATGTTTGTGTGTATAATGTATAGATGTATGTGTATGTGTGTGTATATTGTATGTGTATATGTATGTATGATCGTGTGTGTGTGTGTGTGTGTGTGTGTGTGTGTGTGTGTGTGTGTGCGTGTTGAGGCAAGATCTTACTCTATAGCACAGGCTGGCCTTGAACTCAGAATTCTCCTGCTTTGGCCTCTTGGGTATTAGGGTGGCATGCTTTACCCATGGGATGTCCTTTTCAATAGCATCAGGGAACAGGATTGAAGCTGAGATGGCAGGCGGCCAGGTGGACGGCCTGACCTCCAAGCCCCAGATGGTCCAGGCAGGCTCTCTGAACTCTCTTGTCTCCAGAGAAGTATTTTGTTCTGGATGCTGAGATGAGCCTGGTGATGGGGATGTCTCGGTACATTCTCCAGGAACTGACTCATCCCCTGGTCCCCTAGATGGATGGGGATTCTTTAGTCTACGTAAGAACAGCACAGCCAAATGTGTCACAGGCTTGCTGCTGCCCCCCAGAGGCAGCATGCCCAGCCAAGGAGCAATCCAAGGGCTTTTGTGCTGTGGTGGACTGGTCTAGGCAGTACAGCGTTGGTAGCTCTAGGCTTCTCCCCAGCTTCCCCCACCCCGAGAGGGTGTCAGGGCCACTCCAGCTTCGGTGTGCCTTGTCCCAGGGAAGTTGTCAGATTAGCCCAGTGTAGTCACTCTGGAAGCTTCCTGGAAGTCAGTTGCTCTAATGGGTTGAGGAATTGCACTTCATTCAAATAGAATTTTGAGGGAGACAGACATTGTAGGTATTTTGGAGTCTGATGAATCTGACGCCCTGTAGTCTGTGTACCACAGTGGCTCACGTGTTCCCTGAGGATATTTGCCTGTCATTGCAGATGAAGAGTATGAGTGTGGGGGACCCACGCACCTTCCCCTTCATCGAGCCCCCTCCACCTGCCAGCGTGGAAACTGCTATCCTCTATCTCCAAGACCAGGGGGCCCTGGACAGCTCGGAGGCCCTCACCCCCATCGGGTCCCTGCTGGCCCAGCTGCCTGTAGACGTTGTGATTGGTAAGGATCCCTTCCCCCAGAGCTCACAGACCTGCTCATTCTGAGGGACCTGTAGGCCAGTCGGGGCCTTCCTAGGACATTCACAGATCAGGAAAGTGAGTGGCATGCACAAGGGTGTGATGGCATAGGTGTGACAAGGAGAGAGAAGGAGGGAGAGGGAGAGGGAGAGGGAGAGAGAGAGAGAGAGAGAGAGAGAGAGAGAGAGAGAGAGAGAGCGCAGGAGATGGACAGGAGGTATAGGGAGGGCCAGGCCCCACCCCACCATCACCTCACGGTATATGTGTTATTTCTTCATGTAAGTCTTGGAAGTCCAGTGTGCATTTCCATATTTCAGCACACATGTTTTGATCAGCCACATCCAAGCACTTAGTGGCCATGCATGGCTAGTGGCTGCCATATTGGTCAGATGTGACAGAAAGGAGTGCCAATCCGAGGGACTAGCCAGTGCAGAGGCCCTGTGGTGGGAACCTTCCAGTGTGATTGCAGAAGCCTGTATGGCTGGCAGAGGAAGAGGACAGATAAGGTTGGAAGGAAGGGACCTTAGAAGGGTAAGTAAGAAAAGATAAACTCCAGTTCTTGCTTCTGGAAGTCACTTTCTGAGGCGGCCTTCATACCTTGTGTGGTCTTTGTGACATCCACCATGGCGTATTGCGGCCAGGGCCAGAAGGCAGAGGGTGATGGTGCAGCCCATCTACCTCATCTTCAGATACTTGTGTGAGCAAGTGACTATGCAGATGGAGGGTTGTGTTAGTGGCTTTGATGAGTGCATGAACCTCGTTTAAATGATGCAGGTTCATTCTAAAACAGAGTCAAGAAAACAGCAGGGTTGGATCAAGCTAAAAGGAGGTAACACTGCTCTTCTCAGAGTTTACAGCGGGAATGGGACCCACTGGGAAGACAGTTCAGTGTTTGTAAAGGTGTCCTCTGCTGGAAGCTACATCTATTCATCTTGTTTCAGTGGCATATCATCATTAGGTGACAATAAGTGCTGTGAGACTGGGGGGCGGGGACGGCCACTTGGGCAGGTCAGTGTCAGTATATACAACACCCAATTGTATATATGTAGTCAAGAAGCCAAAACCATACAAAGCCCCACCATTGTGATCGCGGGGTCCTCTCGCCTTGGTGCCTATCGTTCCACTAGAGCCAGGCTTCTCAACCTTCCTCACACTGCGACCCATTACCACAGCTGCTCATGCTGTCATGGATACTGCCCCCAACAATAACATTAGCGTCATTGCTGCTTCGTGACTGTAATTTACTGTTATGAATCATAATGTAAATATTTTACACGCAGGACATCTGATAGGCAACCCTGCAAAAGGGTTATTCAGCCCCCAGTGGGGTCGTGCCTCACAGGTTGAGAGCCGCTGCACTGGAGGCCAGCTGGTCGGTGTGACACAGCAAACTGCTCCTCCCAGCAGCTTCAGTGTGCCCACAATAGTGCCAGCCTCCCACCCCATCATTAGATGCCGTGAGCCAGGAGTATTGGAGAAGCCAGTGGGACAGTGAAGAGTCAAACCCCACACTCATTCCACAGCCACGTAGCTCACACATGTGCAGGAGGAGGACAGGTCTACCTTGGGGGACACAGCACACTGCCCGTGAGGGTGCCAGGCGGCAATGGGGCTAAACGTAAGCAGAGAGCCAACAGCAGGCAGGGATAGTGCTGCCTCTGGCTTGGGGTCAGTGAGAAGCTTTGGGTGAAAGACTGGAGTGTTTAAGGAGAACTCTGCCTAGAGTGTATGTGGGGGGGTGTGGGGGTGAGTAGAAAATGAACAGATGAGTCTGGTGAGTCAGGAGATGGACCAGGTCTGGGGCCCAGTGAAGCCTAACTCTAACTTTGCACTGTTGAGGTTCAGTGTCCTGGAGCGGACAGGGTGAGCCTGTCTCTATCCATTCCCAAGAAGGGGCTTTTGCCCTGAGGGAGTGGGCCTACAAATCTGTCCTACCTGTGACACGCTGTTACGACTCATCCTCAGAGGGCAGTGATCCCATTGCAGGTGCTAACACTGGGAGTGGGCCTGGCCTGAGGGAAAGATGAAGGTGCCCGATTGATCGAGGTCTGATGGCCCCTCACCAGCCCGGTCCCAGAGGAAGGTCAGCAGGGGACCCACAGCTCTCAGACACAGGACCTTTCCACAGCTCAGAGCCACCCTCTTCTGTACAGCCTGCCCCTGCCTGCTCTGCCCTGCCGGCCCTGGGCTGTCATGGGATGTGTCAGGCAGGCTGCCCCTTCCTCTTGCTCATCCTGAGTCACCCTGTACCTCAGTCCTCCTGACTCACTATGTTCTGCTTCCACCACAGCCCGCATTTTGCCACCTCAGCAGGGCCACCCACACACCCAATGCTGCCCAACTCTGTGGCTGAGGTGATCTCTCATGTCCCTGGCCAAGCAGCCCAAAGAAGCGAGGTGCCGTGGTGTCTGAGGCCTCCCGTGCATGGCCAAGCAGACGGCTGCTTTTGTCTGTTTAGAAGGAGTCAGGCTAAAGCAAAGGAGCCAGAGCTGAGGGATAGAGTGTGCCTAGGGGCTGCGCTGTGCTGTGCTGTGCCAGGGGAGCTTCCGGCTCTCACCCCATTTCCTCTGCTCCTGGTGAGGACTTGGCCTCTGATCCTCATCAGGAGAGGTGAGGAAGCAGGCTCAGCCAGGGAACTGGCACGTGCTGCCAGGGTGTGTGGGGAGCAGGCCCCGTCCGTCAGGAGAGGCACAGAGCTGTGGCTCCATGCTCCACATCCTCTCCTGCGGTGGGTGTGAGTCTGTGACCCACTTGTCACCTGGGGGAAAGCAAGCCTGTGCAGTGGCAGAGCAGAGGGCACGCAACACAGATGACCCCCGATGGGCTGGCTCTGAGTGGCTCACGGTGAGACACAGATGGTCTTGGGATGGTCCCAGAAAGCCCATTGCTGGGTCTCATGGACACAAAACAGGTGAATGATAGGGACTAAGGGGGATCTCAGCATGCTGGGGCCTCATGCAGCCCTGGGCCTGACTATTCAGTGCTTCTCACTCCAGGGAGCAGTAAGGAGAGCAGTGTGGATGTGACAGGGGCAGGGAGACAGGGCCTGAGCTCCCAGAAAGTCCACATAGGTCTCCAGAGCCCGGGGATTCCCAGCTCCTCACTGGTGGGCACGTGTTTCCAGTGTGCCTACCCATGACCTTCCCTGTCCCCCTTCACCTTCCTTTCAGCCATCCATTTCCCTCTTTTTTCCTGCTCTTGCCTCCCTCCTCCTCCTCCTCTTCTTCTTCCTCCTCCTCTTCTCCTTCTCCTTCATCTTCCTCCTCCTCTTCTTTTTCCTCCTCCTCCTCTTCCTCCTCCTTTTCCTCATTTTCTTCTCCTTCATCTTCTTCCTCCTTCTCTTCCTCCTTCTTTCTCCTCCTCCTCCTTCTCTTCCTCTTCAAACTAAATGAAGGCTGCAGCGTTTTATTCTGCTGTAAGCGCAGTCAGCACCAAGACAGACCAGGGCAGGCTATGTGCAAGTCTCACTAGGGGAGGGGAGCTGTGGCCACTGGGAGCCAAGGAAATCAAGCCCGGGAAGGCTGGTGGAGGTCAGGAGTAGCTCAAATTTTTGGCCAGCATTAAAATGGGCCCTGTGAGCTGAAGGGCGTAGGAACTCTGGTCGTGACTTATAGTGGAGAGAGGGGGAAACGGAGGCTCTTCCCCAAGGTTCCGGGACCACAAATCTCGGCTTGTGGGTTTGCATTGGCTCGTTTGGTTCCCACGGCTCTTTGTGAGCAGTGGAGAAGGAAGTGAGAGCAGGGCCCCTGAGTGCCCCAGAGCAGAGCGAGGCTTAGCTCCGCCCCTGCTGCCCACAGGGAAGATGCTGATCCTCGGCTCCATGTTCAGCCTGGCAGAGCCTGTGCTCACCATTGCTGCCGCCCTCAGCGTCCAGTCACCATTCACCCGCAGTGCCCAGAGCAACCTGGACTGTGCCACTGCCCGGAGACCGCTGGAAAGCGACCAGGGTGACCCCTTCACGCTCTTCAATGTCTTCAACGCCTGGGTGCAGGTGAGGCTGGGCTGGGTGCCTTTGTCGCTCAACCTCACCCGGAGGACCCTCTAGCTGTCCTGCCTCATGTTTCTGAGCCCCGAGTCTACCCAAGGAATCCCTGTCCCTGCCATTCATGCTCTGGTGCCCAGCCCAGGATCCACAGGGAATCCGACAGACCCCAGTGATATCTAGAGAAAAGCCAACCTTCCTGGGGACATTGTATACCCAGTCTACCATTCCTGAGCCCTCAATAGTGGCAGGCACTTCAGGGTGAGGACCCAGGACACCTAACCCAGCATGCTGTCTGGGTGCTCCTGTCGGGGTGCATGAGCCCTGGAAAGAGGCTAGGGGCGTCCCTTAGAGCGGCCCCCAGCCTGCCCCTGCTTCAGAGCATCCCATGCTGGGGCTTGCTCCCACAGCTGGCCGGATTCTCACTCTGAGGTGTCTGCCCCTCATCCAGGTGAAGTCTGAGCGGAGTGGAAACTCTCGAAAGTGGTGCCGCCGCCGGGGTGTGGAGGAGCACCGGCTGTATGAGATGGCCAACCTGCGGCGCCAGTTCAAGGTGAGGACCAGGCCCTTCTGGGTGACTGGGTCCCCACCACACCACCATCCCACAAGGGGAGCAGGACTGGGGCAGCCTTGGCAAGGTGGCAAAAGCCTGGACCTTGGGGAGTGTTCTTGGGGAAGGCACACGGCACTGGCTGTATGGCATCCTGAGAAAGAGGCTCACCTTGGCCCCAGGGTGGTGGTCTGCAGCTCAGGCTGAGTGTTGTGGGGAGGCATTCAAGGTGACAGGACAGCCAATGTGTCTGCAGCCCAACATCGAGTGGCATATCCTGGCTCTGCCATGTTCTCACAGTGTGATTCCCCAAGGCCCTGCCCTCTACCATGACCCTTGGGCCTTAGCTTCCCCTGGAAATTTCCCCTGGAAGATGAAAGTAATGACACTCTTCAGTCCCAATGGGCAAATACACATAGCTCTCCAGCTGCTGCCTATGTTCATATGGCAGGCTGTGTGGGCAGCGTGTCACTGTGGTCACTGGAGGCTAGTGAGGACAGAGCTTGTGCGCTCCACCATTGTATGGCTTCAGTTCTGTGTGCGTCTCTCCATCACTTACAGGAAGCTCAGATACACTGAGCGTTGTGATGGTCTGTAGCATGGAGGCAATAGGAGCTCCTGGGGTCGCCCATGGCCTCCAGAGCAGGTGGGCCAGTTAGGGCTCAGAAACCTTGCTAGGGTCTCAGTCATTCCCCGCCCATGTCTGCAGCTTCTAGAGCTTTGGTTCTACTCTTGTTGGTCTTGAACCCAGGGCCTTGTTCATGCTAGGTAAGTGCTTTATCACTCAGCAGAAACTTCCAGTCCCTCTTTTCTTCACAGGGCCTTACTAAGTAGCCCAGGCTAGCCCCAAACCTATGATTTTCCTGCCTCGGCCTCTTGAGTGCCAGGATGACAGGTATGCATGGCCAGGTCTGGCTTGAGATTTGGTGTTCCTGACAGGTTCCCAGGCACAGCCCAGCTTTGAGAAGAATCTTGTGGGACCAGAGGACCTGTGCCCCATGCTAGCCCTCAAGTGAGCCTACAGGCAGCTCTGGGAACAGCTGCTAAGACCCTCCTGTGAACCATCTGTGCCTGACCAGATGTTCACGAGTAAGAGCTGTTCCCAGGGCACAGAACTCAAGGCTGGGGCAAAGGACTGAACCCCCCCCCCCAGCCTCCACAGCCTTGGGAGGTATGGGGAGACCCTCAGGAGAACATACCAGGAAGTTATCACATACAAGCCTATGAGACTGAGGCTGTGTCAGCCCAGAGCCCACTCACTGCGCCCACTCACCTGTGCCCTTCTTGTTCACAGGAGCTATTAGAGGATCACGGGTTGCTGAGTGGGGCCCAGGTAGTGGCCCCAGGGGACAGCTACAGTCGGCTGCAGCAGCGCAGAGAGCGCAGGGCCCTGCACCAGCTGAAGCGGCAGCACGAGGAGGGTGGGGGACACAGGCGCAAGGTGCTGAGGCTGCAGGAGGATGGCTGCTCCAGCGAGGACGAGGACCGCGAGGGCTCTGCCAACCAGCGGGCTGACAGCATTGACATCCAGGTGGGACGGCCATGTACGAGGCCAGGAGCATGAAGGGGCATGGGACACAGGAGACACAAACATCTTCTAGAGCAAGGGTAGGGATCACTCAGAGCGACCTCTGACCCCCCCATACCCCCAGCCATCCCCCATTCTTGCCTTTACAGGATGTGAAATTCAAGCTTCGGCACAACCTGGAGCAGTTGCAGGCAGCTGCCAGCTCAGCCCAGGACCTGACCCGAGACCAGCTGGCCCTGCTCAAGCTGGTGCTCGGGCGGGGCCTGTACCCGCAGCTGGCTGTGCCGGATGTGTTCAACAATGGCCGCAAGGACTCGGACCAGGTAGACTTCCTTCTCTCTTAACACGTTTCCTGAGCGCCCACTGGGTTCCAGGGAACTTAGTGTGACAGAAAGACCCTTGGCTTTGCCCTTGGGTCGCTCTGCACACTGGCCAGACGGGACAGGGCTGGAGGAGGGCAAGACAGAGGGTCACACCCATCTTGGGCAGGAGTCTGGAGGACTTGGTGAATGAGGGGAAGGACCTTATCCCAGGGGAGGAGAAAGGGGACTGGGTATTCCATGGGACAGGTCGGGGGCCCCCTGTTCCAGTGCTTGCCTTTGGCCTCTGCAGATTTTCCACACGCAGGCCAAGCAGGGCACTGTGCTGCACCCCACCTGTGTCTTTGCCAGCATCCCTGAAGTATTACACACACAGGGGCAGGAGGCCTCAGGCCAAGAAGGGAGCCAAGGTACAGTGACCCTGGTGGCACGTGACAGATGGTGGCACCTCCAGCTCAGGTCCCTCACTCGGGCATTCCCAGGGCTCTTTCCCATCCCCTATTTGTGCTGTGCTGTGGGAGGGAGGGAAACTCCAGGGAAGCCTCACCAGCAGGCTGCAGACAGCACACTGTGCTGAACTTCCAGGCCGCTTCCTGAATCCAGCCAGTGAGGCACTGCTGCTAGCGCTGTGCTGGTCGGGAAGCGACAGCCTCAGCTTGGCCCTGAGGAGGAAAGTTCCCCTAACTCTTGTGCAGACAGGCAGCCACAGGCAGAGCCACAGGGGTCCCTGCAGGCCAACTTCGAGAGCCAGCTCACTCTCCTTGGTGTGGAGAATGGGAGACGGTCACAGATGGGCCTGAGGTGCCTCTTGCTTTTCAGATGGCAGGGACCAAATGAGCTGCAAGCATCAGCTGCTGGCCTTCGTGTCCCTCCTGGAGACCAACAAGCCGTACCTGGTGAACTGCGTCCGCATCCCGGCCCTCCAGGTAGGCTCCTGCCTTGGCTCAAGATTGGACAGTTGCCTGGAGGAGCCGCCCTCCATGCCCACTGGCTTCTGGTCTGCAGCGCTTGTGGGTGGTTCTCACTTATGGCTCTACACCATGGTTACTTGTTGAGTGCCTGCTGGAGCTGAGCACTGTCCCCAGCACCCAAGGCATACCGAGGGTGCTGCCCTTCTGAACTCATAGTTCAGGGAAGCTATGTCATGCCTTGAAGAGGAGTCAGAAGTACACGTGAACCTCAGTAGGTGGCTCATGAGTTCCAAGCCAGCCTGAGCTATTTGAGATTGTGTGTGTGTGTGTGTGTGTGTGTGTGTGTGTGTGTGTTTAAATCACCAGGAAAATTAGGGCTTGGGGAGCGGCAGATGGGGCACTGGGTGGTACGACATGAACTGATGAGATGTGCTGAATGGCTGCAGTCCTGAAGGGACCATGCCAGACTCACAGGAGTGTCCTTAGCCAAGGGCCAGCATGTGCCAAGGCCCCAAGGCAGGTGTGTGCTGCTGTATACAGCTGGAGACTGGGGCAGGCTTTGATGTGGTGGCTGTGGGAAGCCGAGCCTTGACCAGGAGGAGACTAAGGAGAGTGCCAGGCCTGCCCACAGTCGCCTCCATGGGCTAGGTGTTCCGCTCTACCCACAGGACGGTAAGGTCGTGTCACTGCCTGAGCTGCACAGGGAGAGGTAGACAACAGCTCTAGGGTCACATGCTGCCCCAACTGATCCTCCTGTCAGTCAGATGTCTGCACTATTCAGACCCCTCTGGTTTTGTTCCTGGGGAAGGGCAGAAACCTGAGCAGGGGCCTCAGGAAGTTGCAGCCCATGACCCGCTGAGGCCTTTCCCTGTGCCAGCCACCATTGCTCTTGGGGCTGGGGATCTGTGCCAGCTGGATGGGGCTTACGTGCCAATGGGAGGCAACACAGCTAGGGCTCCTGCATACTACAGAGAGGGATGGTGTGGGACCCCGTGAAATGGTGGGAATGAGACATTCGCCATTTGGGGTGACATCTGGATCCTAATCCTCTCCCCTTGCTACTCCTTGCTTATGATGAGGTGTCTCAAATGGACATCACCAGCCTCCAGTCCATCCACCCATAGTTAGCCCCACCCTTCTTGTGAGATTGGCTCTGCCTTGGTGTCAGGAACCCATGTACCTCTCTATCTGGGGTCTCCCTGCCTCCATGTTCCTGCCTCAGCCTCCAAGGACTGGGATTAAAGCATGTGTCACCAGTTAACTACTCCCTTTGGTCACCCTCCCTTTTTTGTGACTCCCTAAGGTGCCTTGATTCTTAGGTTTCCAGGATATTGCACTCTTTAATTTTGTCCTTGTCTCTTTAAGTCGAATGTTGACTGGTGGTGGGGCTGGCTTTGTGCTGACCACTGTGTCTCCGGCATGGCACCGGAGCATGGCAGAGGAGGCCTGTAGCATTGTTGGGAGGTTATATTGAGTAGACAGATGGATGGACGGGAGAACAGGCAGGTGGGGGGATAGGTAGGCAAGCAGGTGATGGGTAGACACTTGGATGGATGGACACTTGGTGGGGGGTGGGCATGAAGCTGAATGGACAGGGAAGAGAAGGACAGATGAGGGTCGATGGGTGGACAGCTGGGTAGATGGATTGGTGAAAGACAAGTGGTGGCAGAGAGTTGGGTACATGGATGGACGGGTGCATGGGTAGGTAGATGGGATAGATTAGTGGAGAGGGACATGGGGTATCGTGATGGACAAGTAGGAGGTGGGCAGATGAGGGATGGACAGGTGAATGCATAGATGGATGGGTGAGTGAGGGGTAGGCAGGGACACAGCCAGGTGCCATCTGAGGTGGCCTCCTGAGCTGCACAGCCCTTCTCTTGCAGTCCCTCCTGCTGTTCAGCCGCTCCATTGACACCAACGGTGACTGCTCCCGCCTGGTGGCTGACGGTTGGCTGGAGCTGCAGCTCACAGATAGCGAGAGTGCCATCCGGCTCCTGGCAACTTCCCTGCGGCTCCGTGCCCACTGGGAAAGTGCCCTGGACCGGCAGCTGGCCCACCAGGCCCAGCGACGGAAGCTAGAGCAGGAGGAAGACGTGGGGTCTCCAGCAGTCAGCTCCCAGGAGATGGCTGCTCTGAGCAGGGAGCTGCTACAGTTCACGGCGGCCAAGGTACCGTGTGGCCAGAAGGGGGCGTCACTTAGTGGGGGCTCCTTTAAGGATTCAAAGAGGCTCAGTGGTACCTGAGGTCACATGGCTGATAAGGGGAAGCACTGGTGTTTGGCTCCAGAGGCCATGCTGCTAGACACCACTATGTGCCACTCACTGAGCAGATGACAAGCGCCTTCTGTATGCTAAGGACATGTGCAGCATGAGGGCCCAGGGGTCTCCTGTGAGAACAGAGAGGAAGATGTGAGCAGAGTGGGCTGAACCCATTCTTATGGGTGGGAACAGTCATTTCTGATTCTGCACCATGGGAGTCCAGGGAGAGGGGTGAATCCAGGCTGCGCGCGCGCACACGCACGTGTGTGTGTGTGTGTGTGTGTGTGTGTGTGTGTGTGTGTGTGTGTGTGTGTGCTTGTGTGTGTGTGTGCTTGTGTGCATGTGTGTGTGCGTGTGTGTGCGCACGCGCGCACAGTTGGAGAAAGGGGACCAAGCCTGAGGCACCTTGCAGGAGGGACAAGGTAGCTAAGGGCTGGCTGTGGTCTCATCAGCTAGAGGCAGCAGAGGGTGAGCCTGGGGAGGGTGGCTGGAGGAGCCACCTGGGCCACTTGCTTGTCTGAAAGCAAGTTGGGTGTGGCTTAGGCAAAGTCCAAGGGAGGGCTTTAGGCAGAGCTGGCTCTGGGGGCACCCACCCCATCTCTGTCTCTGCTCTCCCCTTCTGTAGGTTCCCTACCGCCTCCGAAGGCTCACTGGTCTAGAAGCCCAGAACCTCTACGTGGGACCCCAGACCATCACAACCGCCCCTAGTTTGCCGGGCCTCTTTGGAAATTCTACCCTGTCCCCACACCCCACCAAGGGGGGCTACACTGTCTCTGATTATCTCACCTACAACTGCCTCACGGTGAGTGAGGTCACTTGTGGCTTTGGAGTGGGTGGTTGGAGGCTCCAGGCCCAGCTGGCAGCTATAGTCACACTTATGCCCTGTAGGGGCTGGGAGGCTCCAGCCGCTGAAGCAGGGGTCCTGACACATTTCCTCTGTTGTAGAGTGACACTGACCTGTACAGTGACTGTCTGCGTTCCTTCTGGACCTGCCCACACTGTGGCCTGCACATGCCCTTCACACCACTGGAGCGCATGGCTCATGAGAACACCTGCCCTGAGGCGCCGGGGGATGTTCCAGGCAAGTCTGTGTGTGTGAGTTTGTATGTGTGTGTGTCTTGCATGTGTCTGTGTGTGAGTCTGTATATGTGTGTCTGTGTGTGCATATGTCTGTGTGTTTGTGTGCCTGTATATGTGTGTGTCTCTGTGTGTGCATGTGTCTGTGTATTTGTGTGTCTGTCTGTGTCTGTGTGTTTGTGTGTCTGTGTCAGTGTATGTGTCTGTATGTGTATATATATATGTGTCTGTGTGTTTGTGTGTCCGTATATGTGTGTGTATGTATGTGTCTGTGTCTCTGTATGTGTTTGTATGTGATTGTATCTGTGTGTGTGTGTGTGTCCTGTGCCAAGAGTGATATCCTTAAACACTGTCTACCACACATTGCTTCCTGTGTCTGGCTTGCTGGATTCTGGGGACCAGCAGCCACCCTAGAGGTAGCTGGGACCATGTGCAATCCTTGAAGCCTGGTCGGTCAGGGAGGGAGGACCAGCGGGCCGACTCTTCTCCTGTTTTCTCTTCAGTGGCGGTTGTGCTTTCCTTGTTGCACAACCACTGCTGCCTTAGTGTGCTCTGCCTCATCTGCCACAGTGCTACAGTGCCACAGTGCCACAGTCCCACAGTCACACAGTGAGTGCCACAGTCTGTCCCATAGTCCCACAGTCCCACAGTCCCACAGTGTCACAGTCCCACAGTCCCACAGTGCCACAGTCCCACAGTCCCAAAGTGCCACAGTCACACAGTCACACAGTGCCACAGTCACACAGTCAGTACCACAATCACACAGTCCCACAGTGCCACAGTCACACAGTCACACAGTGCCACAGTTCCACAGTCACACAGTCCCACAGTCCCACAGTGCCATAGTCACACAGTGCCACATTCACACAGTCACACAGTGCCACAGTCACACAGTCATACAGTCCTACAGTGCCACAATCCCACAGTCACACAGTGCCATAGTCACACAGTCCCACAGTGCCACAGTCACACAGTCACACAGTGCCATAGTCACACAGTCACACAGCCCCACAGTGCCACAGTCCCACAGTGCCACAGTCACACAGTCACACAGTCACACAGTGCCACAGTCACATAGTCACACAGTCATACAGTGCCACAGTGCCACAGTCATACAGTCCCACAGTGCCACAGTCACACAGTGCCACAGTCACACAGTGCCACAGTCACACAGTGCCACAGTCACACAGTGCCACATTCACATAGTCCCACAGTCACACAGTCACACAGTCACACAGTCACACAGTCCCACAGTCCCACAGTNAGTCACACAGTCACACAGTCACACAGTGCCACAGTCACACAGTCACACAGTCACACAGTCCCACAGTCACACAGTCACACAGTCACACAGTGCCACAGTCACACAGTCACACAGTCACACAGTGTCACAGTCACATAGTCACACAGTCCCACAGTCCCACAGTGCCACAGTCACACAGTCACACAGTGCCATAGTCACACAGTGCCACATTCACACAGTCCCACAGTGCCACAGTCACACCGTCACACAGTCCCACAGTGCCACAGTCACACAGTCCTACAGTGCCACAGTCACACAGTGCCACAGTCCCACAGTCACACAGTGCCACAGTCACACAGTCCCACAGTCCCACAGTCAGTCCCATGGTCACACAGTCCCACAGTCCCACAATGCCACAGTCCCACAGTCCCACATTGCCACAGTGCCACTCCACAGGGCAGACTGTGGCTGTGTGCCCCCAATGCTGGGGCCAGCCTGGCTCACAGGCACCATGGTTGGGTGGGAACCAGAACCATCCCTTTCCTTTGCAGGGTCCGAGGAGGCTGCTCCTGCACCACCACAGAAGACCTCAGCCCTGCAGAGGCCCTACCACTGCCAGGTGTGCGGGCAGGACTTCCTCTTCAGTCCAACTGAGGTGCTAAGACACCGAAGGCAGCATGTGTGAGCCAGAACTGCTCCCTGGGGCACCCCAAGTGGGGGACAGCCAGGTGTCCATGGAAATAACGTCAGCCTTTGCTCAGAACCTGTGCTTCCCTCAGTGGAAAGCCTTTTTTTTTTTAATTAATTAATTAATTGTTTTATTAATTTACATTTCAAATGTTGTCTCCCTTCCAAGTCCTCCCTCCACGAGCCCTCCACCCCATACCCCCTCCGTTTTGCCTCTAAAAGGGAGCTCCCACACCCACTCACTCCCATCTTACCTAGCACCCCCTTCTCTGGGTCATCAAGCCTCCACAGAGCAAGCCTTTGTCTCTTTGATGTGTTTGCAGCCCTGAGGGGCCCTGGGAGGTGAGGTGAGGGGCCACACTGAGGTCCTGGTGAGTCTATGTGTGGGATATGGGAGCCTAGCCAATCTCCCGAGGCCCCTCAGTCTGTTGCCCCAGGTTGGCCCTTCCACTTGGGTCTCTGAGAGTTAGAAATAGAGATGGTGGGGGGGTTAAAGTTCATGTGGGACCATGGCTACACCTGGAGATGCCCACCCAGCCACCGCCTGCTGCTGGACTCCTCATCACACCCCACTCCTCCTCCCTCCCCTCCCCTGCATCCCTCCTCATCCCCTAGGTAGCTCCTCCAGGCCTGTTTCAGGCATACCACGCCCACGCCCACTCCCACTCGGCCCAGCTTCTCATGACGAACGCTGCCTCCGGAGTCTGAGGTGGAACCCAGCTGCGGTGTTCCTAATGTATTGTTGTGACCTCAGTCCCCGACAGAGCATCTTAAGGCATGAAGGATTTCTGTCCCCAGTCTTCACTGCAAACTAGGAGAGTGGACGGAAGTGAGGAACTAACCTTTAAAGGGCTGTACCCAGAAACTTCCGTCAGCCGGTCTCACCCCTTAGTTTCCACAGCCTCACTCGGGGCTGGGAGATGCCTCAAGTGGCAAAGGGCCTGCTGCTCAGGCCACCTGAGTGTGGATCCCAGAACCCACAGTAAAAATACAAACAAACAAACAAACAAAACTCTAATGCTGGGACTAGGGCCAGAGGCAGGATTCCCTGAGCTCGTGGGCCAGCCAGCCTAGCCAAAGACCTTGTCTCAAAAAAATGATGGAGACTGATCAAGGAACATACCTGGTCAGCTTCTGAGGTAAGACACACAGACACACAGATGCATGCACACATGCACACACATAGGTGCACACACACACATGCACACATACATACTCCATACATACAAATTGTGCAGTCATCTGGGAAGAAGTGGATAAAGTAAGTGAAATGCTGAATCTGACAGAGCACTAAGGCCAGGAGGCCTAGGGACAGGAGCAGCCACCATCACAGGCCCTGCAGGCTCAAGTTCAAGGGCCACGTCCCACAACAGGCACAATCAGCTCTGTTCAGTGGGGCACCTTGTTGAAAGAGCCTACTGAAACTCACTGCATTGGTTGCTGTTCTCATCTGTCTGAAAGAAACAAGGGAGGGGGGTCTTAGAGTTCAGAGGGTGCAGACCGTGGTGGTGGGGGGAGTGGTAGCAGGAGCCATTGGAAGTCGTGGGAGTGTGGAGGCAACCCATAAGGGGACTCAGGAAGCCAAGCTTGGGCTGGGAACGGAGTGAGCCTGAGGCCTTTACAGCTTGTCCCTAGGAAGGTCCATGGCCTCTCAAACCAGAACCACCATCAGGGCCAGTTAGAGACACTCACTCAAGAGGAAATAGACTGACGAACTCTATGCATGAACTTAAGTGTACTGCTGGAGACACAACACGGCTGGCCGTGTGTCACCCTCCAGCCCCGCGTGCAGGAAGCAGAAGGACGAGGGTCATTCTCATCTATACGGTTACTTCAAGGCCAGCCTGGGCTACGTAACACTGACTCAAAATACCCTTCTCCTGGCCAAAATGGCTTAACATTTGAAAATCTTAGCCTTTGGATGGTGAACATAGAGAAACTGTCCGTTTTCTCGGAAGGCGCTCCCCCCAACCCCAGTGCTTTGACTCTTCTCACCTCCATGCTGGAGATCAAACTTGGCTTTGCACATGATAGGTTAGTGGGCTCCCTAGCTCTCAGCAAACAGCAGCTTCAGTGATCACCAGAGAAGAATCAACAACTACAAAGACTCCAGCCACATCTTGAGATGACAGGGAAAAAATGCCATAAGGTCCCAAGTCTGACCTTGGTAGAGCTCCAGACATCTATTATCTTTACCCAGTTGTTAAACCCTAGTGAGTATGATGGGCACACACCTTTAATAGAGACACTCTGAGCTGAGACAGAAGGACCTCGAGTTCAAGGCCAGCCCTGAGTGCAAAGCAAGACCTTGTCTCAAAAAGTCAAGAGCTGGGGGCGTGGCTCAGCAGTAGAAAGGTCTAAAGTCCCCCAGTGAGGGGCTGGGGGTGTGGCTCAGATGTGCAGTATTTCTTTGAATGTGCAAAAAGCCCTGGAGTTCATCCTCAGCACAAGAGACAAGTCTTATGGATGAAGCCTGAAGTTAAGAACCATGGTCATGATCATGCAGGGTTCAGGGCAGGCGAGACAGCCCATTGCGTAGTAGTTTCTTTCCATCCTTCAGGGAAGCTCATTAAAACGGAAAGTAAACAATTCAAACTTGCTTCAGGAAGTCTCTAAAACTGACCAGATTCATTAGACCCCAACCTCACTAAGAGGAAACAACAAAGACTTCTGGGAGTTACTCAGACCTGCCAAGCCTCCTGGTATTGGTTCTGACCAATGAGCCTCCTGGAAAGGACACTCTCCAGCCTGTTGAGCTGCCTGCAGGTTATGCAGTGTTTCAGGTTCTCAGAGCTGTCACCCATGCCTGGGTGAGTTACTTCTGCTCCTGTAAGATACCTCTCACCTATACTCCTGTGAGTAAGCACAATAAAACTCATTGATTCACTAAAGTAGACTTGGACGATATCCGCACTTTGGTCTCTTGTGGGCTCCCATCGGGAGTGAGCAGTCGTTTGTTGCATCTACCAAGAAAAAGTCTGTCACACAAAGTCCCCAGAGAGAGGAAGTGGGTTCTTAGCTGCCGGGCCTGGGGGTGGTGAGGTGGGGAGTGACTTATGGAAGGTGTTCTCCCTTCTTGATGTTTAGAATATTCTAAAAGCTACTACCTCAAGATGGACTTGTTGTAAAGTCTGTAATGCCAGCATTTGGGAGACTGAGAAGGGAGAATGTGAACTTCAGGACCAGCCTGGGCAGTTTACTGAGATCATGTCTCAAAGGAAAAGCAAGCAAGCTAGCAACTAAACAAACTCCCAGAGAATAGTATAACACCAAACCTGATGGTGTGAGCCACTCCCGTGCCCATGAAAGCAACCTTAATTATTCCCAGTGGCTCACCAAACAAGCAAACTACATCAAAACAGAAAAGTCTGCAAGTGGAAGTGTTTTGGGAATAAAAATGAGTCCAGCCAGGAGTGAGAGAGAAAGGAGAGAGGAGGAAAAGAATCCAGGTGTGTTATATATATGCATAAGATTGTCAATAAAAAGAAAGAAAGAAACAAACAAAAAAGCTGGGCGTGGTGGCACATGCCTTTAATCCCAGAACTCGGGAGGCAGAGGCAGCGGATTTCTGAGTTCGAGGCCAGCCTGGTCTACAAAGTGAGTTCCAGGACAGCCAGGGCTACACAGAGAAACCCTGTCTCGAAAAACCAAAAAAAAAAAAAAAAAAAAAAGAAAAAGAAAAAGAAACACTAAAAATCGTTAGTGATAGTGACTGGAGAGATGGCTCAGTGCCTAAGAGCACTGTTCAAATCTTATGATGGCTGCTCACAGCTCTCTGAAACTTCAGTTCTAGGGGATCTGATGCCCTTATACAGATATACATGTAGGCAAAACAATACGTGGAGATAACATGAATAAACTGAAAAATTATTAATCAATGATGTGCAGCTTAAAGGATACGCAATTGTGTCCCAGAAGCTGCCATTCGACAATGTCTCTGAGGGGTCTGTATGTAAAAGGTGCTTGCTGTCAAGCTTGGTGGCCTGAGTTTAGTCCCCAGGACTCTTTTAGAAGAAGGAGAGAACCCACTCCCTCCTAGAGCTTGTCCTCTGACTGCCATAAGTATGTAGCACACAGACCCCTTCTCTCAACAACTAAAGAAATAAATAGGAAAAAGAAAAGCCACATGTGATGGCACATGGCTTTAATCCCAGCACTAGGGATGCAGAGACAGGTACATCTCTGTGAGTTTGAGGCTAGCCTGCTTTACATAGTTAGTTCCAGGGCAGCCAGAGCAAATTAGTTAGACTGCCCCCCCCCCAAAAAAAAGTGGAGGAGGGGGCGTTGGGGAGGGGTGGAATTAAAGCTTCATGGCTCTTCAGCGCCACCTTGTGGGCTCCAGATGCACTGCTGCTCCATGGTCCCTATGATGATGGCCTTCAACTCTTTTGACCTATTCCAGCCACACTTCCCGTCTTCTGGCAAGCTGAACCTGACTCCTAGCCGGCCAGTTGCCTTTGCTCAGGCTGTGAAGGATGAGTTCCGGGATATATGAGGCACTCTGGGCCTCAGTGATTAGAGACTACTAGTGCCACACATCTCAGGCTCACAGACACAAGCTAATGAGGGGTCGGATGGTGTTTGTCACCTGAGCCTTTGCATCTGTACCCTGCCAGGGAGCTAGGTGTGGAAGAGCCCTGGAGATAGTTAGTCATGGATGGGTTTGGAGTCCTACAGGGCTGCTCTGAGGATGAGCTGACTCCATCAGCCCCTGCTTTGCCAAGAGGCTCCCAGGGACACTTCTGGTCTCCTTGGACTGGGATTATCAGTCAGTCCCTCAAACCTTGATTATTTTCTTTTACCCAGTGCATAATGATCCAGAGGTGAAGCCACAGCCCCTTTGTGGGAGATGAGAAAAAGATCAATGATATCTATCACTAGCATTTATTGTTTCAATGCTCAGGATTGAGTCTAAGGCCTCACTTTATGCTAAGCAGGGAAATGTACCACTGAGCCACACCCCCAGCCCCTCTCTGGGGGATTCTAGGCAGGGCCTCTATTACAGAGCCACGCCCCCAGCCCCTCACTGGGGGATCCTAGGCAGAAGCTCTATTACAGAGCCACACCCCCAGCCCATCACTGGGGGATTCTAGGCAGAAGCTCTATTACAGAGCCATCATGCCCCAGCCTAGTTTTGTTTTGCTCTTTTGCTTTATTTTACTTTACATATATGAACATGTGCCATGTGCATGCCTTTGGATCCTCTGGTGCTGGAGTTAAGGGTGGTTGTCAGCTACCATGCGGGTGCTGGGAATCGAATCCAGGTCCTCTGCAAGAGAGGAAACAAGTGCTCATAACTGCTGATCCATCTCTCCAGTCCTGATTTTTAAAAATATATTTGTTATGTGTGTAGGCACATGCATGCCATGTCATGCATATGGAGAAGTCAGAGGACAACTTGTGGGTCCAGGGATGGAACTCATGCCTTCAGACATGGAAACACACACCCTTCACCAACCAATCTATCTCATAGCTCCTCTCATTTTGAAACAGGCCTTACTAATTTGTACAGGATGATCATGGTCTTGAGATCCTCCTGCCTCAGCCTTTCTAGTACCCAGGCTTGCAGGCAGGCCCCTGTACCTGGCACCTTCTCTTCCTCCATACCCTGCTTCCTGCAAAGGGCTCTGGGACTTGGCAGTGGCTCTGTCTCATGTTTGTGCTGAGGGGCTTATGTGTCTGCTTAGGATTCAGGTTAGAATTTCCCTTGTTTGATCTGAAATTCTTTCTATATATGCTCTAGCCTCACTTAATGATGGCGACACTCTGAGAAGGGTGAGTGACTCTGAGGAGATGTCACAGAGTACCCTACCCAGATTCAGATGGATTCGGATTCCCTAAGTGATGTAGTCTTATGGGGACATTATGGTCATGTGACCTGCTGTTGCCTAAACTGTTAAGACAGAGCCTAGGGCTCTGAGACTAAGTGTTCCTCCTTGCCTGTTTGGCTTCTAGAAACCATGAACGGCCAGCCAATGTCATCATCCTGCTCCCCAGACTCTCCACTGGCTGCCTTGCCTTGAGTCCCTGTTAGTGACAGCCCCTGGCTTGCCCTTGATCCTGGAGTGCTGCCATTTGTACCCTAGCCCCTGGAGCCCACAGGGGAGCCCTGCTAGATTAGGGTTTCTGCTCCTCGTGCAGCAGTCCCCCTTAGGGCCTGACTTCTGAGAAAAATGCCCACTGGGCACAGCGCCACAAGCATACCTACACTCTCATCACTTGGGAGGTGGCCGTGTTCAAGGGCAACATGGACTATATGAAATCCTATCACACAATAAATGAATAAATGACCAGAAGGCCAAATGGAAGCCAAGTGTGGACGCACCAAGGACCTGGGGCTGGAGTGTGGGATGTTCGTGGTTGTTCTACCTGGAGTTACACGATACTTTGGGTTAAAGAAAAAGGAGGGAGGGGGTTGGAGATATAACTCAGTGGTTCAGGAGGGCTTACTCCCCTTGCAGGGGACACAGGTTAGGCTCCCAGGGTCTGCATGGTGTTTACATTCTCCTATAATTCCAGTTCCAGGGAATCCAGCGCCCTCTTCTGCCAACAACGGGCTTCTTCATGCAAGTGGTGCATATAAGTATATTCAGGCATATGCATAAAACAATCTCCCCTGCAAAAAGAAGGAGGAGGAAGAGGAGGAGGAGGAGGTGGTGGAGGAGAGAAAGAAGAAGAAGAAGAAGAAGAAGAAGAAGAAGAAGAAGAAGAAGAAGAAGAAGAAGAAGAAGAAGAAGAAGAAGAGGAGGAGGAGGAGGAGGAGGAGGAGGAGGAGGAGGAGGAGGAGGAGGAGGAGGAGGAGGAGGAGGAGGAGAAGGAAGAGGAGGAGGAAGAGGAGGAGGAAGAGGAAGAAGAGGAGGAGGAAGAAGAGGAGGAAGAAGAGTAAATTCATTGACAGATTGCACAGATGGCCCAGTGGGTTACAGCACTGGTTACTTGTACAGTGGACACAGGATCAGTTCCCAGTACCCACATGGTGCCTAACAGCTGCATGTAACTTCAGTTCCAGGGGATTTACAACCCTCTTTAGCCTCAGTGGTCACTATACACACACGGTATATAGATATACGAGCAGGCAAAGCAATCAGTTACACTAAAGAAGCAACCGGTGAGCACAGGCTGGAAGTGGGTGTGAGCTGCCAACTCAGGCCTGCCCTTGGCGACCAGTGAGGTTCTGTGTACCACAGGTGTCAAACATTGCCACTAAAATTTGAATCTGTGGAGGACTCACGATATCCAACCCACACGAAGTCACCAGAGCAATGCCACATGCCACATGCAGCAGTCCATGGAGGAAGACTCATTTGGTGGTCACAGAAGGTGGCTGCTCATCTCACCCAGTTCCACACACAGGGATATAGTTCCTGACACCTAGGACAAGATTCCCAAGAACACCACGGACCCCTCTTTCCAACCATTCCAGGGTGTCATTGGGATACACAGAGTCTCCTGTTAAGTCTCATGTTATCTCACACCAAGTCAGAAAGATAGACAACCTGGGACACAGGCTCTTCCCAGTGGTACACTGTATATTGTGTCTGACCAGAAACACACTCACAGTGGCTCTAGTTGCACTGATCCTTCCAAATACCCGTAGGATCAGCTTGTCACCACATCCTTGTTTTGGTGACAGCTGACTCCCACCATTGAGAACCAGGTCTGATCTCTCCACCCTCACTTTGGTTCCACTATCTCCCGGCTTCTGGGCACAGCCACTCATACCCTAAGGGTGTGCTGCCTTCTTCCCCCCACCCCCGCTCCCACTCCACCCCCCCACCCCCCAGGGAGAAGTATTTTTAGTTGCAATTAACCTTCCAGCCAGTTTCCCTCCTCCTGATTAGGGAGAACGAAGTGGGAGTCATTTCCAGTCTCTGAGAACATGGGGTTGGGCAAGAGAGCACTACACACCTCCACCCCACACCTGGCCAGAGTCTAGCTGGAATCCTGGTCCCCTAGCCTGCCGCTGAGACACTTACTTGCCTGTGCTAGGCCGGGGCAGTGAGCCTGCTCCTGCAGCTGCCTCGCCTGTGGCAGGACTCAGACTTCCCATATCCTGGATCCAACAGGGAGTGGCATGAAGGGTCAGGTCGGTGGTCCTTCCCGCTGTTGGTCCCTCATCTATCCCACTGCAGACTCCTGGGGAGTCCTGGGAGAAACAAACTCAACTCATCCTAGTCACAAAACCAATATCACACTCGGGAGATAGATGACGTTAGCAAAACATTTATTTTTGTTGATTTTACTTATGTGCATGTCTGTGAGTGAATGCTCTGTGTGTGTAGGTGCCCGTGGGGCCGGAGAGTGTTGAGTCTCCTAGAGCTGGTGTTTTTGGAGGCTGTGAAGCACTTGTGTGGGTTCTGGGACACAAACTGTCCAGCACTGCTTTAGAGATTCCCATTTTGGTCTTGATCTATAGCCCAGGCTGGCTCAGAGATTACAATCTGCTTTCCTCTGTCCCCAGAGTGTTATTGTTGCAGGCAAGTCTGGATCTGTAGCTCAGGTTGGCTCAAAGATCACAATCCTCCTTTCTGTGCCCTCAGAGTGATGGTGTTGCAGGTAGGTCCCACCACACCTGGCCTCCATGTTAGCTTTTTAAAACATTAAGAATTTTGGCCGGGTGGTGGTGGCGGCGCATGCCTTTAATCCCAGCACTTGGGAGGCAGAGGCAGGCAGATTTCTGAGTTCAAGGCCAGCCTGGTCTACAGAGTAAGTTCCAGGACAGCCAGAGCTATACAGAGAAACCCTGTCTTGAAAAACCAAAAAAAAAAAAAAAAAAAAATTTTTTTTTTTGGTGGGTTTTTTAAATTTTCTATTTGGTTATTTTGAATGTGTGAGTGTTTTTTCTGCATGTATGTATGTATGTATAACATACATATGCAGCATCTATGTATGAACATGTGTGCAGCACCATCAGAAAGGGTGCTTGATCTCCTGGAACTGGCATTACAGATTGTGGTGAGCCTGGGGCTGGAATTTGGTGTTCTGCAAGAGAGCCAGTGCTCTAAGCTGCTGAGCCGTCAGTCAAACTCCTATTTTATTTTAAAAACTGTGTGAGTGTGTGTGTGTTGTGTGTGTGTATTCTTTTTTTTTCCCCCTTGTTCCAGTCAACCCCGCTCACTCCCGCTGGCTCCGCTGGCTCTGGTCCCACTCGCTCCCAGCCGCTCCCGCTTGTTCCAGCCAGCCCCCGCTCACTCCAGTCAGCCTCGCTAGCTCTGGTTGGCCTCTCCGGTCCAAGGATTCATTTCTTATTATTCTTTCTTTTTTTTTTTTTTTTTTAAAGATTTATTTTTATTTATTATATGTAAGTACACTATAGCTGTCTTCAGGCATTCCAGAAGAGGGCGCCAGATCTCGTTACGGATGGTTGTGAGCCACCATGTGGATTCTGGGATTTGAACTTATCACCTTCGGAAGAGCAGTCGGGTGCTCTTACCCGCTGAGCCATCTCACCAGCCCATCTTATTATTCTTCATAAGTACGCTGTAGCTGACTTCAGACGCACCAGAGGAGGGCGTCAGATCTTGTTACGGGTGGTTGTAAGCCACCATGTGGTTGCTGGGATTTGAACTCATCACCTTCGGAAGAGCAGTCGGGTGCTCTAACCCGCTGAGCCATCTCATCAGCCCCGTGTGTGTGTGTGTGTGTGTGTGTGTGTGTGTGTGTGTGTGTGTGTGTGTGTGTGTGTGTGTGTGTGTGTGTATTCTTATAGACTCGAGTTCCACACTGCAAATGTGGAGGTCTGAAGATAACTTGTGGGAGTAGGTTCTCTTCTTCCACCATGCAGGTTTTAGGGAACAAACTCAGGTTGGGAGCTTGGGTGGCAAGTGCCTTCACATGCTGAGCCATCTCTCAGGCCCCTTGTTTAGTTTTAATCTTTCTCTACTCTGTCTCTCTCTGTGTCTCTGTCTGTCTCTCTCTCTGTTTATATACACATGTGTGCCACAGTGAGTTGTGGAGGTCAAAGGACAGCCTCTTATTGGGAAATTGTAGGCAGAAGCTCTACCATTGAGCCACGCCCCCAGCCCCTCACTGGGGGATTCTAGGCAGGGACTCTACCACTGAGCCACACTCCAGCCCCTCACTGGGGGATTCTAAGCAGGGGCTCTACCACTGAGCCACGCCCCCAGCCCCTCACTGGGGGATTCTAGGCAGGGGCTCTACCACTGAGCCATGCCCCCAGCTCCTCACTGAGGATTCTAGGCAGGGGCTCTACCACTGAGCCATGCCCCCAACCCCTCATTGAGGATTCTAGGCAGGGGCTCTACCACTGAGCCACACCCCCAGCCCCTCACTGGGGGATTCTAGGCAGGGGCTCTACCGCTGAGCTGTGCTCCCAGCCCCTAGGGCACTGGGGGATTCTGGACACCAGCGCTTCTGTCAATCCATGCCTCTACCATCGCCACTCTCTCATCATTAAGTAGTGTGGGACTAGCTCTTGTGTACAGTATGCTGTCACTCTGTGACACATTACGAGTCATCTGCAGTTACTGATATCATACAGAGCATTCACAAGCTCTGTGCACCCACTGTGCCATCTGTTAGTAGCTTGAACGTGTATAGGTTGGTGTCCACAGGAAATCTGGAACAGACCATCCATGAAGCTCGATGGAGCCTGTTAGTCTCCATAACCGGGTACTCAGATCCGAGCGCCCTGAAGGCTTTGTGGTGTCTTGGGGGCAAGTATCAGGTTGGCCCTTGAGTTTGTTGGCTTCAGTGCTGGGTTTCTCACTGCCATGTCAATCACCGTCACTGTCACAGCTACCCTGGGTATGAGCAGCCACTGAAACTGGCCACCCACACAGAAACTCAACCTCTTTTTAAGGTTTGTATGGTGCTTTTTTTTTTTTTTTTGGAGAACATCTTTTTGTATTTACTTCACAGGGAGAGCTCATATCTGTGCCATGGCATGCATGTGGAAGTTAGGGCACAGCTTATGAGCGTTGACTTTCTCCTTCCACCATGTGGGTCCTGAGTATTGGACTTGTGTTCTCTAGTTTTGGTGGTGGTGGCTTTAACCAACTGAGTCATCTCAACAGCGTTGGTTTTATGCTGTGCTTTTTGTAGGAATTAAGTATGTGTGTGTGTGTGTGTGTGTGTGTGTGTGTGTGTAGGCCAGAAGGCAACTTGTAAAGATTCTGTCCCATCCTCCCTCCATGTGATTCCTGGGGGTCAAATTCAAGTCATTATTTTTGACTGCAAGTACCTTTACTCACTGAACTATTTTGCTGATCCCCAAACCCACTTTTAAAGTCCAGTTGTGCCTAGTATAAGATGCCAAGTACAAGTAGGATGACTTCAATAATAGTATCCATTTTGAGTCATAGAATTTGGGGGGCAGCTTGTTACACAGCAACAGCTAACAGATACACATGGTATTTCAGAGAAGGAATTAGGAGAAAGATGGCCAGTGACTGTTAGCATTTGTGGTTCTTCAGTTTCAAGATACCAAGGGCTTAAAATCTTAGAAGACAAATGAGAATTTTGATTTGCATTTTTAAGACTTTATTATTAAAAAAGGAAAAGTAGAAGAATGTCAGAGAAGGGAGGTGGGGGAGTCAGAGGGCAGGAAGATGGAGGATTCTCCCAAACATTGGATCCAGGTGACCCTCCTTCCTTGACCATCCTTATCCAACCCCAGTCTCTTCTCTGTCCTGGGTTGGGGCCCCAGCCACCATCTTCTTCAGACCTTGGCCCAGTTCTCTGCTCAGGTCCTGGGCAAAGGGGAGGGCAGAAGAAGGGTGTAGGACCTGGAGGCTTTGTCTTTGCCCTTGAGAGACCCTCAAGTGGGCTCTTGGTCCTCAAGCTTCTGGGGACCCCAGGGAGGTAGGCGTTGAATGGGGTGGGAGCTTTGGAGGTGAAGTCCTGAAGCCCAAGGACCAGCAGGGACCAATTAGGTGCAAGGCTGGTGGTCACAGTCAGAAGCTGGGGCCTTCCTGTGGGAAGGAAGGTGGCAGTTAGAAAGTACTGAATTGGTCCTGATGATGTGAATAGATGGGTTGGACAGATGCTGAGTGAGCAGATGGATAGATGGATGGATGGATGGATGGACAGGTGGGTGAATAGGTGGATAATGGATGAGTGGGTGTGTGGATGGCTGGCTGTGTAGAAAGGTGAGATGGGTGAGTAATGGATGAGTAGATGAATGAATGGACAGATGGATGGATAGATGGATGGATGCGTGATGAATAGATAGTGAAGTGGGTGAATGATCAATGGGTGGATAGATGGATGGATAGGTAGACAGGTAGGTAGGTAGGTAGATGAATGGATGGATGGGCAGACAGGTGAATGGGTGGGTAGATAGATAGATAGATGTATAGATATTAGATGGGTGGGTAGATAGATGTATAGATATGTAGGTGGGTGGGTAGATAGATGTATAGATATGTAGGTGGGTGGGTAGATAGATGTATAGATATGTAGGTGGGTGGGTAGATAGATGTATAGATATGTAGGTGGGTGGGTAGATAGATGTATAGATATGTAGGTGGGTGGGTGGATAGATGTATAGATATTAGATGGGTGGGTAGATAGAAAGATGGATGAAGCATTGGGTTGGGTTTACGGCTGGAGTTTAATGACGTTTGAGACTGCCGATCCCGAGACTTCACTCACTCACCTTCCTTTTGAACCCAGCCTCTATAGGTAATGCCACTCTCCTTCTAAGTTCAGATTCATCCCCATTGATCCTGGAAAGCGTAAGAGAAGGTCAGTGAGCCTTCCTGCCCACAGATACCCTAATACTCCCTCACACCTTCTGTTACCAGGGTTCTTCACCAAGATCAAATGAGTCAAGTGTTTTAAGAAGGTTCTGAGCCAAGCAGTGGTGGCACACGTCTTTAATTCCCATACTTGGGAGGCAGAAGCAGGCAGATACCTATGAGTTCAAAGTCAGCCTGGTCTACAGAGTGAGTTCTAGGACATCCAGGGCTACACAGAGAAACCCTGTCTTGAAAAAGGAGGAGGAGGAAGAGGAAGAGGAGGAGGAGGAGGAGGAGGAATGTCTGGCCTTTTAAGAAAAACTAGTCTTTAATTTGGTTGAGTCTGAAAGAACTGGAGCAAGCCAGTGATATCATCTTCTGCTCCCTGTATGGAGGTCAGCCATGAATCATTTGTGAACTGAGACTAGAAGGTGTGTGGTTAGAGGTGGAGGCTGGTATAGGAAGTGGCTCAGTGGAGACAGGGAACTTACCTGGTGTCCTGACTGTCACTTGTGGCTGAGTCTCTGTGAAGCCTGCCATGGGCTGGCCCTCAGAGTTGAAAGATGCACCCTGCCCTAGAAAAGGGGGTGGGGTGGTATGGTGAGCCTCAGGAGGCCTACAAGGGTGCTAGTGTGCAGTCAGAACGTCAGAAGCCCTGTGGAGGGAGCTAAGACTGAGGCTCAGGCCCAGAAGCACCTCAGAGTAGGTTGGGGCACAGGCAGAGGCTCGGGAGCCCCTTAGGGAGAGCTGGAGTAAGACAGATTCCCTGGGAATCACAAGAACAGGATTGGAGCCAGATGAGATGACACACACCTTTAACCCCAGCACTTGAGAGGCAGAGACAGGCAGATCTCTGTGCATTCAAGGGTAACCTGGTCTACAGAGTGAGTTCCAGGCTAGCCAGAGCTATATAGTGAGACCCAGTGTTAAGAATAAAATGAAAATTTGTCAATACTTAATTTAGAAAAAAAAAAAAAGATGATATTTGGGGTGTAGGCAGGGCGGGGGAACCCATGGAAAGAAGTCAGGGTTCAGGTGGAGCCACAGAAGCTCCAAGAAGGGATCAAGGGTACAAGATGAGCCTTAGAAGCCTCAGAAGATGTGGTGTAGACTCAGGCACAGGAGGCCTGGTCCTACCTGAGACTGAAGGGACTTTATGTCCCTTTTGTACCTGTGCGATTAGACTGGTCAATCATGGGCTGCACTATTCGTCTCCGGGCATTAATAAACCTGGGAAGTGATGAAGAAAAGAAAAAAAAAGTGTGAGGAAGTATCCAAGGGGTCAGAGAACCGCAGGGAGGGACAGCAGAAGGAATCAGATCCGGGCTGCCAAGAACAAGGCATGGGAGCGGGTGTTTCAGCACCGCGGACAGCACCCAGCCCAGTGACTCACCAATTGTTCACCTGCAGGATGGTGAGCCCCGTGTCCTGGGCCAGCTGTTTCTTTTGCTCTTCTGAGGGGTACGGGTGCTGCAGCCACCAACAAGAGTCATTCTGCCTGCCCCGCTGGTGTCTGCTCCCTAAGGTCTAGCCTGGTATAACTGGTCCCCAAGGCAGGAGGAGGGTGGGAGAGCCACTCTCCCTCCCTGGCCAAAGGGGTAGAGCCCAACAAAGCCTTGGGCAATTTACTTCCCATCCCCACCTTTCACAGCAACCAGAGGCAAATTGGGCAGGAGAGGGCTCACACTCAGGGAAGGCAAGCAGCCCCACTCATCTAGTCCTACTCAAGGAGTCCCACGGGGTCCTTTTACACCTACCCCCCCCCGCCCCGCTTCCACTATAGCAATGACTAGCCTCAAAGTTGCTATTTAGTTGAGGACAGCATTGCCTCCTGGGTGCTGGGGTTACAGGTGTGCCCCACAAACCACACCCCCTTTATGTAGCACTGGGTGGAATCCAAGACTTTCTTACCTCAGGCCAGCAACCCACCAAACTTAACTACAGCTCAAGCCTCCGGTTTAAAATTGTATTTATATTCTCATTCTCTCTCTCTTTCCCCTCTCTCTCTTTCAGTGGTGTGTGTGTGTGTGTGTGTGTGTGTGTGTGCTCGCGCGCACATGCACAAGCCTGCATGTGGAGGTCAGAGGACAGCTTGTGAGAATCAGTCCTCTCCTTCCATCAAATGGGTCCAAGGACCAAACTTAGGCTTTGCAGTAAATATCCTTACTTGCAGAGCCATCTCAGTAGCCCTGGTCTTGTGTGTGTGTGTGTGTGTGTGTGTGTGTGTGTGTGCAACAAAGAGGCTTCCCATGTAGCCCAGGTTGTCTTCAAACTGAGAATCCTCCTGCCTCAGCCTCCTGAGTGCTAGGATAGCAAGCATGGGCTGTCATTTCCAGTTCTAAACAGTTTCCTCTGTTTTAGTCTATCTTCTTTTAGCCTGTCCATGTCTGCTTGTTAGTCTCCCCCCACAAGGCAGTGTGATGCAAGAGTTCAGGCTAGATGGCCTGCATTTGAAACTATGTCTGACCGGGTGGCCTACAGCGAGACCTTTAGCTTTTCTGGGCCTTGTCTTCACAGTGCACTTAACAATAGAACATCCTCCACAGGGTATCCTGGGACAGGGGGCGTGTGGATGATTGATGGGTGGGTGAGTTGAGGGATGGAGCAGGGGCTGCTGGGAGGACAAACTCTGGGTGGCTCATAGATGGGGGTTGGCCTTTGGGACAGTGACCTTCCCCTCTCTGTGTCCATTTCAGCCCAATCTGAAGATTCTCACCGAGAGATGCTGGAACAACCAGGCCCTCATGATGTTGGTGGCCACTTTGGGGAAGATCCCCCTCTTCTTGTTCCGTCTGCGTTCCAGGTCCAGGTCCTCATCCTCTCCTGCAGAGCTGGGAGAGGCTATGCTTGTGTCCAGCCCATCTCCTGGGGCCGGGGGGAGACATGTCCAATTGGTGCTGGTAAGCAACAGAGGACCACACCCTCACCCAAAACACCAGACTGCAGCTGTGCCCCTGGGAGTCCCCTTAATCCCCTTAAGGATTAAGTCTAACCTTAATCCTTAGAGAAATGCCCATGTTTCCTCTGTCCCTCTTAAGTTTCTCACCTTGGTCACTTGAGTTGTCCCCACTCTGGGAGGCCAGGCCTCCACTGGATGGACCTGGGGTCCCCAAATGTACAGACCCACTGTCCTCATGGTCTCTGATCCATGTAGTATTCTAGGAAACAAGAATGGGACATCAGGGGGAAAGCTTAGGGAACCCAGGCTCTGTAGACAAAACCTGCTCCTGATCTTCTGGTTGTGTGATCACAGGTGAGTGACTTTGCCTCTCTGTGCCATTTTCAACTGGGAAATGGAAGACAATAGCAGCTACCCGCTTTGGTATGAAAACTCACCTATGTGCAGGTGAATAGTGATTGGCAGGTAGGCGGAAGCTAGCAGTCTATAGGACACTTTCATCTTACACCCTCAGGACCTGAGATAACCCCAGACTTCACGCCTCACTCTGAAAGCTGGGGTGGTGATGCCCGTTAATCCCAGCATGCAGAAGGCTGAGGCAGGACTGCCATGAGTTCCCAGGAACTCTGGATCACAGGGTAGGACCCTTCTTCAAAAAAGCAATGAACTACACAAAAAGGCAAACAAAACCTTTCTCATTTTGAGCTGGGATCCTGGGGCAATGGGTTTCCTCTCACCCCTAGCAGGAGCCTGGGCTCATCTCAGCACCAAACCCATTAACGTGCTCTGGCAAACCATGAATATTAACTAAGTGGGAAAAGTACAGGCTATAAATAGCCTCTCATTAGTTCAGGTTGGATTTTTTTTTTTTTTTTGCCAGTGAATTTACACTGAACTTATGAAAAAAATTCTTTCCATGTGTGTTGTCTTTTATTCAGTGCTGGGAACAGATCCTAAGGTATCCTTCATGCTAGGCAGAAGCTCTACCACTGAGCCACGCCCCCAGCCCCTCACTGGGGGATTCTAGGCAAAGGGTTCCTCAACTGAAGCACACCCCCAGCCCCTCACTGGGGGATTTTAGACAAGGGGTTCCTCAACTGAGCCACAGCCCAGCCCCTCACTGGGGGATTCTAGGCAGGGGCTCTACCACTGAGCCACGCCCCCAGCCCCTCACTGAGGGATTCTAGGCAGGGTTTCTGCCCCTGAGCCACACCTTCAGCGCCCCCCCCCGGGGGGGGATTCTAGGTGGGTACTTTACCACTGAGCCATATCTTCAGTTTTCAGAATTTTATATAGGGGGTTCAGTTCCTATTTTGTAGACTTTTTTTATTTTTTGAGATGAGGATCAGTCTGTAGCCCAGTCTGGTTTGAAAACATACTGTGTAGTTCAAGATGGCCTTGAGCTCACAGTGATCTTCCTCCCTTAGCCTTTAGAATTTCGAAATTCCAGGCCTATACCACCATGCTAGCCTTTTCCCTGAGACTTTATGTATTGTATAACTGAACATGACTTTATGAGTGTGAGTACTGCTCCCTTAGACTACCCAGATGGCAGCACTGCCCACAGAGAGTCTGTGTGTGTCTCTGTGGGGACATCTGTGTGTGTATGTGACCTCCAGGTAACTGTCCTTTGAGGATAGCTGAGGATGTGTGAAGTCTGAACAGGGACCTCTCTGGGAATGATATACAATCTTTTCATGTAAAGTTCTCCTGAGACTCTGATGAGTATGGAGACAAATGCTCTCTCTCTCTCTCTCTCTCTCTCTCTCTCTCTCTCTCTCTCTCTCTCTCTCTGTGTGTGTGTGTGTGTGTGTGTGCATGCCAGAGTCATATCTGGTGCCTTGTTCAAATTTTCTCCCTTATATACTGAGGCAGGGTTTCTTGCTAAACACAGAGCTCACCGATACAGTCTAGCTAGGTGGCTTGTTCCACGTATCCCTGGCTCTGCCTTATAAGTGCTGGGATTAGAGTCAGGCTATCAGACTCTCCCAGCACCTACATGGCTGCTGTGGTTCCAAATTCCAGTCCCTAGGCTGTCATGGTGAATACTTTTCTCACTGAACTGTCTCTCCAACCCCAACTGAGAGTTTGTGAGTCTCTCCTGTGTGATAGTGCGCGAATGTACCCTAGGAGTCTTGCAGTATACCTGTCTCTGACTTTGGGTTGTGTCATTGCTGGATCTGTTGACAGCATCTGGGTGTGACCCTCAGATGACTTTTTCTAATGGAGGTGACTTGTGATCAACCAGCTGCTGCTATGCATGTAACTGTTACCTATTGTGCTGAGCTGATTCCAGTTTATTTATCTTTATTTATAAGTCTACATAGATGAACATGAGGCTACATAACTGCTGGGCAACAAGGGCTTTTGGGTTAGTCTCTGTCCAAGTGTGACCTTATCTGAGTTTGTTCAGCAGTTTATAGATCTCTTTGACTCCATCAGAGATAGCTGTGTGGTAATGTGTGTGTGCTGTAGTTATACTTCAGTGGCAGTCCGGGAGTGCTTGTATGGCCTGTGCTATTGTCTCATGAGCGTGGCTTGTTTGGGGACTTTTTGGGTGACTGTAGGGTCTATGCTGCTGTCTCATGGTTGTGGCTTGTCTGAGGATGTGCAGCAGCTCTATGCTTTGTGCTATTGTCTCACGACTGGGTTATTTCAGGACCTTGGGTGGCTGATGGGTCTATGTTACTGTCTTGTGATTGTGGTTTGTTCCAGGAGGTGGTACTCATTATGGTCTGTTGAGTATGGCTGTCTATACCTGACTTAGGTTGGTTGGCTGTGTATATGTGTCTATGCCAGCTGTATCTGTGGGTTGTTGTGACATGGGAATGTGAGTGTATTGTACACTTCATGGTTGACATTTCTGAAGTGTTCAGATGTGAAACATGTCTTCCTGCTGTGTTTGTTGTCCTGCCTAGCTGTCATTGCCATGAAGTGCATAGTGGCCTGTTGATGCCCACCTGGTCTGGGAGGCTGGGGCAGGAGGCTGCGTAGTCCTCAATATCCTCCCTGCAACCACCATCCCGATCCTCAATCACCAGGTCTATGGGCATCTTCCCCTTGAGGCAGGTGATGTAGCGGTGACAGAAGTTGTCGCACAGGTCGTGGACCTGGGAGGGCAGCGGGGTACTGGGGGGGCCACCCGGGGGAGCCAGGGCTGGGGTATACGGGGTGAGGGAGCATTCTGCTTCCACTCCAGTGGGGAGTAGGGAGAGAGGAGTTAGAGGTTGGGGGTGGGGCAGGTGCAAGTGAGACCCCCCTCACCTTCTCCAGCTCCAGCAGGTGGAACCGGAGTACCTGGATGGCCTGGACCATCTGTAGACAGAAAGGAGGAAGAAAGGAGAGCAGCTAGGTATGAGGTGCACACATGGAATCCCAGCTACTTGGAGGGGGCTATGACAGGAGGATTGCCCACAAGGACCAGTCCGGGCTACACAATAGGTTCCTGGACAATAGGGTGAGACACTGTTACTATTATTTTTTTAGAGATAGAGAAATATCCTTAAGACAATACAGCAAAGAAAATGACAGGGACAGAACAGAGAAACCAACTGGGCCAAAGGAGAAACAGAGTCAGGCTTAGTAAGTCAGCATTAGGAAGAGTTTGATTGAAGGCTGAGGTAGAAAGAGGAGCGACAGGGAGAGAGTCCATCACAAGGGGAGCTGAGAGGTGCTGGGCAGGCAACACTCTTGTGGTATGTAAATGTGGGCTAGTGGTTTCCTGTCCTCACCCCTCAGCCAACCCCAGGAATACAGGAGAAGGGGAAGGACAAGAGCTGGCTGCGGAGGGGACACGGGGAGGGCCTGGGCCTCACCAGGTTGTCCAGCTCCGGGTTGGAAGAGAACAGCAGCCTCTCGGAGCGGATCTGGGAGGGAGAAGAGAGGCCAGGCAAGGTGGTCCCGCCTCCTGCCCGCCCTTCCTGCTGCCTCCCCTGGCTCTTCCTTCGGGGCTGCCCACCTGCTTAGCAAAGGCAGCAATATCCTCATTGAAGGAGTCAGAGGAGCAGACGTCACCACCTGGGGGTGAACCCAGCCCAGCCGAGGCCCCATCACGGGGCGAGCATGTAGCCAGCTCACACTTCTCAAAGACCAGGGCCAAGAGCGGGAAGAGGGGGTGTCTGTGGGGACAGGAAAGTGGACATTCGTGAGGGGAAATAGGGAGTGCTCAGAGACAGACACAAGGAGAGAAACAGACCCTGAGAGACATTAAGAACACTCTGGTGGAGCCCCTGCCTGTCCCTAGACCCACTCACCCATAGATGTCATCCTTCTCTCGCTTCAAGTTGTCACTGTCCAAGCCTGGAGCTTGGAGCTGGGGTGGCCGGTGTGGGGTGTAGGGCCCAGAGGCTCGAGGTACTGAAGGAGCTGCCTCTGAAAAGCTGGCCAGGGCTGTCGTGTGCTCTGTAATGCCCGGGTAGTGGGGGTAGTGGCGCAGCTCATCATACTACAAGAGAAGGAACAAGGCCCCGGGAGGTTAGTGTCCCCAGGGCTCAGTCTCCTTACCCAAGGTCACACAACGTGTACTTTAGTATCCAAGGATCCCGGCCTTCGCAGAATCACACAGAGCAGTCCAAGCAGGCATGAGAGTCCTGCTCAGGACCCCAAAGAGACATCTAGGAAGGAGTTGGATGGCTAGTAACTGAGGGAGAGATAATGGCAAAGAAGCACAGAGACAGAGATGATGGGGGAGCTAGCCAGGGGGGAGAACAGTGAGGGGAGCACAGGGTCTGACAGGAGGTACAATTCGGAAAAATCCAAAAAATCCACCTGCTTATGCACAGCTTCTTCCTATTTATTTTACAAGTGAATGTTTTATTTTTGTGGTATTGGGTTCCAGGGCCTGGTGCATCCTAGGCAGGGGGCTCTACCACTGATCCATGCTCCCAGCCCCTCACTGGGGGATTCTAGGCAGGGGCTCTTTTACTGAGTTACACCCCAGCCCCTCACTGGGGGATTCTAGGCAGGGGCTCTCCCAGCTTTGTTTGGTTTTGAGATAGAATCTTACTTTGCAGCCCATGCTGGCCTGGAACTCAGAGCAATCCTCCTGCTTTGACCTCTGGAGTGCTGAGATTACACTACACATCTCTGAATGTCTTAACAACTTATCACATGCAACATGTAAATCCACCATACCCATATCCACACACAGTTGGGCACACAGCCGACATACACATGCATGTGATACATATGCACATATATGCTACAGGGTATGTTCTCCAGAGCATGCAGGCTTAGAGCACCACACCCCGAATTGCAAGAGACACTCTCTACACACACACACACACACACACACACACACACACACACACACACAGAAATATTCATATATACTTACACAGAGAGAGAGACAGAGACAGAGGCAGACAGACAGACACACACACACACAGAAACATTCACATATACTTACAGAGAGAGAGAGACAGAGACAGAGATAGAGACAGAGAAAGAGGCAGACAGACAGACAGTCAGTCAGCGCGCACCTAGCACCAAGTCAGAATTGAATGAATGAGGAAATTAAAGACATTTAGCACAATCTGACAACAGTCAATAAATACATTTGGGGGAGGGTAACCCCATTCTACCAAGCAAACAGTCCCAACCAGAAACAAGAGTATAGGAGTCAGATTTCTGGGTCCTCCTGTTACAGAATCACAATGGGGCCGCAGGACCTTTGCTCTCCAGGTAGAAGACTGTTCTTAGCAGTGGGGAGACTGGGACTCCAAGAGGCAAAGAGCTCACTGGTATGAGGCAGAGTCCTGTGTTCTCCAGCCAACCTGGGCGCACTGGGCCATCTGGGTGGCTGTCACTCTTCTTTTGCTTCCGCAGGCTAACTTCTCTAAGCATCCTGAAGTAAATTCACCTGCTCCCTGCTGCCCACCGTGAACCCAGACGATGGGGTCTTTACCTCCTGCCAGGTCCGTCTCCAAACCTCCCTACACTCAGGGCTCCTATCTCTCTCTCCCCTTCTCTCCCTTGTCTGGCAGCTTGGTGAGATGTCCCACCCCTACCCCAGGGTGGGTCTCAGACAACAGAAGCCTGGGGAAAAGCAGACAGGAAGAGGGTAGAGATGGGGAAGACTCAAGAGATAGAAGGAGGGGGCGGGCGGGAATGAGGGGGAGAGAGTGACAGAGAGGAATAGAGGGAGGGGCAGCAGGGACTCTAAGGGGCAAAAAGGGACATTTAGAGGCAGAAAGGGGCTCAGGGCGGGACGGCACAGTCACCTACCCTCCGGGCCATGAGCCGGCGCCGCCTGTCCTGGGCTCGGGAGGTCACGGCCTGGGGCTCATCGCGGCGGGAGGTCCCCGAGGTCCCTGCCGGGTGCCAGGGTCTCTGAGTGACCAAGACCCGCGGATCGCGGCCGAGGGTGGCAGCGGCTCCTCCGCTCACACGGGCCCGGCCTGTGTCACATCCGGAAGTTCACGCCGAGACGCTTAACCCGCTGTCTGCCGGAGCAGGGCCTCCTCCCGAGCGGCCCCTCTCATGTCTTGTCCCTCCCCTCTCCTCTGAGTCCCCTCCTCCCTCTCCTTCTCTGCCTCCCCTTCTTCCCTCCGTGCGGTCCCCTCCCTCCTCCTCTCCTCTTCCTGGGCTCCAGGTCTGCCTCCACCCACCTTGGCCTTTGTATGTCAGATTCGCGGGGTCTTGTGTCTGGAGCTTCCCGCTGTCCCCACCCTCCCTCTTGGTCCTCTCTGCTTCTTGCTCTCTCCCTGCCTGGCCGCCAGGGGTCTGCAGTAGCTTTTTGCCCCTCCTCTCTGGTCATTCTTCTGTCTCTGTCTCTCCTGTCTAACTATGAGACGGGATTAGAGCAAACCAGGCACAGGAAAGAACCAAACTTATATTTTCATTTGTCTTCTTACTCCGTTTCTGTCCCTTGTCTCCCCTTGGGGGACAAGGGTGCTGTCGGCTCGAGGCTCCAGTGTGTGTCTAGAAGTGGCGAAGTATTGAGTTGCTGTGCTTCCCCCGGGGATGTGTGTGCCTCTGTCCTTCTGAGCCCTGTTTTCAGGAAGGCCCTTAGCCTGGATGGAGCCCTCTCAGCTGCCCCCAGGGGAGCAGCCTGGGACCTCCAAGCCTTGCGGGGGTGCGAGAGTGGAAGGTGGGGTGGGGTGTAAATCATAGGTCCAGTCACTGAGGAGGTGCAGACAAAAACTGTCAGTTAAACCCCAAGACAAGCTTTGGAGTGGAATTCCAGTTGCAAAAAGTAATTGTGCCGGGGGTGTGTGGCACTCAGGGAGGCTGAGGCAGGAGGAGCATGAGTTGGATGCAAGCCTGCTTATATGGTAAGATTCTGTCTCCAAAAACCAGAGGAAAAGAGGAGGATGTGGGTTGGGGGAGGAAGAGGAATGAAGGAAAGAAAGAGAAACTGAGAAAGGGACAGAGAAGGGAACAGAATCAGAGAGAGACAGACAGACAGACAGACAGACAGACAGACAGACAGACAGAGAGAGTGCACAGAGAGTGGAGGCAGCTGAGAGCCTGCTCACTGGCTCTCTCACTGTTGGTGGTGTGAGCCCTGCTGGGCTAGCTGGAGGTACATTTTATGACTCCCATAAACAGCGCCTCACACTCCTTCATCTTCTCTGCTGGAAATAAAACAAAAGCCAGGGCAGGGGTGACAGGTGGGGAGGGCCTGAGGCATGATGTGTTCAGAAGCTACCGAGGAGGGGGGACTAGAGGGACAGGACCCTGCTTCTTCGCAGTTCCTGAAGGGTCTCCTCTTATTGTCCTCCAGTCTGCTCCTTCATCTCTCTCCTCACCCTGCTCTGTCACCTGGGACACCCACAGATCCTGATGGAGTCCAGACCTTTCTCCAACATGCCTTTCACTCTCTGCAACAAACCAGGTCTCTAGATTTCAGGGAGCCTTGCCTGAGTGTGGGCTTATCACACTGAGTGAGGTCTCCCTTCAGGTTTCCCCACTTTGGCCCTTTGAGGCTGACGGGGAGTGGGGTTGGCTACACACATGTACCCCGTACTACTACATGTACATTTCTACTGTGAGGTAGAAAATTAATCGAAGTAACTTTCAATTACATGTGTAAAGATTCCCGTCGGCTCTTCCCTCCCTGACTACCCTCAGTGGACATCTGTGGAGGGGAACCCAGAAGTCTAGGGTCATAGCCTTGATCTGTGTCTTGGGGCAGTCACCTTTGTCCTCATGGGATTGGATTTTTGGGTAGGGGGATGGCAGGATCTCATGTGACCCAGAGTAACAAACTCTCTATGCAGTAAAGGGTGACCTTGATGCATGATCTTCCTGCCTCCCGAGTGCTAGGATTCATTGCCATGCCCGATTCAGAAGCTGAGCCTGAGCCAGGGAGCCACCTCTCTCAGTCTAGGGTGGAAGGAGGGAAAGGGGTGGACAGAGAAAGGCATGAGGGAGTGGTGGTGACAGAAATAAGAGGATGTGTGTGCCCACAGAGAGCTGGCTGTGGTTACTCTGAGCAAGAACAAGCTAACAGTTCCCAGCAGGAAGCAGGGGCTAGGGCTTGTGGGTATAAATCTTTTTAATTAAAGGGACTGGGGGGGGGGGAAGTGTCTGGGTGAAAAACTGATCGGAGAGGCGGTGGCTGCAGGAAGGAGGTTGGCAGAGCTCACACACCCCAGTCTAACACACCTGTATTTGCACATGTGTGCCTGCACATGTATACACACACAGTGTGTGTGTGTGTGTGTGTGCAATCCCTGACCTGTTCTCCCCTGAGCTCTAGCCAACTTGATATGGTTGCTTCCCTAACATGATGCTGGGACCCTTTCTCTGGGACAGGAGGGGCTGTGGCAGCCGGGGGGCGGAGGGCTTATTGGCTAGTGTCCCCTCTGGGAGGGTGGTGTTTGGGCCACTCTACATGCATCTGGATGGAGCTGGGCTCTGCTTGTGTAGCTGCTTGGGACTGCTCCTGTGTGACCCCACTTAACCCAGGGAAGGGCCCCAGACTGAGCCCTGGCTGAGGGCATGGAGGTTCCTAAGTCTTCCCAGCTCAGACTCTCATACCTGGCCTCAAGCTGTGGGGTCTGTGATTATGTATCAATTATACCCTCAAGGGTCTCAAGGGATCCCAGCACCTCCTCTCTGTCTCTGTCTCTTCCTCTCTTTCTTTCTCTCCAACTGTCAGTCTGTCTCTGTTTCTGTCTCTCTGTCTCTGACTCTCTCTCTCTCTCTCTCTCTGTGTGTGTGTGTGTGTGTGTGTGTGTGTGTGTGTGTCTCCTCCTGTTACTCTATCTCTCAGACCTGCCATCTGCCTCTCTGGTTTTCTCTACACCCCAGGTCCTCTCTGCCTAGCCTGGCTGCAACAGAAGGAACCATTTATCTAAGGAGCCCCCCTCACTGCAGCCCTGGCCATCCATCACAGCAGTGGTGACTGGGGCAGCTTGTTTGTCACCTGCAGCCTGCTGCCCTTCCCTCCCACCCCACCAAGCAATCATTCCATTAGCCATGGCTGTGCAGTCCCAGGGAGCAGCGCCTGACCCCAGGGAGAGGAGCAGGAGGCTGCCTCTGTCTGCCCCAGGCACTCACCACCCACCCCCATCCTTTTCTCTCCAACTATTTTTCTCTGGCCCTTTCTGTCCCTTCTCAGTCTCCTCCCTCTGCCAGCTGCTACCTCTCCCTTGGTCTCCTGGCTGAGAGTCTCCTCCCGTCTCTTCCCCCCTTCTCGTCCCTCTCCCCCTCCCTCCTCCTCTTCCTCCTTCCTCCTCCTCCCTGTGCCCCCTGACCTCCCCGGCTCTATTTCGGTCTGCGGGGCCCCCGTCCCATCTCAGCCTCTCTTCTCTGTCCGAGTCTCATCAGTCTGCCTCCAGATGTCCTCTTCTGACTCCATCTTTCATTTCTGTCTGTTAGCCTCCATTTTTCTTCCCCTTCCACAGGGAGCACAGAGGGAAGAGGAAAGAGAATAGGGAAGGGGGTGAGAGGGAGATGAGGCCAGGATAGTCCCTTCAGCACTGTGGGGATGATCCGAGGAATGAAGCACCCCAAAGCTGGGAACAACCCTTATCCTGTTCCTCCTACCTTCTCAGAAGTCCTCCCTAGAGACTGACCTCAATCCTCATGGGATTGGGGAAGCTCCTTGGATAGAGCAGAAGGTGTGGGCTGGAAGTTTGCCATGAGTGTGTCCAACCCTCTGAGAGTAGTGACTCACCTTTCCAATACTCATTGTAATTGCTGTGAGGCATGAAGTCCTGAGCTCAGAGCCCCAGCACCCTAGTATTTTATTTATCTGGTACAATGTCACAGTGATATAAAAGTAACTAATAAAAGGGGGCTGGAAAGATGGCTCAGTGGCTAAGAGTACTGACTTCTCTAATAGAGGTCCTGAGTTCAATGCCCAGCAACCACATGGTGGCTCACACCATCTGGAACGGGATCCGATGTCCTCTTCTGGAGAGCTTGAAGATAGTATACTCATACACATAAAATAAATAAATATTTTTTTAAAAACCAACTAACTAATATGGAAAACTAGCATCCGGGGAACGCTGTGCGCAAGCCTGAGCATGTGGCTCTTTAGCCTTCAGAAGAGGATCCTAGGATAAACTGGGAAGGTTCGGAGACTCAGGCTGGAGGAGTCCTGGCCAGGTCAGTAGGGACCCGGGTGGACGCTTGGAGGACCAGAATGCCACACAAATGCAGGCTTCAAAGGAGAGGAGGGTTCTTTTGGGAACGGGGCTAGGGCCCATTTGTGTTCCACTCTGAGGAAGAGCTTGGGCCACATTCTATCCATGTCTTAAGACTCTGTGAGAGGCTCTGAGGGTTAATTTTTAACTATGCATTTTTCACAACTGAGGGTCACTCCAGAACAGCCAAGGGATCATTGTGGAAGACGGAGTGGAAAGACTGTAGGAGCTAGAGGTGGTGGGTGACCACAACAAAACAATGTCTTCCAGACACACCAGCAAAGCTGCATGTGTGAACTCACGGAGATTGTCACAGCACACACAAGACATGCACAAGATCTAACCGAGCAAAATCCCAGCATGGAGAAAGGTGGTAGGTGTGATGTCCCGTCCCTAGCTAAGGAGACGCTGGCAATCAATAGCTTCCAGTGGAAGGAGGTCGGGAAGAGGGAGGGAAGAGGGAGGAGAGAGAGAGAGAGAGAGAGAGAGAGAGAGAGAGAGAGAGAGAGACAGAGACAGAGACAGAGAGAAGAGAGGAGATTTTTTCAATAACAGGACCCTGTGAGGCCGTCAGTGCTCCAGTAGACAGGAAGCATGAAGTAAATTCAATGGGGGTGAAAAATCCCACATGAACTTGGAAAGGAGGAATAGTGGGAGGGGTGGAGGAGGAAACCGGAGGAGTGTGAGGTGGGCTTGGGAAACAGGAGGAGTGGGAGGTGGGTTTGGTTTTTTCTTTTGAACAATAAGAGCCTCGGGATGGAGAACTGACTCAGTAGTTAAGCTTGCTGTTCTTAACCTGTTGCTCTTGCAGAGGACCCGAGTTTGATTCCACCAAGATGGTTGCCCAAAACTTCCATAAGCCCAGTTCCAGAGGATCCAGTCTGTTCTTCTGACCTTCAAGGGTATCAGCACACACATGGTGCACAAACATACATGCAGGCAAACATACACATATAATGATAAAATTTAAAAATCTAAACTCTTTTTTTTTCTAGACAGAGTTTCTCTGTGTAGTCTTGGCTGTATGAACTAGCTCTGTAGACCAGGCTAGCCTCGAACTCACAGAGATCTGCCTGCCTCTCTGTCCCAACTGTTGGGTGGTCCTGGGCTGTATAAGAAAGTTGCTGAGCAATCTTGCCTGGTGTCCTCTAGGTCATGGCACTGGGGCCAGTCACCATCTCTTACATTTTGGGAAAAAAATTCATCAGTCAGGGTTACAAAGAGAAACACCATCTTAAAAAAAGAAGGAAGAAGAGGAGGGCATGTTGGTGGTGATGAGGAAAGAAAAAGAGGAGGAGAAGGGGAGGAAGAAGAGGGGAAGGATGATGAGGAGCAGGAGAAAGAAGAAAAGGAAGGAGAAGAGGAAGAAGAAAAAGAGGAGGGAAATAAGAGGAGGAGGAGGAAGAATCAAGCAAGTCAAGCCATCCAGCCGTAGGGAACAAACCTACTAGTAGGCATTGCTTCTTCATAGCCTTTGCTTCAGTCACTGCCTCCATGTTCCTGTCCTTTCTTCCCTCAGTCACAGCGTGTGATCATTAGGCCATGCAAGTCACTCTTTCCTCTTGCACATTGATTCTGGTTGGTGTTTAGCACAGTAGAAAGCAAACTGGGAACAAAGGTGATAGACTATTCAACTGAGCAGAAGAAATTCCAAGAGGGCATAGGATTCAGGCTACACCATGGTTATTACTGGCTGCCTTTAGGCAGACTTCCATGGGGATATGGATCAAAAAGCAGAAGGACTTGGCAAATGTGCAGTCTGGGCAGAACAGAAGCGCAAACAGCCGCTGTGAGCTGCGGGTCACTATCGACTCCTTTAATGCCAACACAATGGGAGGCCCAGGTAGGCCAATCTCTGTTAGAGGCAGGCATGCTGGTCAAACATGATGGGAACCTGGGGTTCAGACACCCTGAGTTACTCCTGAGCCTGTTGGGTGCTCTGTTTCAGGACTTTTCCTGGGAAGACTATTTCTATTCACCCTGGATAGATGGCACTGCTGGCCCAAAGGAAGGATTCCATTGGCATGCAGCTTGGTAAGCCAGTAAGTTTGGGGGGTTACTTCCAGGAGTGTGAATGACTCAGAGAACTGCTTCACCCAACAGCTCACTTCAGAATGAGTAATGACTCATAAAACTGCATCCCTGATGTCTTAGTTAGGGTTTCATTGCTGTGAAGAACATCATGACCAACGCAACTCTTATAAAGAACAACATTTAATTGGAGCTGGCTTACAGTTTTAGAGGTTCAGTCCATTATCATCATGCCAGGAAGCATACAGGTAGCCATGATGTCGGAGGAGCCAAGAGTTCAACTTCTTGATTGGAAGGCAGCAAGGAGGAGCCTGTGTCACACTGTCTAGACTTGAGCATACATATGAGACCTCAAAGCCCCACCTTCACCTTCACAGAGACACACTTCCTCTAACAAGGCCACACCTCCTCTGATAAGACCACACCCACTCCAACAGGGCCACACCTCCTAATAGTGCCACTCCTTAGGGGCCAGGCATTCCCACCCATGACTCTGTGAGTGCCAATCCTATTTAAACCACCCCAGCCCGTCTCCCCTGTGCATCATGCGGGCAGATCCACTTGACGAGTCTACCTCTCCCCATTGGTTGTTCACTGCTTGTGTAGCCTAGGGTTTTACACAACCTTAGATTTTTTTTCACAACCTACTTTAATAATGGTTCTTGAACACTTCAACCTCCCTTCTAGCCCACCACCCACCAGAGGTAGTGGTAAAGAAAGGTTAATAGGAAACAGGAGTTGTGGACCCGTTTAGAAATAGTTCTTTGGGGGCAATTCCATTCTTCACTGTTAGCAGTCCAGCCTTCCAGCCAAACACCAGCACCAATCAGCAGTGGCAGGCCACTCCGTTTGGAAATCCCCACTCAAGAATCTGCAATGGCAGTTTGATCCAGAAAAAAACCAAGAGGCTCTGCCAATTGGCCTGAGTCTGCAGAAGCATCAAGAAGCTGCCAGAATACCACAATAATAATAATTCTTTGTCGAGTTACTCTCTACCAAGTCGGGACAAGCAAAGACCAACAACACAATGCAAGGCGAACTGATGCCAGAGCCTCCTCCCACTGTCTGTGGGGTCACCAGAGCTTCCTCCCACTGTCTGTGGGGTAACCAGAGCCTCCTCCCACTGTCTGTGGGGTCACCAGAGCCTCCTTCCACTGTCTTTGGGGTCACCAGAGCCTCCTTCCACTGTCTGTGGGGTCACCAGAGCCTCCTCCCACTGTCTGTGGGGTCAGTTATATTCTTCCAAACATCGGGCATCCTCTCATGTGTCTGCTTCAACAAAACATCATATGACATAACCAAAGTCTCCAAAGAAACCAGAAATTTCAATTTCATCCTGGAGGGGGGGGGGGAGTCTGTCTTGTGAGCTTTCTGGTTCATGTGTCACACGAGTTCTTCCTTTAAAACAGATTTATTTTTAATTTTATAAGTGTTTTGCCTGTATGTATGTGCACTATGTGCAAGTTAGGTGTTCAGGGTCAGATGAGGGCACTGGATACTCTGGAACAGGAATTATAGACTGTTGTGAGCCACAGTGTTGGTTTTGGGACTCAAACCTGAGTCCTCTGCAAGAGCAACAAGTGTTATTAACCAATGAGCCATCCCTCTAGTCTTTACATTCTTTTATAAAAAAAAAAAAAACTTATTGTTAGGTGATGGTGGTGCTCACCTTTAATCCCAGCACTAGAGAGGCAGAGGCAGGCAAATCTCTGTGAGTTTGAGGCCAGCCTGGTCTACAGACTGAGTTCTGAGACATAGGCTTTGGGAATCAAAGTCGGGTTCTTATGCATGCTTTTAATGGCTGGGCTTTCTCTCCAGCTCCTCATGTTAGTTTCAGTAGGTGCCCTGCTCCCTCCATGAACACGTTGGATCCTAAAAAACAGCTACAGGACAACGGGTGTGTGGCTTGGTTGATGTCTGCAGAAGCACAGCAGGAGAGAGGGTCCTTAGATACATTCCATTAAGTCACAGTGGAGACAGTGGCAGGCTGAATAATGGCCCCCAGATGTCCACTCTACAGTTCTCAGAACCTGAGAATTTCCTAAATGTGACCCCAGAAAAATCTGTAGATGTGTCCAATTTAAAATTTTGGGGACAAGGAAAAGAAAAACATTAACTATATAGGTGGACCCGACGTGCCACCACCAGGGACCTTTTAGTTAAGAGAGGGTCATAAGGAAACTCCATGAAATGGAAGAAGCTGAAGTCAGAGGAGGTGAAAATGGAAGCTTCTGGAATCTTGGAAGCAGATTCTCTTTCCTTCCCCAAATTCTCAGGGACTAAAACCCAGCTAACATCATGGTTTAATATGGCATCAGACTTTGAGGAACATCCGTGTTGCTTTAAGCTGGAAGGTTTGTGGGAAACGGACTTTTGGAAGGTTTCTGATCTGGATTTTCAGACCTATGTCTCATCCGGAATGGAAAGCACACAGCTTCTTGTTGTCCTGTGTCCGGCTGTCTTTTACACACAAACACTTAGAATACCAGAGAGAAGCATTCTCTCCAGAGAGAACCCCTAAGACTCACTTTCCCAGCCTCCAGTGTGTCTATCACATGACTTGGGTCCCAGTAAGGTCCTAAGTTCCAAATGTGCATCTTGCAGAAGGGGCCCACGATGGATCCATCTGTGAGATGAGGGAGCATCTGAACAAGAAGAAATGTGACAGCAGTGACATGAGCTCCCAGTGAGACCAACGGATCAGTTGTGTTTTGGAGTGCTAGGGATGAAACATTTTGCATACTAGGAAAATGCTCTGCCTTCGAGCCACACCCCCAGCCCCTCACTGGGGGATTCTAGGCAGAAGCTTTACCATTGAGCTACATTCCAAGCTATTTCTTTTGGACCCAAGCAAGTCTGCCATTCCTCACTCCCTCCTACAAACCTTGATGGACATCACTCACCCAGTCCCTCTGGCACATTTCCACTGTACTCATTCGTTCTTGCTAACATAGAGCTGTTCCTTGGTCCTCTGCATCCCGGGCCTCATTTCTGCCTTTCTTCACCATGAGACCTTGGGTAAGCTGCTGTACCTCTCTCAGCCTCAGTTTCCTCTTCTGTGAAGTGGCTGCTGGTGCAGGGGGCATTCTGGCCCACGTTCTGGTTCAGGACCCTCTGATCCTGGTCACCTCTCACTCCTCTCTCCCCTCTCCAGACTTTCTAAGTGTGGTCCGTGCACCTTGACCCAGTTTCCAGCTCTACGCACTCCACATTGGGCTCATTAAACCCCATGCTATCTACCCCGACACAGACCTCACCAAGTCTCTCCCAGCAAGGTCCAAGCTCAGATGTTTTATTTTCTTACAGAAAGCTTCTCACTGCCCTAGCAGCAGCACACACCTTTAATCCTAGCACGTATGAGGCAGAGGAAGGTGGATCTCTAAGTGTGAGACCAGTCTGTTCTACAGAGTGAGTTCCAGGACAGCCAGGACAACCCTGTATTAGAGAGAGGAGAGAGAGAGAGAGAGAGAGAGAGAGAGAGAGAGAGAGAGAGATTCTCATGATATTCTCATGTAGTCTAGGCTGGACAGGCTCTCCTTACTTACCTGCCTCCCTAGTGCTGGGATTACAAGTGTGGTGGTTTGGCCCCCATAGGGTCAAGTGTTGGAATGCTTAACTCATAGGGAGTAGCACTATTAGGAGGTGTGGCCTTATAGAAGGAGGTGTGGCCTTATAGAAGGAGGTGTGGCCTTATAGAAGGAGGTGTGGCCTTATAGAAGGAGGTGTGGCCTTATAGAAGGAGGTGTGGCCTTTTAGAGAAAGTGTGTCACTGTGGAGACCCAGCTTTGAGGTCTTAAATGCTCAAGCTACACCTCTTGTGTAACAAATCCAGTCTCCTCCTGCTGCCTGGGGATCAGTATGTAGAACTCTCGGCTCCTCCTCCAGCACCAGGTCTGCCTGCAGGCTGCCATGCTTCCTGCCATGATGGTAATGGATTGAACCTCTGAAACTGCAAGGCAGCCCCAATTATTATGTTTTCTTTAATTGCCTTAGCCGGGTGGTGGTGGCCCATGCCTTTAATCCCAGCACTTGGGAGGCAGGCAGAGGCAGGCAGATTTCTGAGTTCGAGGGCAGCCAGAGAGCTACACAGAGAAACCCTGTTTCAAAAAAAAAAAGAATTGCCTTGGTCATGGTGTCTCTTCACAGCAGTGAAGCCCTAAGACAACAAGTTCACACTACAATCACTACATGTGATGTGGGGGATTGACCCCAGGGCTTCATGAATATGAACCCAGCCCTCTACCACCTGAGATGCAGTCACTCTGTAGCTCAGGCTGGCCTGAAGCTCAGTCCTCCTGCTTCTGCCTTCTGGGATTGCAGGTCTTACTAATGGCTTCATCCTAGTGTCCCCAAGCCCTTCATCCAACCTGTCATGCCAGACTTTTCCTCATGAGCACGCCATCTTGGAAACTTGCCTGCCACCTCAGAGGGTTTCCCTCTGGTCTTCTGGTGTCTCCCTTGCCTTCATGTCTCTCATCTAAGCACCCTTTAAATGTTGGAGATGCCCCGAGGCACTGTTGCTGTTCTTCCCGGGCAGCCTATGCCAGCCCTGGCTTGCTGACAAGTCCCAAGTCCCCTTCTCCTGCAGTTTCCTTTTCTGAGGGCCACAGAACCCTAGACTTCTCTCCCCCGTTTCTTCTGCATTTGACAGCCCCCCCCCACCATGTGCTCTCCTGTCCTCTTCATTCTAGACTGACAGGCGCTGGGCTTTGACCTCTGGCTTGAGCCCGTGGCTACAGGAGCTAGTGGGGCCTGGAGAGTAAGGTCAGTGTGCTCGCTCATCCTTTAGTGCTGCTCTTGGGCACGCCATGTGTCTGTGTCGCTCATGCTACCCCCAGCACAGAAGTGAGATGGGCCACTGCAGCCTCTGCTCATCTTGTGTCCAGGGAGGGCAGCTGCTTCCTTTGCACCCAGCCCTGTGGCATGGGCACCTTCCCTGTCGCTACCAGACTCACTTCAAGGTCTTTTCCCTAAATTCCCCTCAATTACCACCTCTTTCCAGCCGATAGGTCTTCCTGTGCCTTCTCACTGGCTTGATCTGTTACCTGATTTCCAACACCCAGCCCAGCCTCCACCCTTCTTCTCCTGCCTGAGTTCCTGATTTCCAACCAATCACAGGAAGTCGCTGATATCACAGGAGTCTATGAGGAATGCTTAAAAATATAAATCAGGAGCTTGAGAGACGGCTTGGAGATTAAGAACATTGACTCGGCAAGGTATAGTTCCCAGTATCCATTGTGTGGTCCATGATTGCCTGTTCTGGGTATCCAAAGCCCCCTTCTGGCCTTTGCAGACACTACACACACATGAACATACGTACACAAAGTACACATACACACAAAACAAAAAAATTATATAAATCAGCTGACATCAACTGCTGGCCTGCTCCTTTTAAATTTCTTCTGAAGCAGCCCTTTGCTCTTAAATCCTAAACCTCCTTGGTGTGGCTATTAATGGCTTTTATACTTGTTCCTTTAAAGGTCTCTCTGCTCCTCACCCTGTGCAGGAAGCACGTCCGTTTCTGCTCATCCTTTGTCCCACTCTGGAAAAGCCACTGCCTCAGACATCTGTACACATTAACTTTGACTGTACTCATTCCCTAGAATCCACCCTCATGAACACACACACACACACACACACACACACCCTCCTGTTCCATGCATGATTCTGAAAAAGTGACCTGTTTTATTTAGGAAACGTCATCAACCTCAGCTCCCTCTGGATCAGGCAAATTAGAGTCCTCCTCTTTTGCAATCCCACAATATCCTACGAAGAGGAACCATTTGTGGCTGGTGAGTGGGGGTGTGGCCAGCAGAAGCTCAGGACTGTGAGGGGCGTGGCAATCAGGTCTAGGTTCTTGGTTGATGGGTGGGGCATGGTACTAGAAACCTATGGCTGCTTGGCAGGGGCATGGCTAGTGGAGGCTCATGATTGATGGGTGGAACATGGTACTAGAAACCAATGGCTAATGGGCAAGGGTGAAACTAGTAGATGCTCTTGGCTAATGGGTAAGGCGTGGTACCAGAAGCCTATGGCTTTTAGTTATGGTCGTGGCTGGTGGAGGCTCTGGTAACATTGTGTGGTTAACGGACGCTGGTGTCCTGCTGTCTGGCCAACTGGAAAGCATAGGCTGCCTGGTCTGTTTCCTGTCGCCTAGATGTTGCAGCTGCTACCATCCCTTTCCTCCTGCACCCGACTTCCCACGGCAGGACTGTTCAAGCAGAATTTCAAAGTTTTATGGCAATTTTTACAGAAACCACAGAGAAGGGGCATCAAGTGACGCTGATGAGCAAAGGGTGAGAAGGGCAGTGGGTAATGGGTCTGATGCACAAGTGGACGAGAAAATGCAAAAATAATAACTTAGGGAAAGCAGAAGGCTGTGAGGGTGGCAGGGTCACCTAAGGTCGCAAGGAGTGGGCAGCACTCCCTGTTCCCCAAGGATATCTTTTTGGGGCAGGAGACATCAACAGTAAGAAAATGCAGGTGGCCAACCAACAGATGTATGGCCCGAAAAGTTAAAAATGCCCACCCAGCCCCCCTCCCCCCCTCCCCTCCACCCCCGCCCCCCAACAGGCAGAGATGTGGCAGCATTTGCTGGCTTGTAGCATTGGTCCTCTGGGACCCTCAGTCTCCTCTTCGAGGGTCCTGCCCAGATTGGCTGGCACTGAGAGCAAAATAAACCTTCTAGACTAGAGTATTCCTTAACCCTTCTAGAATACCATCAGGGGAGGTCAAGTGGGCTCCCTTTGATCCTCAGTCTCATCCACTAAGCCGGTTCTCAAGGCTGAGTGAGTCCTGCTGCCCTCTCAGAAGGGAAAGTCTGTCAACGCCCCTTCCCCCAAGACATGCACCCTCCCCTGTACCCCCTCCCCAAACACACTATATACACACACAGGCTCCTCCCTCCAAGGCGTGGCTAGGCTCTCAGAGGTAGTGGAGGGTGAGTAGGGCGCTGGAATGTCAGAAGTAGTGGGTTCAAGATGTGCCTCCTCTGGCTAAGCCTGGGGGACAGATACTCCAAACGTCCCTCCTCCGTCTCCAAGCCTCTGAGTGGATAAATCAGGGAAGGTGCTTGCCTTCCCCCCCCCCTCCCCGCCTCAGCACAAACCCCTTTTCCTTTCCCTGGGGACTGCAAAGGAGCTCCCTGAGGGTTGGGGTGGTAAGGGTAGAGATGGGTGGCGTCCTGGGATGGCACAGCCTCCCTCTGAGGTACCTAGGGAGATGTTCTAAGACCTGGGGGTACAGGTGGAAGTTCGTGGCTTGAGGGAGGGACACGAGAAGACAGAATCAGGCTCGGTGTCCAGGGAGCCAGAGAATTAGTGTGTGGCCAGGGGGCTCGGGTTTAACTCACAAAGGATGGACTGAAGGGGATGCATCTGAGAAGGGAGGGCAAAGGACGGGATTCCAGGGGGGAAAGGAGGCTGATCCCAGGAAGAAGGCTGAGGAGGAGGAGCCTAGGAAGTGCCCAGGCTGAGTCTGGGTAGAGAGACCGGTGGGTCCAAAAGCAAATGCCACCAAGTCCCCACCCTCAGGGCGGTGGCTAGGGCCCTAGAAGCCCCGGATGTGGCAGTAAGCCTCCAGGCTGGAGAAGAGAATGTAGAGGAACCAGAGGCCTAGGAAGAGAGCGGTGGTGGCCAGCTTGGGTCCCCGCGGGCCGCCCAGCTCGCCGCCGATATGTGGCCGGCGCCGGTACAACAGCACTGCGATGCACACGAAGGCGAAGACGGTGAACAGCGTGACCGAGAAGGCCAGCGTGCCTGCACGCACCTCGAAGGGGCGACCCTGCACCGCCCAGTACACCGCTGCCACCGTCCAGGCCACACCCAGGCCCAGGAACACGTTCACCGCATTGGAGCCGGTCACGTTACCGATGGACGCGTCGGCACACTGGTCCTGCAGCGCGGCCACCTTGCTGGCAAACGTGTCTACAGGGACAAGACGGGGGGGGGGGGTGAGAAGCTGCGTGACGTCCCCAGACCATTGCCTACTTCCTTTGGGATCGGTCTTCATGCAGTAAGCTCCACTGTCTGTGGAACACTTCTTTGGGACTTTTATGCAACCAGTAGGCTCCACCGCCTACTCGTAATGGCATCAAACTTGCTTTCTGTAAAGCTGGCATTGAACTCTCGTCTAGGGGCTCACTTTTTAACTTTGGAGGGGCTGCTTCTGCCCAGTTCTCTTTCCATCACACCCCGTCGGGAAACAGCGATGGGTCCCCACATGTGCTCTCCCTGTTGATGATGACATTTTGTCCCAAATGTGCTATCCTTCCCAAGAGGTTTGCTGGGGTTGAACAATCATGGCCTCAGCCTCCGTACAGGACACAAGGCACTGCCCTGTTTCTGGGGCATGGTCACCCTTATACTGTCTGCTCTGTACTCTCATCTGAGTCAGTTTAGCCAGGGTGGTATGCATACCTGCACTCCTAGCACTTGGGAGACTGAAGAAAGAGGATCACCATGTGTATGGGGCCAGCCTGGGCTACATAGTTAATTCCAGGGCAACCAAGACTACAAATTGAGACACTATCTCAAAACAAAAAACAATAAACAAAACAAAAACAAAAAAGTGTGGTGGTATATACCTATAATCCAAACACTTGGAGGTGGAGGCAAGATGGTCAGGAGTTCGAGGCCAGGCTCTTCTACATAATGAGTTCTAAACCAGCTTGGACTACCTGAGACCCTCTATAACAAAACAAAACAAAACAAAACAAAACAAAACAAAACAAAACAAAACAAAACAAAACAAAAGGTGAGATGGCTCCCTGGGTGTAAACATAGCATAAGGATCCTAGTTTGGATCCCAGTGTCTATATAAAAGGCTGGGCATCGAGCTGGTAAGATGGCTCAGCAGGTAAAGGTACTTGCCACAAAGCATGATGACCTGAGTCTGATCCCTAAAACCCACATAGTGGAATAAGAATGCCTTGAAGCTGCTCTCTGATCTATGTACATGCACCTCTGAGAGGGTTCCCATCATCCACTACACGGAGTTATGACATCACCTGGGCAGGGCCTGTCTCTATGGAGCTCCCCCCACACAATGAGTTTTGTGAGGTTTTCCAGGAACACTGAGACCATTTCCAACCTCTAGGGGCCTCCCCTTCTTCCTAGAGAGTCTGTGACTGCTTTTCACCATTTCCTGCCACATTAGTCCCCCGTGACCCCTTCCCTGGCCGCTCTGGGGTGGGGACAGCCAGCATACTGTACCCACAGGGCCCCTCCCTGGCCCTGGCATAGTTTTCTACAAAGCAGTCTCACGAGGTGTTACCAGGGATGGAGGTGCCCAGGGCTACGAAGACCACGGCGTTGACTGAGTCCTTGAGGCCCACGGTGCACCCAAAGTGTGAGGCCAGGTCTCCGATGAGGGCAGTGAGCACACCAATGACCAGGATGCAGACACCAAAGCAGGCCCAGCCATTGCAGTACTCCGTGGGTGGAACACAGGCGAATAGAACTTTCCAGAACACGGTCAGGAAGTGCATCACGTAGTCAAAGCAGGATGGCAGCCGCTCCTCACGAGGTCCATCCTCATCCTCCTCCTCATCCCCTGTGGGCACATGACCCAGCTGGGGCACACATCATGCCTCAGACTTCCTTGCTTACACAGCTCCATTGTGTTAGGCTTCCAGACAGTTCCACATGAACTGCTTTCCCAGCATGCCTTGCAGCTAAGAAAATGTTGGTCTGAGATGAATATATTTATTTTCTCAGAATCCCTTGCAGCTAAGAGAGTATTGGGCCCAGGTAAATGTAATTTCCCAAAATTCCTAGAGCTAAGAGTATTGGGCTGAGGGAAGCTCATTTGCCTTCTCAGATTTACAGCTAAAAGAATAAATATTGAGCTTAAGTAAATTTGGTTTCCCAGAATCCTTTGCAGCTGACAATGTTGGAGAAAAGTAAATATACGTACTTTCCCAGAATTCCTTGCTAAGGGAGTGTTGGGTCCAGTTCAATATACTAACTTCCCCAGCATCCCTTGCAGCCAAAAAAGTGTTGAACATAGATAAATCCAGTTATTTTTCCAGAACCCCTCAAAGCTAGAGGAGGCTATAAATCCCTTTCTGAAAGCACTCAGTGTCTCACAAACTCTGACCACTGGAGATGACCATGTCTTGAGCTAAAAATAGTCACTTCCTCAAAAGTCCTCACAACCACTGACAGCCATCTGTACATCTAGAACTAATCACTGCAGTGGCCTGGGACTCTGGTTCAGAGGTAGACTGCCTGCCTAGAATGTGAAAGGGTCTGAATTCCATCCGTAGCATCATGGACCAAATGCACACCAAGATTCCACAGTCGGCTTAACACAACTGGCTTTCCCAGAGTCTCCAGGAGCAAGATAGAGACAAATACCCAGCTAAAATTAGCTAAGCTCTCAGAATTCCTTGAGGTTAGCAACAGCCATGTCCTCAGATAAAAATATTCTCCCAGAACTCCCCTGCATCTAGTAATGCTAAAATACATAGTTTCCCATAATCACTTGCAACGGTGGGTCACTCTCTCCTTCTCTGGCAATAAGACAAAAGGAGGATTCTGAAATGCTCTAGCTCCCTCGGTTCAGGCGCCCTGCATGTGTTTATTTTCTGAGCTTTGCAAAGAGTCCCATCCTGTCCTTTACTGTGACCAGATTGGCTTTTAGCACCCAGACAGTTGTGTGATTTGAGAGCCTAGAAGTATCTGGAACCCGCATCCTGAGCTGATAAGCAGGAGGTGATGAGTGTGAAACAGTGCAAGTGCAGGCTCTTGGGTGCCAAATATTATAGCTGGAAGGGTGCTGGTAAGGAAGGTGGCCGGCGGCCAGCAGGCAGGAAGACAAGGCGAGGCTAAGCCAGCTGCCAAATCCGGAAGCCACTTGCCAGGATTTGTGGTTATAAATCCCAAGTTTTCTCTCTAAGAAACGGGAGAACCCTTGCAGCGGTGGAGGAAGAGCGTGACCCTGCCCCCACTGTAGGACTCCAAGCACAACATCCAGCTTGCTCTCTCTTTTCTAACTTACTTAGCCACTGGCTAGCTGAAGAAATAAAACCTTGACTCTGTATGTATCCAAGTGTGCTTTGTGGTTTCATAGTTCTGTAATACCAAACTTTTAGCTTCAACTGCAAGTAAAATGGAAATCAGAAACAAAAATGAAACTCAGCAAACACACCCCAATCTTTCTGGCTCCACCTACTTTCTATTTTGTTCCTGCTAGGACTGTGGACTTGACCCGTGGAGGTGCAGGGCCTATTCTGCAATGATGAGGGCAAAAGCTTAGAATAAGAAGGCAAAAGAGGAGCCAGACCCAGGCATGCTGGGCATGTGTTTAGTCTCAGAACTTGGGAAGCAGGGGCAGGAGGATACCTGTGAGTTTGAGGCTATCCTGGTCTATGTGGGGTGTTCCAAGCTAATCAGAACTACATAATGAGACCTTGTCTTGATAGATAGATAGATAGATAGATAGATAGACAGACAGACTTGTCATGCCTGAACTGCACTGAGACAGCTGAAGCCAGTGCAGAGAGGCACAGACTGCCTCACTTAGACTTCTCCTTCTCTGCTCCAGACTCCACTATGGCTCACTACTGCCTAGCATCCAGACTCGGCTGCTCTCTAACATCATGGCCAAGCCCTTTCTCATACCCCAAGTTAATCACCATCTCCAGACATTAGACTTGTATCCTTGGTGTTCCCTCTAAACTTCTATCCGTAGTGCTCCATCCAAAAACCAACACTTCTGTTCTTAGTGCTCCCTCCAAACATCCAGACTTCTGTCCTTAGTGCTCCATCTAAACATCCAGACTTCTGTCCTTAGTGCTCCATCTAAACATCCAGACTTCTGTCCTTAGTGCTCCCTCCAAACACCCAGACTTCCATCCTTGGTGCTCCCTCCAAACACCCAGACTTCTGTCTGAAGTGCTTCATCCAAAAACCAACACTTCTGTCCTCAGTGCTCCCTCCAATTACCCAGACTTCTGTCCATAGTGCTCCATCCAAACACCCAGACTTCTGTCCTGGGTGCTCCCTTCACCCAGGACAGCCATGCTTGTTTTCCCCCTCTTTGGTGCACATGACTGTCCCCAGTCTAGGCCTTAGCATGGTGTCCCTTTCCTAGAAGCCTTCCCTTACTTCCAGGAGGGGTCTGAAGCTTCATGTGGGTTCTTGGGGTCGCTCCTCCTATGACTGTCATCCCTGGGGTTGTCACTGTTTTGTGACAAGTCTGTCTTTTCCACCGTGTAGTGAACTCTACAGGGCTAGGGCCAGGGCCAGGGCCAGGGCCAGGGCCAGGGCTGCCATTTCTTCATCTGTTCTCCTACACAAACAGCATCTCCCTCATACACATTAAAAATCATGGCTTCAGAGGGCTGTGCCAACCATAGTGGCATCTCTAGGCTGACCTCATATCTCCACAGCCCTAACTTTGAACTGCACCCAACGTTTCTTTTTATTTTTAACATTTAATTGTTTAGAGAGCGTGTGTGTGTGTGTGTGTGTGTGTGTGTGTGTGTCTCCAGTTGAGGCCTCCCAGAAGGAAACTTGGTACTATGTATGAGAGGGAGTCCTGAATTGCAGCTGCAGAGCTTATAAACTGTTTGAGAGATTTTGGGCAGTCCTTTCCTCTATCTGAGCCTCAGTTTACCTATCTGTGACACAAAAGGCCCTGTGTAAATTTCCAAGATAGAATCTGTGGATTCAGCGGCCACTGTACTTCTGGCCACATGAGGGCGCCATAGATCCGCGGGAGAACTAAGAAGGGTGAGGACCACAGCAGGTGGGAAAGAGTCAGGTGCCCTGGTGATTGTGTCCATGGCAACCGAGGAGCCCAAGGCTTTCTGGGGACGCATGGGGGGTTGGGGGGCATGTAGACCCACTGCCATTTCACTTATCTATCCTCTAACTTCTTGATGCTACTAGGGTAAAGTCGGGGCTGGTCCCCCACCTACCTTTTGTGGAAGGCAAAGCTGAGCCTTCATCCAGTTTCCCAGCAGCTGGGACCACTGCAGTGTCAACTTTCTCCTTTCTGTTTCCATCTGCCTCTCCCTTTCTGGCTCTCCGCAAAGAGATGGGATGTTCGTTCTCTGCCCAACAAGTGCTCCCCACCTGTCTCCTTCACCAACCCCACTCCGTGTCCCTGTGCGTGTCCCTTTGTGTCTCTGTCACTTCATTACCCCCTTCACTCGAGCTCTGGCCCCTTAACGTACCTGCGCTTACGGTAACTGCCTCTAAAAACTGCTCCCTCCAAGAGTGAGTCCCGATCACCAAGGCCAGGTTCGTTTTCTTTATGAGTTTATCCACCGTGTTCTAGGAAAGAGAGGGTGAAGGGAGTAATTAGTCCCCACAGCATCCCAGGGTGGTGTGATTGGGGGCTGTGGGGCTGTGTCTACATGCCCTGTCCAGGACGGTACCATGTGCATTCCACAGTGCTGAAGCTGGACCCCACTGTGGTCCCCAACTTTGAGATTTGCATTGCTTTCCTGAATCTCATTTCTCCACCTATCCACCCAACATAGCTCAGGACAGGCTTCAGGGAAGGGAAGGCCCAGGAAAGTCACCTTAAAGTCATAAGACTCCTCGATGATGACCTCGAGGCGACTGTTCTCCCCAAGAACTGGCTTGCCCATCTCTGCTATCCTCTGGGCCTCCTCCTGCTCTGCAGTCAGCTTCTTGTCTCCATTCCCTGCAGCATGAGGGATGGAGGTTAGATGCTCAGGAGGTATGCCTAACAGGGTCAGTAACACTATCTCTTCTGTCTGGGACATTGGTGAACTCGTCCAGCTCCCTCTAACCACCTGCTCCCTCTGGGTTCATATGGCAGAGGGTGTGTGGCCTCAGGCAATGCATTACTAGCTTGACTGTTTCATATTTTGTACATCGAGGGGCACCTAACCTCATATAATCCCACATGCCACTCTAATGTCATGTGCCCTGCACCCAGCCCTGGGCCTCACTTCCAGTTCCACTCCTGGATATCACTAGCAACAAAACTTGGCTGTGTGGCGGAGATGTGTGCCAGTTCACCAGAGTCTGAGAGCAAATGGCTGGACTATATCTCCCAGCATTTCTTGCAGCCGGGTACTGTCATGTGACTGAATTAATTAAAGCCAACAGAATTGGGGGAGAAGTGATGGAGTGGTGATCCTTCAGGATCTTCCTTGTGGTTCTGGGAATTTTCTTGCCCAGTTGCCCACAGGCAGTAGAGACAACATCAAACAGCTCAATAGCAGGTGAAGGCACAGTATGGAAAGGTCACACAAGAAAAGAAAATCACCTGCATCAAAGGAAGACTCACAAACGTTGACTAACAACAAATAAAGCACTGTAGCAATCACTTGCTACTATTTTGGGTAACAAATAGGCATTGTTAGACCTTTTTGTTACATCAGCTTACAGGACCACTCAATACATCTTAGTCTCAGGCTAGTCCTGACTGTATGCTACAGTGCAGATCTTGCTTCTAAACTGTCACTATATCCAAGCTACTGGCTCCTACCTCAACTCTGACAGCCAACTTGGTATCATTTCCTTTTTTCCCCTCCTTGGTGCAGTGGCTGTTTTGACCCAGGGCCTCTATATATCGCTGGCTGACCTCAAACTATTTAGACCAGGCTACCTTCCAGCTCACAGAGATCTATCTACCTCTGCCTCTGCTTCCCTCCCAAATGCTTGGATTAAAGGCATGGGCTACTAAGTCTGTCTTCTTTTTTTTTTTTTTTCTGGTAGCTCAGGCTAGACTCAAACTCTCTACGTAGCTGAGGATGACCTTGAGCTTCTGAATCTATTCCTTCCATCTCCCTAATGCAGGGATTACAGGCCTGTATCACCGCAGTGCTGGGGTGGGACCACTGGACAGGCAGGCACTCTACTGACTGAGAGGTCCTCAGTCTTCCTGACCCCGCTTCTAACTCAAAATCTTCAAATTCCAACTTCCATTTAAAAATTTTAGTGCGTGCGTGTGTGTGTGTGTGTGTGTGTGTGTGTGTGTGTGTGTGCGTGTGCATGTGTGTGTGTGTGTGCAGGTGTTTGAGGAGGCCAGGAGGGTATGTCAGATACATGGAGTTGCACGTGGCTGTCAGCACCTCCGGGTGGTGATGGAACTAAACTTGAGGCTCCTGGAGGAGCAGCCCGTGCTTTTAACAGCTGAACCATCTGTTCCACCTCAGTTTTAGCATAAACAGTGACTCCAGTTCTAATTTAACCCCACCTTAATCCTGGACTACAGCCTCTATTTCAATTCTTGTCTTGACCCAGCGGGAAGATGGATCTCATTCCCCAAACCTACCCTATGACAGTTCTAACCAATGCCAAACCTGATTCATACACGCCACAAACTCAGATCTGATTTTACAACTCAGTTTCTGCAATCTTTGATTATACTTGCCACCTTGAATGCCACAACCGCCATCACAGTCCAGCTGGCTCTAATCTTTACCCATCTCTCACCTCCAACCTGCCCCAAACCCACCCCTGAGGCTGTGATGCTTCCTCCCCTCCACACCCAGACGTCCCTTCACTCACCTTGGTTGAGTAGCAGAGCTGGGGAGAGACAGAGACAGGGACACAATGAGAGAGTCGCTTCTCCTCAAAGCTCAGGCTCACGAGCCCCCCGGGGCCCCCAACCCTGGACCCCCTGCTTCTTCCCATAGCCACCTCTTCACCTCTCACCTGAGATGCCTCGCTTAAGCCACTGGGGCTGGCCCAGCTCAATGAAGAAGTTGTCCTTCTTCTCATACTCTTCGTCATCCACTATCTTGACCTGAAGAGTTTTCCTGGGGTGGGGGAGGCACAGTGCAGAAGGAAAGCGTAAGTCCCTTCAACACAGCTACCTTAGAATGATGTCATTGGCTGCTGGGGGAGTTTAGACAGCCACTCCTTTAGAGTCATGATTTTGTCCCCATTTGTTGGAAACAACCCTAATCCCAAAGATTCAACATGTCTGGGTCCTGGAAGGAGCTGGGATGATGGCTCAGTTAATAAAGAGCTTGTCATGAAACCATGAGGACTGGAGTTTGATCCCCATCTCGGCAGGGTGTCATGTCTGGGGGGTGTGGGGGTGTAGACAGGCCAGCCAGCCTAGTCTAATTGGTGAGCTCAAGACCAATGGAATCTGTTTCAAAAGAAGTGAATAGTGTTTCTGAGGATGACAAGTGAGATTCCTCTCTGCCCTCCACACATATGAGCACACATACATGTGCACACACACACACACATGTACACATAAAAAAAAAAAAAAACAACAACCTACTGGGTTTGAAATCCCAAGTACTTGAGAGGCTGAGGCAAGGGTGTTACCATAAGACCAAGTTCAGCCCAGGTTACAAAAAGGAAGGAAGGGAGGGAAGGAGGGAGGGAGGGAGGGAGGGAGGGAGGGAGGGAGGGAGGGAGGAAGGAAGGAAGGAAGGAAACATTGAGTCTAACAGTACAAGATACCTGCAGCTTCCCACCCTCCATTCTGACCACATTTGGAAGATCAGCCTAATGTGCCCAGTTTTTTTTCCAACATCTCTGTTCCCGTGGTAACCAGGGTGAGGCAGGGAATAGTCCAATGTTACCTGTCCCCTTAAGGCACTGAACCCACGTACCTCCTACCCCTCCTTGCAATCTCCAAGCCCCACACCAAAGAATGTTCACAGATTGGGTGCCAGAAACTCTTGGCTAGAGGAACAGTGTATGTAGCCAGCCCCATAAGGCCTGGCCCCAGATCCCAGCCACACAAACACCCCACCCACGCAGTCACCAATAGAGGAAGCTCCACCAGCCACCCGCCCACATGCACAGCCATCCCCCTGCAGCGCATGATCTCAGGGAACAGATGCCTGTTCGTTTGAAAGACACCCCCAGCACAGCCTGAGACAGACACTGTCACCCTGTGAGACCCTTTAATGTTCCTCCATGGACCTTGCTCTTTTGTTATTTAATTACTTTTTGTTTCTGTGAGACAGTGTGTTACTTTGTAGCCCAGGCTGGTTTAGAACTCACTAGGTAACCCATACTGCCTTGAAATTCACTAACCCCTGCCTCTGCTTCTAAAATCTGGGGTGTCAGGCATGTGTTATCACTCCAGGCTTAGATTCCTCTCTTTATCCCACTAGCTGTCTGTGTACACTCCCCCACCACGTGTCTCTTTGCATGTCAGCCTCTCTGACCACCATCATCTCCCTGCCTTTCTCTGGGGCTCTGTGTCTCCCTGCCTTTGTCTCTTTCCTGTCTCTGCCCTTTTTACATCTGTGTTCTTTCCTCTTTGTCTTTGTCTCTCAGGGGCTCCCAAATGAAATAAAGTTGACACAGTCATGCAGAAGACTTCTAATCAGGCAATAATTCAATCACCATGTCTCAGCAGGTAAACTTACACAACACACAGAGACATGGTCATGTAAGGACAGACACCCACCTCCACACTTTGGGTTTAAAATTATTTACTTGAAGCAGGGTCCCCTGGGCTGGCGAGATGGCTCAGCGGGTAAGAGCACTTACTGCTCTTCCGAAGGTCCTGAGTTCAAATCCCAGCAACCACATGGTGGCTCACAACCACCAGTAATGAGATCTGACGCCCTCTTCTGGTATATCTAAAGACAACTACAGTGTACTTATGTATAATAATAAATAAATCTTTGGGTTAGAGCTAGTGGGGCTGCCTGGAGCAAGTAGAGGTCCTAAAAATTCAATTCCCAACAACCACAAGAAGGCTCACAATCATCTATTCAGCTACATTGTACTCATATACATTAAACAAATAAATAAATAAATAAATCTTTAAAGAAGAAACAGGGTCCCATGTAACCCAGCCTGCCCTCAGACTCCATGTGAAGGCCTGGCAGTGCAACTCAGTGAATGAGGGTACTTGCCTTGGAAGCTCAGTGACGGAAATTTGATCCATAGAACCCATGTAGAAGGTGGAAAGAGAAAAGGGACTCTGTCAAGTTGTCCTCTTGTCTCTACATTTGGGCTGTAGTCCACACACACCATATAAACACCGATAAAGAAATGAAAACTCAAACTTGATGTGTAGACAGGATGAACCTGAACACCTGATCCCCTATCTTCACCTCCCAAATGCTGGGACTAAAGATGTAGGTTACCATGCCCCACTGATGTGATGGCACTGGGGATGAACCCCTGGGCTTCAGGCATGCTGAACACTCTACCACCAGGGCTACATCTGCTCTTTCTGTTAAGTAAGTTTTCACACTGTAGCCAAGGCTGGCCTTCAACTCATAGCAACCCTCCAGTCTCCAGCCTCATCTGCTGAAATTACGCGCAACCAAGAGCATGTCCAATTGAGTTTCAAGGCCTCTGGAGTGGGTCGGGCGCTGTCCGCGGTGCTGAAGCACCTCATCTGGGACTGGGGGTCCGGATGAGGAGCGTCTCCCAAGACACACCGGGCTCCTCAGATTCACAAACACACACGGTGACACACTGACCCAGTGGCATACACTCTGTCATGCACTCTCTTAGACAGCCCACAAAGCGCTAACACAATAGTCAAAGCTTGGTGACAGTATGTCAGTCAGTGCTCTGACAGGCAGCCTAGGAGAATCCCAACTGAAAGGACAGCGAGAGACTCGAGCTAGACAAGGAGAGGACTGACCTGAGATCTTAGAAAATAGCTTTCCTCCCAAGTTTCTGAAAATTCTATTCTAACCCTAAGACTCCAGTCTCTTTACCTTCTCCTTTCCCTTTATTTCTCGATGACCCTGGTTCTCTGGGTCTGAATCTTTTCCTATTTTCTGCTCCCTTTTTTCTCCTTCGTTTCCTTCTCTTTGCTTCTCTCTGTTTTGTCTTTTGGCTATCTCCATTAAGTCTCTGATTCCTCCAGTCTCTGTGTTGATCCTGCCCAGGCCTCCACCCCAGTCTGGTTGCTTCAAAGCTCCTCTAATTAGCGCCTGCCCGTCAGAGGAAGGATGTGTTTCCCTAAACGCTAATTAGCCTCCTGTTCTCTTGTCTCCAGAAGCCACAGCTGGAAGCTTGGGCGGAGGCGGGAGATGGGGGAGGACAGAGGGTGTCCCAAGCTGGGGAAGCCGCATGGGGGAGGAAAGTCCCACAGAATTGCAGCAGCAAGAAGGAAGCGGGTTAGACGATCAGAAGGACAAGAACCATAAAAAGACAACTCTGTCATACCCTCTGTCTCTAGAGTTTGGTTAGGGATGATGATAGGACTCCACTGCAAGCAACCACCACCCCTCCACCTGCTCGTCCAAAAGAGAGAAATATGGAGAGCAGCTTAGGGCTTCTGATTTAAAGCATAACCCGAGGCAAAAAGAAAGACTGAGGACTGAGCCAAGATTCCAGAGAGATATAGCCTGGGAGGTCAGAGATACAGGGACGGAAAGTCATCATCGGCCCGCTGATGGCAAGGCAGAAGCCCCACGGCTGGAGGGAGCGCGTGGGTGGCATGAGGAGGGAGCCAGCCGCTGCGGGGGCGGCAGGAGCGGAGGAGCAGCGCTGGTTGCGCTCGGCAGGCGCGGGGGAGGTGAGCTGAGGCTCTCTATGGACTCGAGCCCAGAGCCCAGGGTTTGCAATGTCCTGTCCGTCTGCACATCTACAGGACCTGCGTGTGAGAGTCCAGTCTTCAGGAATCCATGCCCCATGTCTCCCAAGTTCTGTTTCTCTTCTCAGCTCCCTGGGTCTCCCACTGTTTCCCAGTTTCTCCAGTATCTCAAAAGTCTCACATTTCAGACTTCTCCCACACATAAAGCCTCACCCACCACTCGACCACGACTTCTACTCAGCCAAGCAACTTTTCTCTAGGTTGGCTGGGCCACGGTCACCTACAAATGCCCCTTTCTAAAGCCCCTCCTCCACCTGAGACTCCCCTCCTTATTTCCACATCCCAAAGGGACTCTTTCAACCAAAGACCACCCAGGCCCCGCCCATTCTCAGACTCCTCCCCCCATCTCCCCAGTCAAATTCCACTTTTCAGCTTGGGCCCCATTCAAGTCCTTCTCCTTCCTAAAGTCCCACCCAGTCTCCTCAACCCTGTCTTCTCCCATCCATAGATTGGACATGATCCCTTCTTTCTCAAGCCGCGTGTGCCCTTTGGGCCCCTCAAACTTTGTCTCTGCATGGCTCCTCCCACTGTCAAGACCCTATTCTGTCTCTTTAAACCTAATCTTGGACTCCAACCCTTGCTTGACCCAGTCAGGTTCTCTTTCTCTGCATGCTTCCCCCTCCCCTCTCGCCCCTAGCCACCCTGCCCCGAGAACTCCCAAGCCCCCACCCCGATTCTACAGCTCCTCACATCCTCCTAGTCAAGTCCATTTCACAGGACCTGGTACTCTGGTGACACACCCAGCCACATCCCCATCTTTTCATTCAACAAGGGCCATTTGTCAGATCCAGTCCGCCTTAGCTCTGTCCTTTCCTTCAGCCAAGGCCATTTCTCAGACACCATTCATTTTGGCCCTGCCTATCTCCACCAAAGACTATTTCCCACGCTCTGCTCTGTCCAATCCCCAGCCAAATCATTCTTCAGGCTCCACCCACTCCCAGCTAAGACCCTTCCTTAGCAGCGCCTCTCACCCTGGCCCCACCCCACAGCCTGCTAGGGTTATTCTTGTTTGTTTGCTTGCTTGTTGGGGGATGGGGTGGGGGGGCAGGGTTTCTCTTTGTAGCCCAAGCTGTCCTGGAACTCGCTCTGTAGACCAGGCTCACGGAGATCTGCCTGCATCTGCCTCCTGAGTGCTGGGATTAATGGCGTGAGCCACCACCACCAGGTTTAGGGCTGTTCTTCAGGTCAGCTTTACCCTGACCCCACCCCACCCCACTCTCAGCTAGGGCTGCTCCTCAGGCCCACCTCGGCCCCTTCTCATGCTCTGCCTCTCTCCCACCTGTGCTTACATGGTCTCGTCATCGCCGAACTCCAGCTCTCCACAAGCATCCTCGTAATGTACACCACCGCCACGGGCCGTGCCGTCCACTGTGCGGTAGGGGAGGCGTACAGTGCCACGAGCGCCTGAGCTGCGAACCACGCGCACATCCACGGTGCCCATGCACTCGCTCACATGCAGCAGGCGGTCCTGGAAGGAGAAGATGCCCGCGTGGTCGTCGTCCAGGATGGTGACAGTGGCCAGCAGCGGCGCCACCAGCCGCCCCTTGGGCCGCCCACCGCCGTCGGGCTCGAACATGCCCTGAGCATCGCCCACACGCAGGTTCAGCAGCCTCACGAAGAAGTGCTCATCCTCCTCGAAGATGTCGTCGTCGATGATCCCGATGCGCAGGTCCTTCTGCGTCTCCCCGGGCTTGAACACCAGCGTGCCCTCGCTGCAGATGAGAACCAGAGGGGGCCATCCCTATTATGTGCATGTGTGTGCAGTGCCTGCCTAGACCGGAAGATCCCCAGTAGATGGAGGCCTGTGTGCCTCCCTGCATGAGTGTTGAGGTTCCGATCCAGGCCTTTTGGAAGAGCAGCCAGTGCCCTTAACCTTTAAGCCATCTCTCCAGTACTGAAGATAGGCCTTATTGTCCTCAGCCCTCAGGTTCCCTTAGTATCTGCTGAAGTGGGAGTTTGGTGCAAAGCAAAACCCCTCGGCTTTTAGATTCTGCATTTGTAACTGGCTTTAGGGGCTGTGGGCGGTGCTGGGTTGAGCAGCAGGGATTTTTTTAGGGACTTTGGAATAGACCTTGTCGTTCTTCAGATTTAAGATAGATAAGCAGATAGATAGATAGATAGATAGATAGATAGATAGATAGATAGATAGATCCGGTTAAGATAGTCCAATGGGTAAAAGTGATTGCCACCAGTCTTGAGGACCTGAGCTTGATTCCTGAGATTCTCAAGGTGCAAGGAAAGTATAGACTCCACCCATAACTTGTCCCCTGACCTTCATGCATGCACACACTAAGCATATATACAACTACAAATAAATGTAATCTGGGGACTAGATCAGAAGTTAAGGGCACTGGCTACTCTTCCAAAGGACTGGAGTGTACACACACACACACACACACACACACACACACACACACACGCATGCACAGATGCTCAAAACTATAACTCTAGTATTAGGGAGCCTGGTGCCCTCTTATGGCTTCTGTGGGCTGCCAAGCATCCAGTGGTGTCTGCACACCAGATCTGTGTGTAGGGAAAGCACGTGGACTGGAGCCCAACACTCATGCAGTGAGGCACACAACTGTGTGCCTCCAGCTATGGGGGATCTTCACTCATAACATAAAATAAAACAACAAAAATCTTTAAAAAGTGAAACCTAGCCGGGCGTGGTGGCACACGCCTTTAATCCCAGCACTCGGGAGGCAGAGGCAGGCGGATTTCTGAGTTCGAGGCCAGCCTGGTCTACAGAGTGAGTTCCAGGACAGCCAGGGCTACGCAGAGAAACCCTGTCTCGAAAAACAAAAAAAAACAAAAAACAAAAAACAAAAAAAAGTGAAACCTAAAATACAAAGAAAAATAAAACAAGCAAACAAAACCCCTCATTAAACACTGCATGGTGGCACAGCTACACCCCAGTCCCTCACGGGGGTTGGGGGGAGATTCTAAGCAGGTGTTCTATGGGTAAGCTATACCCCATGCTGACTCAGATGTTAGGTGAGGAGCTCCATACCTCCTTGGCTTGGGGCTCTGGGACTGGAAAGTGGAAGCCATCACTACTGTGCTCAGTTTTATATAAAAGGATGTTCAGGAAAATCCCAGCTCGGTGGGAGGGGCATAGGGAACCCAGAGTCCTGTAGAACTAAGAATAGAGGGATAGAGGGACAGGGGCTCCTTGTTACTGCAGTCCTTGCCTTGACAGACACTGTCCTTGGTGGCTCCTAGTCATGTGAGCCAACAGGCTGCAAGCCAGCTGAATGACCTCCAACCTCAGTATCTCAGATGCACAAGGGAGCAAATAGCAGCAGATACCCATTCAGTCCCCTGGAGGAGGGGACAGAATTCATACAGAAGCACTCGATGAAATTTAGCTGGATGTGGTGGCTCACAGCTGTAATCTTAGCACTTGGGAAGCAGAGGCAGGAGGATTACCAGTTTGAGGCTTGCCTGGGCTATATAGGCAGAGCCAGTCTCTGGCAAAATAAAACAAATTATCTAGTGATATTTACATATTAATGTTAGAGCCCTAGAAGTGTACAAGCTGGGGTTGTGGCTAGGTTGGTAAAGGGCTTGCCTAGCAGCCACAAGGGCTTCATCCCGAACATTGCATACAACAGGTATAGTGGTGCATGCCTGTTATTCCAACACTCAACAGAGGCAGGAGGATGAGGAGTTCAAGATCATCCTGTGCCAAAAGAGCAGTCTGAATGACCAAAGATTTGACCTAAAAACAAATTCTAAAATAAGATATTTGAAATTCCAACTGAAGGGAAAGCCGAGCATGGGAGTAGCTGTATCTTTATCAAACAGTCCGACTGGACCCCACCAGCAACAAAGGAGCAGTCACTGAGCACCTGTAAAGTGCACCAGGGATACAGTTTTCCTTCCTTGGCCTCCTGCAGAAAGTACACATAACTTAGTCTCTGTTTGCAGAAATATGAGGCCAACTCAAATTGCAGATAGTTCTAGGACCCTAGCTTCAAATGCACTGGGGATGGGGAGGAAGCTAAGGGGGTGGCCCAGTGGCAAAAGTGCCACTGCACAAGTGTGAAAACCTGAGTTCAGCTCCCGAGAGTCCACATAAGTGCCAGGTGGACATGGTGGCCCAGGTTTAACTCCAGCTCCAGAGGGTGGAGACGGGATCCTTGGAGCAAGCTGGCTAGGAAGACTAGCAAGGTCTACACACTGAGTGATGGGAGAGCCTGCCTCAGCAATGAGGTGGAAGAGAGATCAAGGATGGTTTCCATCATCACATGCGCCCTCACATGTGTGTACTGACACATGTTCAAACATTCCTATACACACATATGGGCATATCACTCAACTACACACGTGAAAGTGGAAGAGGAGAAAAACATGGACACCAAACTCACGGGAGGTTTCAGAAACATGCAGAATGAAGGAAGTCATTGAGATGTGGCATTCAAGTGACACGTGTGCTCTTGGGTTCAATGGGAGGAGAGGGAGGGCGATATGCCAGAGGATGCCATGGGGACCCTGGAAGATGCAAGCACTCTAGAGATTCATCAGGTTGACTCTGCTAAATTTCATTAATTAAAATAATAAAATAAAATAAAATAAAATAGCATGCCAGGCAGTAGTAACACACACCTTTGATCCCAGCACTTGGGAGGCAAAGGGCAGGCAGATCTGAGTTTGAGGCCACCCTGGTTTACAGAGTTGAGTTCTAGGACAGCCAGGGCTATACAAACAAACAAACAAACAAACAAACAAACAAACAAAGCCAACATGGTCCAGAAATATGAGGCACAAATAACTTGTGAATGTTGAGGGGAAAATCTCAAAGGCAACTTTGCCTTCCCCAGAATGGTGTCTGGTACATTTAAGAGGCAGGAAAATTATTACATATAACCAGCACTTCTTCCAGGTGGCCAAGAACTTGATAAAATTATAGATATTACAAAGGCCTGTCTGTGCACCAAGATCTGCAGGCAGCTGGGGCAAGGTGGGAAGCAGTGAGGTGTGGCTCCATTACCACAGGGCATGCTATAAAAGCGTTTAAACAGCAGGGATGCTGTTTCCTCTGAATAACAAAATATTTCATAATGGAGTCTGGGTGTGGCACAGTGGTTACACCCTGCCTAGAATCCCCCAGTAAAGGGCTTGGAACTGGGCTCAGGGAAATCAAGGAATGGATGATGACTGGATCATGAATGAATGAAAGATGAATGAATGCATTCATACACTGATGTTACAGATCTGCATATAGAAAGGAAGGGAGACTCTAAAGGAAGTGCTGAGGTTCAGCCCTCCCTTCTTCTCATGTGACCTGCCCAGGACCCACCTGAACCTAGACTCACCTTTGCTCAGGACCAATCTGGACAATGACCCACCTACCTATACTAACACTTACCTGGACCTGGGACACACTTGTATTTGGGACCTATGTGGGCCTGAGAGCCTCCAGAACCAGGACCCGTCTGTACTTGGGACCCACCTGGGCCTAAGAAGCACCTAGATTGGGACCCACCTGCATATTGGTCCTACTCATAGTTGGGACCCACGTGAAGCTGAGAGTGACCTGTACAAGGACGTACCTGTACTCATAATCGGAGCCTGCCTTTGCAGAACCGTCCTCGGTACGGTAGTCCACATAGAAGGTGCTGTTGCCCTCACCGCCCTGGCAAGCCACGGACAGCAACACTGACCCACAGTTCTCCAGGCAGTGATAGAGGCTGGGCTCAAAAAAGATGCGACTGGCACCGTCGTCCTCATCATCACCGGCACCATCAGTGGCTCCCGGCCTGCGGGCAGCATCCGCAGCGTGTCTGCGCAGCACATTGCCCGCACCTGTCATCAGCCGCGTGGCCTGGATGCGGTAGAAGGCGCGGCTCTTCTGCTGGTGCAGCAGTGCATAGTACTTGGCGATGCCCATCAGCTGCTCCAGGTCCTTATCCGGGTGCTTCTGCTTCAAGTCCTTAAGGATCTGGATGACCTCCCGCCGGCTGGCATCTAGTTCACGCGCCTCAGCAGGACCTGTGCCCAATGCACCCAGCTCGCCTGGGACCTCAGTGCCCACGAATGTGCCATCCAGCTCGATGCTCTTGGGCGGGTCTCCCTCTGCCCCGATGATGATTCCACTGCGAGGGTCGGTGCGGTAGCGCTTGTACACATACTTGTAGAAGAGCAGCCGCTTGTCCGCCATCCAGGCGAACACCACACACACCGGGAAGAAGATCAGTGTGAGCAGTGCCTCCCACACCTGAAGGCAGCAGACTGTGAGTGCTCTATACGCTGTTCTCCTGCTCATCTCTGTTCACTTCTGCTTCTGCTATGCTTATATCTCTCGACACATATACCCATCTATCACATCCATCTGTGTGTCCACCCACATATCCACCCATCCATCCAACACCCACATCCACCCACCTATCCAACTATCTCTCTAATTTGTGTCCACCCACTCACCCATCCATCCATCCATCCATGTATCCATCCACCTAACCATCCATCCCACCTATCCATGTGTATACCCACTCACCCATCCACCATCCATCTATCCTCCATTTATCTATTCATGAGTCATGTAGCTATCCACATATCTCATTCATCCATGTGTCCATTCATCCACCCACTCATCCATCCATCCACCCACCCACCCACCCATCCATCCATCTACTTATTCACCCACCCATCCATCCATCCATTCATCCACCCACCCATTCACCTATCCACCTATCCACCCAACCATCCATCATCAATCTATCCATCCATCCATCCATCCATCCATCCATCCATCCATCCATCTGTCACCCCACTTCCACTCACCTATTCATCAACCCTATCTGTACTAGCTGGTTTAATATCAACTTGACATAATTTAGCATCCTTTGGGAAGAGGAAATCTCAATTGAGAAGATACTCCCAGTCAGACTGGCCTATGGGCACACTTTTCATGCATTTTCTTAATCAGTAATTGATGTGAGATGACATAGCCCAGTATGGGTGCTACCTCTGGGTAGGTGGTCCTGAGGTGTACAAGAAAACAAGCTGAGCAGGCCAGGAAAAGCAGGTCGGTAAGCAGCACTCCTCTATACCCTCTGATGGAGCTATACCATCAGCTCCTGCCTTGAGTTCCTCCCCTGACTTCCTTAGATGATAGACTGTGACTTGGAAGCATAAGTGTGACAGTTTAAACAAGAATGCCCCTCCCTCAGGCTCATATGTTTCAATGTTTGGTCCCCAGTTAGTGGAATTGTTTGGGTAAGATTAGGTGTGTCCTTGTTAGAGTATATGTAGCCTCATTGGAGAAGGTGTGTCACTGGGAATGGGTTCTGAGGTCTTTCTCTCTCTCTCAGGATGTAAATCTCTCAGCTACTGCTACAGCACCATGTCTGTCTGCTTCCTGTCACGATGATAATGGAATAACCCTCTGAAACTGTAAGCAAGCCCCCAATTAAATGCTTTCTTTTATGAGAGTTACTTTGGTCAAAGTGTCTCTTCATAGCAACAGAACAGTAACTAAGACAGTAGATTAAGTAATGCTTTCCTCCCCCAAGTTGCTTTTAGTCATGGTGTTTTATCACAGTAATAGAAACCCTAAGTAACAGACCATCCATTGTCTGTCTTCCATCCATCCATCCATCCATCCATCCATCCATCCATCCATCCTATCCCATCCATGCATCCATCCATCCATCCATCCTATCCCATCCATGCATCCATGAATATAAGCATGTATCCATATATCCACCCACCCACCCACTCATCCTCCATCTAGCCAGCCACCCACCCATCCTCCAACTCACCCATCCTCCTTCTACCCAAACACCCATCATTTATCTATCCCTGATCAGCTCACACATCCATCTACCTATGTATCCTTCCTTTGTCCACACATACACTTGTCTACCAATGAAAGCATGCACACTGCCATCCATCCATTTTCCTATTCACCCACTCATGCATTCTTCTGTGTCCCTATTTTTTATTCCTTCTCCCTCCTTCCTTTACCCTCTCCTTTCTCCATCTCATGCCAGCTTTCATGGCCTAAGTCTTCATCTCTGCCTGCCCGTCTCTTCACTCTGCCCCTACCCTAGCTGGTGTTTTTAATCTTCCCTCTCTCTTCCCTCCACTTGTCCCTCTTACCTAGGCTCCCCTGTCTCTATGGCCCCCCACCTATTTTTAAAAATCTTTTTGTAGAACTCAGCTCTCTCCCTTGAAGAGTCTTCAAAGTTTTTCTCATCTGCCCTCTCAGTAAGTGTGCCTCTTCAAACGTCATGTGCTCTTTGCCCATCTCACTCCTGGTCTTCTACCCACTGAGCATTATACCTTACTACATACGTGCTAGACAAGGAGACATTCTTAACCTCCAAGTGACAGATGTCCCCACTTGTGGTCCTGGATTATCAGGGTCAGAGCCTACATCTCTTCCTGAACTTCCTCCTCCATTTCTTTCCTCCTCTTCACCTTGAACACATGTTCTCTGATCATGACAATCTCTCCATCTCCCCATGCTACCACTGGTGACCACAGTTCCAGCCAGCCTCTCCTTCCTCAGAGTCTGAATGGCTCTCATGGGCACGACTGACTCTGAAGTTCATTTCCAGGAGCTCTAGATCTGCAGCTATCATTTATTTTTTATTCCTTAGATGCTGCACCATGTAAGGTAGCTCTGAGGAAACCCAGTGGTCTCATGGTTAGTAAATGAGGGCCACCTCTAAGCTGGAGCTGATATGCATGTCCCCAGCACAGAGCACTACCAGCTCCTGGCACATGAGAAACACTCAAAAGGTGAAGTGATCTGGCATATTTTGGTGATTGTAGCAACATGGGAGGCTTAGGCTAGCCTGGAAAACTTGGTGAAATCTTTTCTCAAAAAGCTCGGGGTGAGCCAGGCAGTGGTGGCGCACGCCTTTAATCCCAGCACTTGGGAAGCAGAGGCAGGTGGATTTCTGAGTTTGAGGCCAGCCTGGTCTACAGAGTGAGTTCCAGGACAGCCAGGGCTATACAGAGAAACCCTGTCTCAAAAAACAAACAAAACAAAAAAGCTCAGGGTAGGGGACAGCTGGAGAGATGGCTCAGTGGTTAAGAACACTGACTGCTCTTCTAGAATTCAATTCCCAGCAACCACATAGTGGCTCACAACCATCTGTAATGGGATTCAGTCTCCTCATCTGGTGTGCTTAAAGACAGGCTACAGTGTACTCATATACATAAATAAATCTTAAAAAAATAAAGCTCAGGAGGTAAAGGCACATGTTGCCAAGACTGACACCTGGAGGTTGATTCCCAGGACCCACATAGTAGAAGGAGAAAACTGATTCTTTCAAGTCATCCTCTGCCTTCCACCTGGATACCCGTGTACCCCCTCACAAATATCAAGCTTTAGAGGGGTTTTGTCAGGTGTGGTGATACATGCCTTTAGCTCTGGGGAGACAGAGACAGGTTGATCTCTACAAGTTCAAGACAGGCCAGGACTACATAGTAAGGCCTTGTCTTAAAAATGTCTATATATACATTAGGTTTTAAGAAAGAAATGGATGGAGCTGGGATGACGGCTCAGAGGTTAAGAGCACTGGCTGTTCTTCCAGGGTACCCAGGAGATTCAGTTGCCAGCACTCACATGGCAGTTTGCAACTACCCAAAACTCCAGTTCCAGGAATCTAGCATTCTCTTCTAGTTTCTGCAGGCAGCAGGCATACATGGTGCCCAAACATGCAGTAAAACACTCATACACATAAAATAAAAATAAATAAATCTCCCCACAAATGGCTTCATGGTAGAATGCTTGCCTAGAATCTACCATTGAAGGGCTGTGACGATGGCTCTGCACCGCCTGCCTAACGTATGTTTTTCAATCTCCAATATGAAAAACAAACAAACAAACAAACAAACAACAACAACAAAAACTGTTTGGGCAGTGGTGGCGCACGCCTTTAATCCCAGCACTTGGGAGGCAGAGGCAGGCGGATTTCTGAGTTTGAGGCCAGCCTGGTCTACAGAGTGAGTTCCAGGACAGCCAGGGCTACACAGAGAAACCCTGTCTGGGAAAACAAAACAGAAAACCAAAAAAATATTTTTTTTAATTGAGAGAGAGGGAAAGAGCACATCTATGCAGTTGCCTAAGGAGGCCAGAAAAGGGTATCAAATCCCTTGAAACTGGACTTGCAGGAAGTTGTGAGCAACAGATTTGAGTGCTTACGAACCCATTTCATTTCCTCTGCAAGAGCATCAGGCACTCTCCACTGCTAAGCCATCTCTCCAACTCAGAAGGCTTTCACATAAATACCCAGAATGCCATCTTTCTCATTAAAGGTAAAGAGGAAAAGACAGAAGAGTATTTCAGATGAGGTGGTCTCCCAAGTTCCTTACAAATATGTCTGAGAAATTAAGAGGAGTTTTCATTTTTTATAACATTATTTACTTACTGTTATGAAGTGGGAGGGGGCATGGAGTCAGAGACAAACTTTCAGAAGTTGCTCAGGCCATTAGGCTTGGCTACAAAGCACCTCTACCCACTGAGCAATCTTGCCAGTCCAGAAAAAGGATCTCTCTTTCTCTCCCTCTCTCTCTGTGTTTGTGTGTGTTCAGTAATGGAGTTTCTCCATTAATCAGCAAAAGCCCCCAGCCCCTCCCACCTCATTTTCTTCCCTGAGTATAAATAAAAGGTCCATCTGGACCTCTTCTCCATCTGGAGCTGTGGTGTCCTCCATCTTCCTTCTACCTTTTACATCCAAGCCAGCTTTTATGTCTCTTCCACTCTGCTGCTCCCTGCCACTCGCCCACAGTGTCTAGAATTCCTTCTTCACAGCTCTCTCTCTCTTTCATATATATATGTATATGTGTGTATGTGTATGTATGTATGTATGTATGTATGTATGTATGTATGTATGTATGTATATAGTGGGTGAGGTTTTGACCCCCATGCTGGGGAGGTGGAGGCAGGACTCCTGAGCTCAGGGGCTATACAGTCTAGCCAATCAGTGATCTCTAGGTTCAGAGAGGGTACCTGACTCAAAAAAATAATGTGGAGAGTAATTGAGGAAGCCCCCTGACATTGAGCTCTGTGCCTGCACACATGTGTACACTCACACGAAAGCCTTCACCTCACACACACACAAAGGCTCTTCTGGACCCTAAGCCAGGATGCTGTCTTTTTTAAAGAGAAGCTGAAAACTGTCCAATGCCCCATTCTATACTTTTTTCACCAGGGCTGCTAGGAAGCTCAATGTTCTAGTCGTGATTTGGGTGCAAACTTTCCCACGCTCTGATCCCATAGTCAGCCTCTCTCTCTCTCTCTCTCTCTCTCTCTCTCTCTCTCTCCCTCCTTTCCTGTTTCCTCCTCTCCTTTTCTTTCTTGTTCCTTCCTATACTGGGTATGGAACCCAAGACTTCATGGACGCTAGGGAAGTACTTCACCCTTTAGTTACACCTACATCTCCACATTCTCACTGTGCTACCCAGGCTGAACTTACAACAATCCTCCTGCCTCAGTTTTCCTAGTGTTGGGATTACAGGCATAAGCCTCATGCCCAGATAAACCCTGCAGTCTCTACTTTGATGCCAACTCTAGAGCACTTTTATTTCTGGGTACTTCTAGAGTAGAATCTATTAAGTGACAGCAGTTAACAGATCTTGCGCAGCATGAGTGAGTGAGTCTTGGACACCACAAATAAATTATGCATGTGGGTGTACGAATTAGGCCAGACCCATGAATAAATTATGCAAATAGAGGCAGCAGGCTTAGACTGGTGGGAAATAAATTAACCAAATGTTGTAAAGGTAGATGAGGACAGGCAGGGGTGCTGGTGAAGACACTGGACGCGGGAGAGATAGACGGAGGATTGTGGCAATCGGGGTGTGAGCCAGGCAGCTGTGAGTTTCAAATTTGTCTCAGTGTGGAAATAAATTATGCAAAGTGGGCACCGGCCTCTGCTGGTGTCCCTGCCAATTGGATGGGAGTATAAACTACACTGAATCTGGACTGAAGCTGAATAATGAATGAGCCATGCAAACTGCCCATCTCTCTGGCCCTACAGAGAGATAAATTATGCAGATGTGGGTACCACAGATGCCAGTCCATGGATATATTATGTAAATGCGCCATTACTCAAATTGATTTGCACTGTCAGAACACAGGAGGCTGGCCTATGTAAGTGAAGTGTGAATTATGCAAATAGAGATGTCTTACTGTAAAGTTGGGAATAAATTATGCAAAAGGAGCCCTCTCAGGTAACTGTGTGGAAAGCTGAGGCATGTCTTACATGGACCTTGGGCTCTGTTAGCCCAAGCACAGCCTTGGGAATTACCTTCTGGGTGGGCACAGAGCTCGACCTGTACCTGCAGTCTTCACTTGCTGTCTTTCACTCAACCCTCTGGTGCAGTGTGACTGGCACACACGCACACGTGCATGCACACAAGCACACACACGTGTACATACACAGACATCCCAAGCCACCAGGCTCCCAGGGGTGTTGGTCTTTACTCACCTGGACCACGCCTGGGGAGAAAACTGCTAGAATGAGATAAAGCCAGACATAGGCAAAGATGCTCCAGGAGGCTGTGACAAAGAAGACCCTCAGGTGCTTGATCTTCCGGCTCTCGCCAGCTGGGATGACATACACACACACAGCAATGACCACAAACATGTTGAAGGCAGCACTGCCCACGATGGTGCCTGGGCCTAGCTCACCAGCCTGGAAGTTATGGCCACAGACCTCGATGACAGTCAGCAGAATCTCAGGCGCTGAGGAGCCCAGGGCCATGAGTGTAAGGTTGGACACTGTCTCGTTCCAGATGCGCACTGTGCCCACGCTGGTCTCCCCATTTGCCTTGGTGATGGTGATCTCTTTCTCCTTGGATGTGATGACCTCAATGGATGCCATAAAGCGATCGGCAATGATAGACACACCCAGGAACATGTAGACCATGGCCACAAAGTACACCACAGCCCGTGCAACCTTGTCGCCCAGCGATGGGTCCTCGGGTTCCCACACAGGCAGCAGCACCCCTGGTTGGCAGCGGTTGGAACCTTGGCAGCCTTCTGGGCTGTCATCGCTGTCATTAGCTGGGGGAGGCGGCAGGGAAGGGGTCGGAGTGGCTTCCCCCAAGCAGTGGGGTACCCCCAGAAGGAGGGCAACCCCCACCAAAGCCAAGGGAGCCATGGGGGGTGGTGAGGTCCTGGGGAGAGGAGCAGGAGATTAAGATTGAGTGGATCACATGCCTCCCTGTCACTCAAAACACACAGTGTGGTCTGGGGACATGGCTCAGTGGTAGAGCCCCTGCCTAGAATCCCCCAGTGAGGGGCTGGGGGCCGTGGCTCAGTGGTAGAGCCTCTGCCTAGAATCCCCCAGTGAGGGGCTGGGGGAGTGGCTCAGTGGGAGAGCCTCTGCCTAGAATCCCCCAGTGAGGGGCTGGGATGTTGCTCAAAGGCACAATACCTTCCTACTATGCAGTGTGGGTCTGAAGGTGGTGCTCATTGATAGACCGACCGCATGTGTAGCATGCAGAAAACCCTGGGTTTCATTACCAGCACTGTCAAACAACAGTATCCCAGTTTATTAGGCTACAAGACACAGGTGAGCTGGGAACCAGCACAGGAGACAAAGAGACACAGAGATCACCACATGGACACCCAGATGAAAAGACACAGGAATGCCCTTAGGAGCCTGCAGCCAAGCATCACACACTCTCGTGATTCTGCAGCCTTGCCTAGGACAGGCTTATATACCCACCTCATCAACAGGTCCCCAGGAGAACGTCCATGGCAGCTTTATCTACAACAGGGCCAACCTTCAAACAACTCAGAGGCCTTTCAACAATCAAATGCAGAAACAGTAATGGAGTAGTATACAGTCCCTAAGCAGAGAGGGGACTGTGGCTGACCGTGATGACACAGAGGAACCTGATCCTGAGACGCATGGCTGAGTGAACACCGTGAAACCAGTGTCAGCTGGAGCCAGGAGTCCACTGGGCAATTCCAGGCATTGCGGCTTGGCTCTTGAGGGGGCTGTAGTAGGTTCTGGGTATGAGCGTCTATTTTTGTCTTTCTGTGTTTATGTTTTATTACATTTTATTTATTTTGAGGAGGGTTTAAGTGTGCCATGGCCAAAGTAGAGATAGGAAGAGAGAGCTGACTCTATACAGTTGTCCTCTGACCATACACATCCACACAATAACACATAAACAATAAGCACACAGGAGCGCCCATCCATTCTTCTTCCAGAATATTCCACAACTCCAGTCTCAGAGGACTGTGGACCCCTCCCTTGCTTGCATGGCCTCTGTCCCACCTGCTCTGTTGCAGGCATTCTAGCCTCTGCTGTTCCTCACACAAACCATGCAAGTTTCTCCCTTGGGGCCTGAAGCCTGCTCTTCCTTGGGGTTCTGACTGTGCTCTCCAAGATGACACCCCTGGCCTTTGGAGAGGAGTCTTTCACTCAGTTCACAAAGTAGAGGATCAAGGCTCAGAAAAGTGAAACAATTTGCACAGATCACCCAGCATCCACTCCCCCCAGAAGGTGCCCAAGGTCTGAGCTCCTGGCTCCACCCTCAGGTTGTTATGGTAACCCAGTTGCCTATTATAGAGAAAAGGCAGCTGGAGGAGCTGTCACCTGAGCCTGCTGCCCATTAGAAATGCCTTGGGGTGCCTCTAGCCTTGTCTCCAGGAATTTCCACCTTCTATGTCAGTCTGAAAGTTCCTCTCAAAGTCTAACCCACAGCCTGCCCTCAACTCACACCCACAGACCAGGAGCCAGCTCTGGGGGAGGGAGGCAGTATGTTGGCAGAACTTCCCGAAAAGGAGTGGAGAGTGTGTGTGTGTGTGTGTGTGTGTGTGTGTGTGTGTGTGTGTGTAGGCAGGGGCGGGGAGAGGGGTGATTCTTAAAGAGCTGATACACAGTTAGCCCCCTAGACAAGGCCTTTAATGTTATATCTAATTAGCAGCCCCTAATTAGCAAACACTTATGTGTAATTATGAACCCACCAGGGTCCCGAGCAGACCTCCCTTTGCTTCTCCCTCCTCCCTTTTTTGGTTTTGGGAGAGACAGGGAAGACCCTGTAAGTCAAGAATCATCTAAGTGCCTCTTTGGGGGAGGGTGAGATGCCTGGGAAGTCCTAGTTCAAGTCTAATCAATTGTTCGTCCAGGTTCAGTCCTCCAGGAACACCAGGGTCAGTGGACGCATGTTTGCCCTCCCAGAGGCAGGGTCTATTTGATCCCTTTTTTGCTGCCACGCTGATTCCTCCCCCTCATCTCCTAGTCTCGGAAGAGGGACTCAGGAGAGAAAGCACTAGATAAATATTTGTGAAAAACTTGGACAAGAGGCCTGAGCATTGTCTGTCTGTGGCTGGGGTGGCCACACTTACTGCTCCAGGCTTCCTCCTCTGAGCCTTGAAAGCTAATCTGGGTGTAGACTCAATGGCAAAAGGATCAGGTTGAGTCCAGGGAGGGCCTGCAGGGCAGATGGTAGCACCCTCTCAGGGTTGCATCTTCAAGGCCATCTCTCCACCAACCTCGTGGGCTGCTGGCCAGCTGGGATAGTGGTGAGTGTCCTGTTTGTTCTGCCTGACCTGTCTCTGGGAGATTCTGGAAAGCCAGGTGGGACTCCTCAAGGCAGCCACAGCAGGGTGAGGACCTGGTGTATACTGACTGCTGCGGGTGGGGGCCATGCAAAGCAGAGTGGGAATACAGAATTCAGAACACACACACACACACACACACACACACCACTCTTTCCATCAACCACACAGGGCCCCCACCACACACACAGTTGCAGATTGCAGACATAAACTGAGACCAGTAGGGAGAGAAAGGACTTGGTCAAGTCAGAGGCAGAACACAAATGTGGCATTTTAAGGCGTGGAGCTCCTAACCCAGTGATCTTTTAAGCCATCTGGAATCCCCACGCGCCTGCCACGCAGGGCGGATATCTTGTAGGCAGAAAGCTCACCCCAGCTCTGGCCCAGGTGTTGGTTAGCACCTCGCCTACCTTCTCTGGAGCCCTTCCCAAGGGAAGGAAACCGTCAGGCTGAGCCCCTTTGTAGAGTCCCCCAGGAGCTTACTGCTTTCCCACCCAACCTCACTGTGAAGCAGGTATGAGGCTGGAGGAACGGAAGTGAGACTGTGAGAAGGACCTGTCTAGCCTGACCTTAGAATAGTGCCCAGGAGTAGCAAAGTGTCTCAGAGTTGTCCAAAGAATGAATGGACAGTGAGAGGTATGGGAGTTAGACTCTGGAAGGACTGGTCTAATGTTATTACACAGGTTAGGCTGTAGGCAGGACCAGTCTCAGAAAGTCAAGGTAGAAAATGGAGAGTCGTGGGCTAAAAAAGGGGTGAGGAGGAGTTGGGGGCACTCCAGGCCCTCGGGGGAGTCCACATTGCGGGGAATCTGCCTCCTCCAGGTCCCCGTGCATCAGGGGCGGAGACAGAGGTGTGTGGGTGTGAGTTGGCTGCAGGCAGAGGGAGAAGAGGGAGGGGAGAGACAGACCCAGGTGCCCAGAGACGGACAGACAGACAGACATACACCATACACATGGCGCACGCTGAAAGCGGGGCAGCCAGGACTCAGAGCCAGGGCTCAGGAAGCCCCCCGCAGTTGACGATGCGGCGCAGCCTGGATTCCCGCAACCCCGGAGGCTCCGGACGGCCACGCTGGGCTCTTACCTGCCTTGCGGCCGGGCCGGTCCCCGCTGGGCCCCCGTGGTGGGCGCTTCCGCCCGAGGAGAAAAGGGAGAAAGAGGGAGATGAGCAGGGGACTGAGGGAGAGCAGGGAGGAGGGAGGAGAGGGGATGCGAGGAGGGGAACCGAGGAGGGGCCGGGAGGAGGGCGGAGCCCAGGGGAGGGGGCGGGGACAGAGAAAAGGGGGGAGTTGAGAGAGCAGCCCCGGAGAGGGGGCTAGACTGGAGAGGTAGGGGAATACAGCTTGGGAGGAGGCCGGGGAAGGGGGCGGGGACAGAGGAACTGGGGCGGGGAAATCAGCCGTTAAGAGAGTCTAGGCTGAAGGAGGGAGTTGCCGCTGACGGGAGGGGGTGGGACAAGTGAGCTGGGGATAGGACCACCAGGAGGTGGGAGAGAGGAAATTTAGGCAGGGTGGTGTGTGGGAACAGGGTAGTTGTGGGTTGGAGGACAGGGACAGCCTGGAAGAGGGAGGAGTTGAAGGAGGAGAGAGGGTGGGTACAGGGGAGCTGGGGAAAGGACCACCAGGAGGAGGAATACAGACGCCGAAGGAAAAGAGGGAGGAGCCAGGAGAGGGCAGAGCTTATGGGAGGGAGCGAGGCCTGGGAGCTCAGACTGGAGAACTGCCGAGGGAGGAGCCAATATGAGGAGGCGTGGCCAGGGGTCTGGGGGCGGGGCTACAGAACAGAAGAGGCCCTGCAAAGAGGCAGGAGGGAGGAGCCCGGAAAGGGGCGTGGCCAAGGAAGCTAGTGGGTGGCAGAGGGGCTTGGCAGGGCTGGGGCTACAAGTTGCCCAGTCTTGGGGTTCAGCACTAGAATCCAAGGACAGCGATGGAGGGCGCAAATTCGTACACCAGTCTGTGCTGCGGTATCCCAGTCCCTCTCTTTGATCACACACGCACAGCACCCCGTCCATACAAGGGCCCAGAGATGTAGTCATTGCTACAAATAGCCACAGGCTGACAGACCTGGGGGAAGTGGGGGAAGGAATGTCGGGCGGCAGATCTTTCCAAGTTCACAGGCTCAGCCTGCTCAGAGCACCTTACAGAAGACAGGGTACTGCTGCCAGAGTGCCCAGATACGACGACAGCCATTCCCACTGCCCCTGCCACGCCAAAACACGGTCTCACTCCCAATCCCTAGAGGTAGATGTTGTTAGCTCCATTTTGACATTTCGAAGGGGAAACTGAGGCAGCAACTGTGGCTTCAGGTTCTGTATCTTTACTGCATGCTGTATGCCTCTGGGCTCGCAAGGCAGGGAAGGATAAAGATCACCCAGTGTGGTGACACACATCTGTTTGATCCCCACACTCAGGGGGCTGAGACAGGAGGATGGCCGAGTTCCAAGCCATCGTCATAGCAAGACCTAGACTCAAAACAGTTTTGGGGGAGGGGGCTGAAGATGTGGACCAGTTGGTAGCATGTTTGCCAAACATGCACTAAGCCTGGGTTCTGCCCTCAGTAGAGTATAAACTATGCATGGTGGGTGCATACCTGCAATCCCAGCAATCAAGAGGTGAAGGTGAATCAGGAGTTGAAGGTTACCCTTGGCTAGAGGCCAGCCTGAGCTACATAAGACCCCTTCTCAACTTCCCCCAACTGCCAAGTCCTAAGCCAAATGTCCTAGGATTCTGAAGCCTTCAGGAGGTTGAATACACTAGCTGCACAGGTGCAAGCACTCATGCCTGCAAGTGCACACATGCACATACCTCAGGATGTGTGCATCGCTCGCCTCCCCATCACTACCCTCAGGACAAGCCACTCCAGGCTCCCTCCCTCTAGAGGACAGGTGACAGGTGCTGAGCACAAAATGGTACAGCAGGAAGAGAAGGCTGGCCCTGCCAGCAGCCAGTGCCCGCTGCCAGCTCTGGAGGGACACTCTTGGGCCTGCTGCCAGGAAAGGGAAATTCCAACTCCCTGAAGCTTCCCACGCTTCGGCCTGGCTTTTGGAGGTTGGAGCCTGGGAAGTCGGATCTTGGCATCTGATGTCCTTGGCAGTGCAGGACAGTGGTCAGATTTACAGGTGAACTTCCCTAGCAGGAGTGACTGCTACCTACCCAACCCCACAAACACATTCCTCCAAGGAAGCGTCCAGGCCCCACTCCCAGCCTGGAGTCTCTCTCTAATATTTTATCAGCCCTACAAACCCAATTCTATTCCTGGTTAGGGGTTGGGGAAGCAACATGTCCTCTGGGCCAAATTCCTCTGGGCCTTGGGTTAGAGACTCTGATGGAACCATGAGGGTGGTGACTACTCTGGTCTTATCCTTTTGGGCTGTTTTGCTGAGCCCCAATACCTACTTTAGCACAGTATCTCCTGGGGCCTGTCTGCCTTGGTCTAGCTTTGACACTCCACACCAGAATCTATGCTCGCTTACTTTGTGAGCCTTGGTCCATGGCCAATCTAATCCCTTTTCTTTCAAGCCCCCTCCTAAATGGACCAGTAACAGGATCACTTCTTCTCTGGGGCTGAGGGGGTCTGCAGAGGCCTTACTGGGTTCACTGGAGATGCTGAAAATCCCCAGAGATTCCCTAGTCCCTATGGGCCAGCCGAAGCCCCTGGTGAGTTCTTCCCCCCCTCAGTGCTGACTCCTTGTCTGTGGCCTTATTCATCCTAGGCGGAGACAATGAACCTAGGGTAGGCCTCAGTGGCATTTGTCTGGGACTCTACTTCCTGAGTTTAGCTCACCAGAGCAGAGAATGGCTCCATAGTTTTCAAAAATGCACCCTCCACACACTGTAACTTTCCTTCTTTTCTCTGGGTCTAACCTAGGAATCTCTGTGAAGTCCTCCTCCTCAGTTCTTTGAGAGTGAATTAAACATCATAGAACCTGGCACACAGTAAGTACTTGATAGGTGCTTGCCAGACAAAGGAAATGAAGACAGCCAGGACAGCTTTGTTGCTCTGCATGTATAAATAGTCCTCAGGGACCAACACCTGATGGGACTGCAGAGGTTGGCTGAGAACATCCCTTTTCAAATGGCTCAGTCAGGAGTGATCAGCTAGGGTCACACAGCACACCAGGGTGGGTCGGGGACTCTCAGAATTCCCCTTCTGAGGGAGTCCAAGGGGCGCACTCCTCTTCTGAGATGCTTCGCTCCCCATCAACAATGATAGACATGAGGTGCCCACACCTGAGAAGATGGGATGCTCAGGAGGCTGGGGGCTCCACAGGCCTGGGCCCCACTCTGTCCCCAAGGCCCTGCTGATGTTTCCTCTGCTCCACTTGATGACGAAGCCGTGTCAAGACCAGCTCAGAGGCCTGGATCAGGCTGTGCTGTGGGGACAAGAGAGGACGGTAAGCTGTGACAGGAGAGGGGCACATGTCAGACCATACTGGGCAGAGACTAGACCACAGGGTGTTGGATGAGAATTGATCTCCCAAGTAGGAGGGAGCAGAGGCTAGACTTGGGGTCAGGGTGGGGGATACAGCTTTAGGTCAACTTCCTGTGGGAGGAGCAACTTAGACCCAAGTAGAAAGAACTGAGATTGGAGATCAGCAGAAGGCTGGGCATGGTGCTCCAGTGGCTGAGACACAGGTACTGAATTCTGGGACAGCTTGGCTGTACAATGTGACTCTGCCTTACAAACCCAAGGCTGGGGGACATAGCACAGTGAGTCTGATACTAAGTACCAGATACATAAATAAGTAAGTGGAAGGAGAGAGGGGGGGAAGGAATAGGCAAGGAATCAGAGGAAAGACAGATGGCTCAAAAACAGAACACATTAGAGGGTATTTGAGGTTCAACTGTTAGAGAGACGCTGAGGTTAGATCGCAGTGGGGAGGACAAAGGTGAGATCCTGCAACAAATGAGAGGTTAACAAAGCAAGAACCAGCCGGGTGTGGTGGCGCACACCTTTAATCCCAGCACTTGGGAGGCAGAGGCAGGTGGATTTCTGAGTTGGAGGCCAGCCTGGTCTACAAAGTGAGTTCCAGGACAGCCAGGGCTACACAGAGAAATCCTGTCTCGAAAAACAAAAACCAAAAACAAACAAACAAACAAACAAAAACCAAAAAACAAGCAGAAATGGAAAGCAGAAGTTGGGGTTAGACCTCAGACGCTCCTCTGGGGGGCTCATGAGCTGCCAGCTTAGCTTGGGGTTCAGTAGGAGACTCTGCCTCAAGACTCAAGATAGAAGAGAGCAGGACACACGAAACCCTCCCTGCTCATTCTCTCTCTCTGTCTCTGTCACACACACACACACTGAGATTTTAAAACCCATAGCATCTAACTCTGCTTTACCAGACTGGCAGGCCTGATACCTGGAGGATGTGCACCCCTTTCAGGGATATCACGGCCAGCTCCCTCAGGCCATCTCCAGTCAGGTCCACATGGGCCATGGCCAACAGGGGGCTGGAGAAACTCCTGCGCCAGAGCAGGCGAAAACCTCTGCTGTCCTCCGGCAGTCCACGGTACTTATAGCAGAGCAGCTCCTGTGGGGAGAGGGGCCACGGTCATGCAGGCTGAGGAGGAGGTCACTGCAGGGACACAGATGAGTGACAGGCCCATCTTTCAAGACCCACCTGTCCATAGGTGGCCACCAGGACTTCTGGTTGTCCATCTAGGTCCACATCAGTGACCAGGCCACAGAGGATGCTGTCAAACTGGTCACTGCCCGGCAGGAGAAGTTGGTCATCCAGACCCTTGTTCAGAAGGTCCCTGAGGGTCCCAAACACAGGGGGGGGGAGCTAAGGTCAGATGACAGGACCTTGCCACCTTTGGTTCCAGACTGTAGGTGATGCCCAACTGGCTTCCCCTGAGGTCCAGACTCACTCCTGACTCCTGTGTGTCTTGGTTTCAATGTCTGCACCTTTGAAAGTGGCTGGCCTCAAGTGTCCATCCTGTAGATCCCCTTCTGGATGGCCTACTGTGCTCCCAGGTATACACCCACACGGTGGCTCTTGGAGACACAGTGCCCTGATCCCTGAACTTCTAAGCACTTGGTACTTTACAGAGCACAAGTGTGCGTGTACGGGAGCTGGGTGGAACTAGGAGTGGATGGGAGAGCATGTTGTGGGAGAGGTGGAGGGGATGTAGGGGTTGAGGATGTAGTTAAATGAATGAGGCCCAGAGTTTGACCCAGCACCACATGAGCTGGGTGTGGTGGTGCATGCCTGTAACCCCAGAACACGGGTGGCACTGGCAGGAGGACTGTCAGAGTTCAGAGTTCCTTAACCTCATAGTTGGAGTGCATCCTTGAATTCCTAAGATCCTATTTCACCCCCATTCCTAACACATACTGCCTTACATTGACATTGATCATGGGTGAGTGTCCACAACCTCCCTGGCCCATCCCAGCAGCTCTCGGCTCTGGGCTGCCAGAGTGGTTATGTGCGTGTGGCTCACGTGGACCAGAAGAATCGAGGTGAGGGTCAGGCCTGGAGCATTAGCATTACAACTGTACAATTTGTGGTGACTTAAAATCCAAGATGGTGGAAATAGTGACATGGAAATTGCCAAGGACTGCATGTCTAGGCTTTCCCAAGCCAGTGTCTGCTGGCATCCCTAGTCCACTCATGTCAGGAGTCTGGGTGTCTTTAAAGGGAGGGGGGGTGGAAACTCTACAAGATCCAGATGTGAGCGCTCCCACCTCCTGCTCTCTTGACCCTAGCCACCTCAAAGGGTTGACAATGTTAGACCACAGCACACAGGCACAAGGTTAAATTGTGCCCAGAAACCCCAGGTATGCTCACCAGTACACCACAGCTGGCTCCAGCATGCTGGCCACAAGCAGACTGTATCCTTCCTGCTGGGGGCTGTCCTGGGTTACTATGGAAGAGACAGGAGTTGGCAGGTCTATGGAGACAGGATCTTCCTTCTCCCCATCCCCTCTGCAGTGAAGAATGCTGGCTAGGATGAAGACCCAAGATTGTGCCTCAGAAGGGAGTATTAGAGGTTAGACTATGACAGGACTGTGGCCAGACTTTAGATGGTGTTAGTCTGAAGGTAGAACACAACAAAAGAGACAAAGATTAAAGCAGAGTTGAGGTCTAAGGTTAGACCACACTGTGAGAATTCCAGTGAAGGGGACCTTGCTTAGAAGGTGAGGGGCAGGTTAAGGTGAATGTCAGTGTGGGACAAACCAAGGTCAAGGAATAGGAAGAAAAGTACCTGGGGGTAGGGTGAGACCATGATTGACAGTTGTCAGTCCAGAGGGAATGAGAAGTCTGGGGTGGGGGAAGTCAGTGTAAGATAATATGAGGAGTGAGGGCTAGACCACAAAGGGAAAGTTGAAAGTAGAGAAAAAGTTGAAGGCTAGACCAAAGTGGGGAGAGAGAGGTTGGATCACAGAATTGTTCTGAAGCCAGCCTGTGACACAGCTTATAGGCTGGAGAGGGGCCCCAGGAGGAGCAAAGGGTCTGGTCTGGACTCAGGGTGCATAGGGGAGGGGAAAGCTGAGGCTGCAGAGTCCACTTCCCAGACCCCAGGTAGAGAGTAAAGAGCTCACCCTCCGAGGCTGACAGGCTGAACACGATCACTCGGGGAATGGGCCCATCCTGCTGGATTGTCCATGTCTGCAAGATCTCTGTGTGGAAAGCAGGCACTCAGGGACCTGTTCCCATCCCTGGGCTTGTCCCCACTCCAGGCCTGACCCTCACCTCGATTCTTCTGGTCCACATGAGCCACACGCACATAACCACTCTGGCAGCCCAGAGCCGAGAGCCGCTGGGATGAGCCAGGGAGGTTGTGGACATCAAGCCAGAGGACACTGGTGGGAGGGCGGTGGATGAGTGGATAGACAGGTTGATTTCCCGGAATACCCAGCCCCTCCCTGAAGCACCAGGAGTCAGCCCCTGAGCCCCATCCTGCTTGCTCTGGGGACACCCACCCATGATCAATCAACTTCTTTGAGGTCATGCTGAAAGCTGGGAACATGCTACCCAGCTGCCTCCCCACTCCACCCCCCCCCTTTTTTTTTGAGTCAGGGTTTTATGTAGCCTAGACTAGCTTCAAAGTCAAGGGTGAATTTGAATTCCTGACTCTCATGTCTCTACCACCTGTATGCTATCATGACTAGATTACAGGATGTATCTCAGGGTTCTGAGCTAGGCAAGCATCTCATCAACTGAGTGACACTCCAACAGCTTCCTAGTTTCTCTGAGGTTGCTCTCCTGCGTGCTGTGCTAGAGGGCAGCCTGCTCTGTCTGGCTTCTCTGTACACAGGGCCCTGATCCCTTCTTTGAGTTCTGGGGTCCCCTCCTACCTACTGGTCAGGTTCGTGAGCTCTGGAAAGAGGTTTTCCACAGGCTGCTCCTCAAACTGATGTAGTCCCTCATTCTGAGGAAGCAAGGCCCACCCCAGGCGATGGAGTCAGTCAATAGCCACAGGCCAGCACTGTCAGACTATACCAAGCCTGCCCACCTCACCTCCTTGTAGAGATGAATAGCTGGATCATTCCCACTCAGAAGAAACACGGTCTCCAGCTGGTCCCCAACCTGGACTCTGAAAGCAGAGAAATCTAGAATGTGCTAGAACCTGAGTGGGGTTAAATTCCTCCAGGAATTTAGAAATGCCACTGTCAATTTATTTTAAAATAGGGTTTCCTGAACCCAAGGCTGGTCTTGAACTTACTATGTAGCCATAGCTGGCTTTGAACTCCTGATCCACTCACCTGTACCTCTTATACCCAGTCTGAAATGCATTTGTAAAAGCTTACACACACACCCGCCCCCCAAAAGCCTGCAAGAATGCTGACATCCAGAGACTCCCATGCCAGGTGCATGGCTTAGTGTTCTGCAGACTTGTGCACACCAACTCTTAAGTCCCGCAGCTGTGAGATCTCAGAGCGGCCAAGGGCAGGTGCTAGAAGCCCTGCTCTGAGAGCCCCTAACTGCTCAAAGCTTCATTCTAGGAACAGGACAGGGTACTCTAGAATGAATCTGCAAAAGCTCACAGCAAGGGCCTGTGAGATGGTTCAGTGGATAAAGGCAACTGCTACCAGTCTGGATGATCTAAATTCGATTCCCAGGTCCACACAGCATGAAAGAACTGGCTCCTGTGGGTTGTTCTCTCACCCCCACCTATATGCACACAAGTAAATATAAAAGGATCTTCATAATAAGGTGTATATATACATGCATGCATACATGAACACACATGCACACCAGTACATCCTTGCACTTGCACATGCACGTGTACGTGCACACGCACGCGCGCGCGCGCGCGCGCACACACACACACACACACACACACACACCCTTGAAGCTTCACTTTTGTATCTCGCACCCCCTAAACCAGAGGTTGAGCACTAGGACCTGCATACCAAATCCAACCCACTAAATGCTTTTTGTAAATAAAGTTTTATTGGCACAATCCTACTCATTCATCTACAGTGTCAACTGCTGTTTGCTTGCTCCAGTGGCTAAACTGTACAGCTGTGAGACCAATTGTCTGACCCTCAAAACCTGAGGTTTACTAACTGGGCCCTGACAAAAAAATGCCAAACAAAACAACAATGCTAATCTCTGGTGTCAGTGTTGTGAAGACTCACAATAGAACCCACTTTCTTTGGGATTTTAAATTGTGAAGATTCTAGATGGTCTGTATTCTACCTCCTTACAGGTCCCTCTACAGACTCTCAGGAGTTGCTGGGTTTGATAGAACCCCCCCACCCCCCCGCCCTGTGGAGACAGATCTCATATAATCCAGGCTAGCCTTAAACTCATGCAGCCAAAGATGACCTTGAGGCAAACTCTTATCCTCCTGCTTCCACCTCCTGAGTGCTGGAATTAGAGGTGCGCACCACTGGTTAACCACTGGTTTATGTGTGCTTTGGATGGAACCCGGAGCTCTGTGTGCTAGGCAAGTGTTCTGCTCCTGAATGTATCCTCAGCATTCAATTGCATCTTTTAAATCTGGGAATCTTGGGGCCTCTGAGGCGACAGAACAACTCCAGGTCTGGGAAGTAGAGATCTAGAATTTCGGAAGTTGAGTTACAGGTGCTCAGTTAACTCATTGGAATGATCTACCTGAGAGGTGACAATGTAGCCATCTTGGCTGCATTCAGTCTGAAAAACAACTTGAGAACCAGACTGGTGATGGAGGTGTGTGGATTCCAGTCTGCTGAAGTTCCGTGAAACCCCACTTCCAGACTATACTTCCCATCACCCTTTGGGCCCCTAACAGTACCTGTTTCCAGTCCTTGTGTACTAAAAGCCTTTTGTTTTCCAGATAGGGCAAAAGCCTCTGAGTGCAAGGAAAGGGTAGGAGAGCATGGGTGCCCAGGGTCACTCACTCTGCGTGGCACAGCTGGAAAGGTGTGAACTGGAGTTCCAAATTCAGGCAGCTCTCTGCAGAAGGACACAAGTTAAGCCCAGCAGCCCCTGGCAGCCCCAGCCACACTCTCCCCTAAGCCCCACTCACCTGCAATAGAGTCCAGGTTGTACTCTGAGCCAGGCTCATAGTCACAGTAAATGTTAAGAAAGGGACTGCCCTTGTCTCCTGAGTCCTGGGGGTGGAAACTTCTCTCAGGGGAAGTATGGGAGGTGACAGGCATTAGATTCAGAGCACTTGGGATAGACTTAGTGGGATTCACAGTGACTAAGGAAGAGGGCGTGGACAGGTGGAGGGTGCTGTGGTACCTTTATAAAAGTGATGCCCACAACCAGGCCCCGTTTTGGGGGTGACTTGTTGAAAGTGTCGATGGAGACGATCTCAGCATCCACTATGAGGGGAGTTCAAAGTTCACTGGTTAGGCAGGTTTCCACTCTTGCAACCTAACCACACTTACTTCATACCACTGCAGATAGCAGGAGTCTAGCTGCTATCACCATGACCTCTGAACACCGACAATTATGCTGTTGATAACCTATGTTTGCAGAATCCTGAACCCTAACTACTTTCGGGCCATGATGACCACTGTCTTGGACCCTAATGATTATCAGTTTTGATCCTGACATCGCAACACAGTGACAATCTTAGAATCCTCAACACCAGACTCTAGTCCCGCCCCCGGCACCACAGCGCCACGCACCGGGAATGTAGTTGAATTGCAGCTCTTTAGCCACAGGCCGGATTTTCTGTCGGAGGTCTTGATAGCGGAAGCCGAGCACCTTGCCTTTAAGAGTGGCGGCCAGCAACTCCCCTCGCCCGTCGGCGCCTCCAGCAAGCCCGTACACGTTGCTCTGCGACGAGAAGCGCGTGAAGCTGTCCTCCAGCAGTGGACAGGGTCCCTCTGCCACGGCCGCCTCCCCCATCCTGGTCCTCCGCGATCGGTCCCAGCTGGCCTGATGCTCCCCAACCTGTCAGGAAACCTCCACTAGCGCATACTGATGACGTCAAGAAGCTGCGGTTACTGCCCTCTACAAATATGGCGTTTGGTTCCCTGACTGGGCGGCCCAGACAAAATTGCCCTTCTGCATCTGAGTGTTCTGACCTTACCCATTTCGGAGCTATGGAGAGGGTCTTCCAGGATTTGAGATGGGGGAATGGAGGCGTCTCTGGGCCTCTTTGAAAGCAGTGTGAAAAGGAGAATAAGTATCACCCTGAACTGGGGGTGGGCACACACTCCTGTGATTACAGCACTTGGGAAGTGGAGGCAGTTGGACCAGTTTCAACTCTTCCATGGAGTTAAAGGCTAAACTTAGTATATAAATAGTTTTCAGAGCCGGACGTGGTGGCGCACGCCTTTAATCCCAGCACTTGGGAGGCAGAGGCAGGCGGATTTCTGAGTTCGAGGCCAGCCTGGTCTACAGAGTGAGTTCCAGGACAGCCTGGGTTACACAGAGAAACCCTGTCTTGAAAAAACAAAAACAAAACAAAAAACAAATAAATAGTTTTCAGGCCCGCCGGTCTGCATGAGACACTCCCAGCCCCCAACTTTTGTCTCTCTCTACACACACATGCACTCCTATAAATACACTCATTCTCCAACAAAAACTATCCAAACAACAAAACAACTATAAAATCTAATTACTACCCTTTTGGATAAGCAAATTCGATCTGCCAATTTATTTAAACTCATAAGCAAGCTGAAGCAGAGGCACATATCTAATCTTTTTACTTTTAGAGACAGGATCTTACTCCATAGCCTTGGCTGAACCAGTAATTTACAAATCAGGCTGGCGGCAAACTTGTGACAATCCTCTTACCTCTGTATGCCAAGTGCCAAGAACACAGGTGTGCCCTTCTAAAGTAGGTATTCTTAATATTTTTAAAACATTTATGTAAGCCGGGTGTGGTGGCGCACGCCTTTAATCCCAGCACTCGGGAGGCAGAGGCAGGCGGATTTCTGAGTTCGAGACCAGCCTGGTCTACAAAGTGAGTTCCAGGACAGCCAGAGCTATACAGAGAAACCCTGTCTCGAAAAAAAAAAAAAACAAAAAAAAAAAAACCAAAAAAAAACCATTTATGTATATGTTTCTGTATGGGCACATGTACCATGGCATGTGATCAGAGAACAGCTCTGGGAGTCAGTTCCCTTCACCTTCTGGGTCCCAGCAATTGAACCCAGCAATAGTTAGGCTTGGTAGCAAGCACCTTTATCTGCTGAGCCATCTTGCTGGCCCTAAGGTACTCTTGAATCTACTATATAGGCCAACTGAGTTAAGTAAATTCTTTAGGCAATATTATCTTTAAAACAGTAAAGTGTATTTTTTTTTTTTTTGAGACAGGGTTTCTCTGTATAGCTCTGGCTGTCCTGGAACTCACTTTGTAGACCAGGCTGGCCTTGAACTCAGAAATCCGCCTGCCTCTGCCTCCCGAGTGCTGGGATTAAAGGCGTGTGCCACCACACCTGGCAAGTGTTCTTATACCAGGGGAAAGATCAGTTAACCTGTCCATCCTGGTGGCAGAAGAGACTACCTGCTTTAGTGAACATTCATAGTGACAGTCTGCAGGACCCATGGCTACCTTGTCCACTCATACTGCACCTGGTGCCATCACACCCTTTAGAGAGTCCCTCACAAACTTCTCACCAGAATTATGCAAAGAGCTTTACAAAGTTTGAGCCTGAAGCTGAGGGAGAGCAGGATCTGGGCTAATGCTTCTGTGATGGAGAGGGCTTACCAGCCAAGTGCTATGAGGCCTTCAGGTGCTCTGGATCTGCCACTTCAATCAACCTCAGCACCTGGGATGCATAGCCTCAGACACAAAGCAGGCTCAGTAGATATGCTAAAACGCTGCCAACTCTGGGCCAGATAGATGGCATAGGTGATAAGGATGCTCGATATGCAAGCTTCACAGCAACCCAAGCCCAACCTGTAGAATCCATGGGAAAAGTCAGAGGAAGTGGTGCCTATCTGTAGTCCTAGTACTCCTTTGGAGAGATGCAGCTGGAAGCTCATGGGCCAGTTAACGTGAAGTACCAAGTACATGAGTAGAAAGAAGTCCCTACCTTGTCCACACACACCTTTAACTCCAGTACACTGGAGGCCAGCCTAGTCTACAGCCAAAGCTACATGGTCCCTGTCTCAAACAATACACACAAGACTGCTTCAATAAGGAGTTAAGAAGGACTATGTCCTCGGACATTGTGGGCCATGGTGTATGAGCATAAACATTTTTAGAAGCCTCCAACCATGTGGTAGGCCATCAGCCAGTATGTTGTTAGCACTGAGAACTTCCCCTGGGCAGTCTTTAGACATAGTGTGGCTATGAAGGTGGTGAGGAGCTGAGCATTCCAGCTTCCTGGTCTGGTGAGGAAGAGCTACTGGCAGGTGAGCACAATACTGTGCTCCCTGTGGACACCTAGCAGTGCTTCATGAACCATCCAGAATGAACGAGATGTGCAGGTTGGCATGGCCTCTCGTTTTTTATTATTTGGGTATGCAATGGATATTTCTTGTGCATATCCATATACACGGGAAGACAGTTATCTGGTCATGTTCTGTCACTCTTATTCCTCTGAGACAGGGTCCTTTTGTTAAGGCTGCTGCCAGGCTTCCGGCCACCAGGCTCTAGAAATAATCACTGCCCCACCTTGCAGGCTTACATGTACATGGGTCACACCAGTGTTTTTAGCATGGGTGCTGAATATCTGACCTTGGGTCCTCCTGTCTGTTGTAGTAAGTGTTCTTACACACTAAGCTCTCCCTACTTTCCCAGCTGTCCGGTTTCTTCTCTTCAGGCTGCTTCTGACTCATGTAGCAACTTATAAACCATGTTTTCAACCCCAGTATGTATCTGAGCCACTTAGGAAGCTTCCACAACATCGGACTATCAACCTCAGTCTAACCAGAACAGCAGGCCGCAGCCCTGGACATGAGTGGGACATTCTCACAAGGCTTCTTGGCAATCCCATGGTAAAAAAATTGTCAGTCTCCAGCCTCAGGTTTCTCCAAAGCTGAGGGCCAAGTTATCAACTGAATGAAGCTGTTGGGGACACTGGAGAGACAGGGGAGCAAAGTGAGATGTCTGGAAGGCCAACTTTTTCTCTTAGGCTGTCTGCTTCAGTCAGGGCAATCCCATGGAAGGAGCACAGCCCTGGCAGACCCCCTGCAGGGTGAAATAGGTACGAGGCTCCTGTCATCTTGGGCTAGTCCACAGCTTCTAGAAAGCACTCTGGTTCTGAGGCTCAGCTGCAGAAACCTCTAACTCCTCCCGGACAGCCAAGGTCCAAAGGGAAGGGCACCGAGGGCCAAGGGGACAGCTCAAGAGGCTCATGCAAAAGTGGCAGGTTTTATTGTCCTTTTGGGGCCAGCTGCAGCTTCAGGGAGAGAAGCAGGCGCACAGGGCAGGGCCAAGGCACCCCGTGAGCTCCAGGGCTGGGTCTAACCTGAGAGGTTGGCATTGTAGGAACAAGGGAAGGCTCCAGGGGCAGAGGTTACCCCCAGCCAGGGAGAGTAAGTCTCAGAGCTACCTGTGTTCTTATCTCTGCTAGGGGACAAGGTAGGAGATATGGAAACAGCCTTAGTACACTGCTGGTCAGGAGATGGGACCGGATGCTGACCTCTGGTTCCCGAAGCACACAGAGAAGTCTGAATTGGAGAATCAGTCCAGGTGGACTTTCCAGGGCAGGAGGGCACCTTTGGGGGCTTAAATAAAAGGCAGGGTGAAGGACACAGCGGGCATAGGGTGACCAGCCATCCAGGAGAGCTCGCCTGGTGCTGGAGAATGTGGCCCACATTGCACCCACTCCTTCAGACTCCTGGTGGGAGGTGTTGGCTCCACCTCTGTGACAGACAGATGGGTGGAAGGCAGTGGCTGGAGGCCTAGCGCAGGTCCTCCTCATCACCCTGAATGGTCTTCTTTATGCGCAGAAGCATGGTGGTAAGCCACTGGTCCAGTCTTGAGATAGAGTCATATTCCTTCACCTGTGACACAGAGAGGGTGAGCCATGACACACTGCTTTCTCCTGGAACCCTCCCTGGCCCCAGTCCTGAGGTTTCCTAGAGAGCACCCTGTCACTTCAGCCTGCAAAGCTCGGAGTATGAGTTGGCAGGAAAAGACTTGCAGTTTAAAAGACCTCTGAGCATCCTGGCTTTGTGGGTAGACTTGAGGCCTGGAGGCATAGAAACATTGCCTCTCCCACCTCCGTGCCAAGTGGGATACAGCCAGCTTCACCTCTGCCCTCAGGGCCTGGTTACTGAGGGCACCCAGAGAGTGATGTCAGCAGCAAGTACTGGCTAGAGAACCAAGGTAGACACAGTTGGAAACAAATGTTCAGAGTGGAGTGGGAAAGGGAAACAATACCGCAGGGCAGGCAGCCGCGGTAGGAGCAGCAGGAGTCCAGCCAGCCTTGCTGTCCACGGGGGCGGGCTCTGATGACGTTCTGGTTTGTGGGACAGAGAGATGGACTGAAATTCCAAGGGACCAAGGCAAGTACCAGTCTCTCCTCAGCCTTTGTGCCACCATCTATAAAGTGGGGCAAACACTGAGGGCTCCAGGATGACTCGCAGGAAAGAAAATTACAGTCAAGGCCCAGGACCTAGAGTTCAAGTAGGGCACAGTCTTTTGGGGGTGGGGAATTATTGAGAGGGTTTCTCTGTGTATCCCTAGCTGTTCTGGAACTTGTTCTGTAGACCAGGCTGACCTCAAACTTACAGAGATCTTCCTGCCTCTGCCTCCCAAGTCTCGGGATTAAAGTATGTGCTATCACTGCTTGGCTTAAGTAGAGTAGAATTTATGAGAGAGCACATTGGAGAAGATCCACTGGCCAGAACTTCTGTGCCAGCCACTCACCGCCTCTGTATAGCTGTCCACATTCTGTTCCTCATGGGCTTCCAGCAGCTTCTGCAAACAGGGTCAGGGTCAGCCAGACTCAGCGGATGTTGTGGGGTGAAACTGCAAGGAGGACCCCACACTGACAGGTTCTGCCCCAGTCTGTGGTGCATGTGCAGGGGAAAGCCCACCTCCTGGCCCTGCCCACTTCTCTCCAGGGTCCCTGCATTAACTGTACTTGTTTCTGGTAGAGAACTGAGCAGGATGGCAGGAGAAAACCAAATCAAGCACAGCCCCGATAGGCAATTTTGGTGGTTACCCTAGCTGAGACCCAGATGCAGGCTTCCCTGCCCATCCCACACCCAGATCCGATGCTCACTTTCATCAGCTTGCATTCCCGGGAATCCGAGAAGGCCGGGAACAGCTCCTCATACTTCTGAACAGCGAGCTAAGTAACAGGAGAGAGGGTGAGAAAAGGTAAGAAAGACTGGGGCACCCAAACCACTGGCTGGCAGTTCTGATTTAGTGCTTCATGTCCTGGTCTCCAGGACTGCCTGACTCGGGCCTGACGGTGCCACCCCCAACTCAGCTGAGTCCAGGTGGCAGAGGTGGTGGTAGAAAGGGGCGGGCTTTCCAGGCATGGAGTAGGGAAGGAGGCAAAAGAGCCTACTGTACACACCAGGCCTACAGCTGCACGTCCACACATGGAACCCCATGAGGGCCTTGAGTGGGTCAGTGGCAGTGGGAAAACTTACTGGGGATACTAGGTGAGTTGGGTGGGGGTGCAGCCTATTCTGACAAAACCCAACCCTGTGCTAATTCATCAGTGCGGGCCAGGCTGTGGCTCAGGATCCATGCCCACCACAGAACGTAAGAACAGCAGACTGTTGTACCTCCCCCCACGCACAGCTGCCAGCTATGCTCAGGCAGGGAAGGAGACTGGGGCGCTATCAGGGATTGAAAGCCAACGCCCAGTTTCCAGATCCTTCTACCAACCATTGCTATCCCTGTCCCTGACCTCTTGCTCAGAAGCACTGAAATTTAGTGGGTAGGCATAGAGCTAAAGGTAAAGTTGTGCCACCAAGAGTCCCAGGTCTTGGTAGGAACTGTGCCTGGGGTTCAGTAGCTTCTGCACCATAGGTGAATGGGACAGTCAGATACACAGTAACCCATAAAGGGGACAGGCCAGCAAGGAGCCAGCCAGCAGCTGGGGACTCAGAAAAGCGTCCAGACTGTTTTCCATCCTAACCAAAGGGTAGGGGCTAAGTAGATAAACTGGCCTCTGACACTGAGGAGCTGTTGACCATGGCAGCCTGGAAAGGCGGCCTGGCTGGTGAGGGCTCACCTTGGCGTTGAGCATGTCAATGCAGAAGTGGCAGAGGGCTGCCTTGAAGAAGTAGTCTTTGGCGCTGTACTTGAGGAGGGGACTGTCCATGGCACTGGTCCCCACCTGTAGCCACATATCACCATGAACTTAGGCAGGAAACTCAAGGGTGAAGGTTATACCCCACTGTGAGGTCTGGGGACCTCAGGATGACAGTGAACAGAGACAGCTCAGCAAGGTTACGAAGTGTTTGCTAGAGTGACCAGAACACGCCTAGGGTGTGGGTGGAGCAAGGGAAGCCAGGTGTCTGTGGGCCTCTCTCCAAATTGGTGGGGAAGGAGGCACCACTGCTAGACACACAGGAAACTGGCATTTAGTGGGCAGAGGGGTGGCAGTTGTGGGAGCATGAGAAGTAGCGCCTGCCTTTCTCCCACGGCCCCAGCCTGCCCCACCCCAAGCACAGTGTCACATGACACTTGCTGCTTCCCATGATTCAGGGTCCCTCCTCTGCTGATTCTTCTCCCTCCTGCCTTACGTTTTCTGCAGAGGATACCCAGCTCTGGGGACAGAGCCCACGAGGAGGGGCAGGACACACCTAAGACAGGTTGTAGGTGGAAGAAGCATTTGGTGAGAGTGGCCTGGGAAAGAGTGGGGACGGAGTGGGGCAGGCAGAGGTGGGTGGCAGAAGCTGACAGCCAGGTAAAGCCCACCTGCTCATAGATGTCGATAGCCTTCTGGTACTGCTCCAGCTGTGCGGCGTAGCCAGCCACCTTCAGCAGACACTTGTTGGCTGAGCTGTGGGAAGGAGGGGCATGAAGGGACAGTAGCAAGTCCCACAAGGAGGGACAGGCTGGGGAGGGCTACCTGTTGGACTCTTCTCCTTTGTAGTAGTCTGCAGATTGCTCGTAGTGGGCGATGGCCTGGGGAGACATGAGAATGGGGCAACTGGAACGGAGGACAAGGTGAAGCAGTGCTTTAACACAGCCTCCCCTGCCTTCCAAGACCACAGGGCAGGACATCATGGTGGGTGGGAACAGGAGCACCAGAGGCCCAGGCACAGCCAGCCTGACACCAGCTCACCTTCTCTACATCCACCAGTTCTGTCTCATAGATTTCAGCGATGGAGATGTGGTGCTTGGCCGCGATCGTGAATCTGCCCTGGGGGCAGGGAGAGAAAACAGTAAAGGGATGTGACCAGAGATGTATTCCATACCAAGTCTCACCCCAATCCAGTCTAGCCTCCTTGGGTTCCCACCTCGGTAAGGGGTCTGACCACACAAGACAGGGAGATGACTTGAAGGGATGGACAGCAATGAGCTGACAAGAGCAGTGGCCTAGTGTGGCCGACTACCTAGCAGCTGTCTCTCAGGATAGTAGCCTTCCTAGAGGGGAGACTGAGCATTTCTCAGGCTCCTAGGGACACCAGGGGAGGGCCAGGCAAGGGAAGCACCGGCATGGACACTGCAGCCACAAGGGGATCACAAAGGGGACAGAGGCAGCATGTGAGGGGTGTGTGCTGCAGCAGACACCCCATTCTGTAGCTCAGCTCAGCCATCAAACCCCTGCTCTTCTAAAACACAGCATAAACAGGACGGGACAGAGCAGGCAGGATCAGCAAGCAACCCTTACCATGTCTGTATAGATCTCAATTGCTCTCATCAGACAGTTAATGGCCTCTAGGGAGGAAAGAGAAGACGAAGAGGTCATTATAGCAGGTCCTGAAGACAGGAGGCAGACTGTACTCCCCGAGGGAGATGACAGGCACATGGTTGCCTTGGCTTCAGGGCTCTTAGGATCTCCAGAGCAACCGGAAGGAAAGGATGGGAGCCCTAGGCCCTGGGCAACCTGGTCAGATTGGGTATTTCTGCATATGAGACATGCGCACATTTTCTCAGGGAGGCCCTCTCCCTTAGGCAGCCATATTCCCGGCTTTCAAGCAGGATCAGGGCACAGTGGCACAGTCAGTCTCCCACAGAGTCTGATCCAGACTATCAAAGCCCTACCATCAAAGGACAAACTGACAGCCAGTGCTAAGCTGGGGCAGGGGCTACAGTGCCCAGCATCTGTCCTCCGAGGCTTTACTGTGAGTAAGCCCTATCCTTGATACTGGTCTGACTGGCCCCTCCTGCAGAGAAGGCTGGATGCAATGAGCACTGCGGCCTCTCATGGGGGTTGTGCACCCCCAGCTCAAGAGCACTGTCCTCTCCTGGTCCTGGCCCTGCTGGCTGCTTGAACAGCAAGCTGTACCAAACACCAGGATGGTACCACCAGGCTACCTTCGTTGTACCATTTCTTCTAAGATTTTAAATTGGGAAAAGGATTTTTTTTTTTTGAACAAGTTATTTGGAGGAGAGAGGCCTGAGTGGGAGGCACATTCTAGCAGATGGAAATGAACTCTCAGTATCTTCTAACTACCATCTCAGGAGGGGAGTACTGGGCAACGAATGGGGTTGGGGAGGCACAGTCAGCCAAGGGTCTAGATGGACTATAAAGCACGTGCTAGGAAGGCTCCAGGGCTGCCTGCTAGGCTCTCTTGGGATGAGGATGCTAAGGTTGCTTCCTGCAGGGATTTCAGTAGCTAAGGCCTGTTGGCATGGGATTGGTTGGTGGGGCAGTCTCTGCCACAGAAGCAGGGGAAAAAGATGGATTCACAGGGCCTTGGCTCCTTGCTCTGGGAACAGCTTGGAAAGTGGCAGGCTGTTGGCTGACACCCTTATCTGCTCTCACCACAGGGCTTATCTGATGCCACAGGTCTGTTCCTACACTCCTGGGTGCTCAGCCTGTAGAGAGCAGGTAGAGGGTTACAGAGCCCAGCTCAACTCTGCATTACCCTGAAGTCCCTGGCCATATGCAGATATAAGCAAGCACTGTTCACAATAAAACAGAAACAAATTGCAAGCTCCGATAAGGAGAGGGGATGGATGAAAAGGAGTCTTATACATAGCAGGCATCCAGGAAACACCAGTGGGCGTGGGGTTAGATAGAAGACATGTGAAGACAAACTATTTCCCTGCCTGTGCACATGCTCAGCAAACTCCTACTTTAAAAGGGTTAAATTCTCAGGCCATCAGCTGCTGCTAATGGAAAGCCTCAGGTGAGATTCCTAAAGAGCTGATGGATGAGACTATATGGCAGGTGATGAGACAGGTAAGGGAGATCCCTCATGAATAAACTGGGTGTTCAAGCCTCCCCTGGCCTTCCAGCTGTTTCCCAGGACACTAGCCACATGGGAGAAGCTCCAGAGCTCAGGGTAGCTCCCTTCTGGATATCAGAAACTGCTATGCACATGTCATGGTAGGTGTACGCTATCACTGAGGAGAAAGCAAAGCCCAGAAGAGTGATAGATGGGACCAGGAAGCAGTTTATGGTGTGGCACAGATGGGGCCAGGAAGCAGTTTCCTGGTGCGGCACAGGGCCCTGGGATCCTCGGGGAGGGTTACCCGGCACCTTCCCCTGCTTGGCTACTCTTCTCTGTGAGCCCTGTCTCCCATGCAAACGCACTCCTTTTCCCCATCTGTGGAACTGTGACTGGGGAGGGCACCCTGGCAGTAGGGCTGGATGTCACACAGCTGCCATCCCTCCCTGTCTAGCCTGAGTCCCTAGCCTTTAACATCGGAAGCTCTGCTCTCACAACTGTGCTTTCCCTCCCCCTTAAGGCCGGCCTCTCAGTCTACCCTCTGTACCTTCACACCCCTGGCGGCGGCAGCCTCAGTACACCTCCACGTTAGGTTCACACCCCTGGCTGCAGCAGCCTCAGTACACCTCCACGTTAGGTTCACAACCCTGGCTGCAGCAGCACTCAGTACACCTCCATGTTAGGTTCACACCCCTGGCTGCAGCAGCCTCAGTACACCTCCACGTTAGTTAGGTTCACACCCCTGGCTGCAGCAGCCTCAGTACACCTCCACGTTAGTTAGGTTCACACCCCTGGCTGCAGCAGCCTCAGTACACCTCCACGTTAGGTTCACACCCCTGGCTGCAGCATTCTCAGTACACCTCCACGTTAGGTTCACACCCCTGGCAGCAGCAGCCTCAGTACACCTCCACGTTAGGTTCACACCCCTGGCTGCAGCAGCCTCAGTACACCTCCACGTTAGGTTCACACCCCTGGCAGCAGCAGCCTCAGTATACCTCCACGATAGGTTCACACCCCTGGCGGCAGTAGCAGCCTCAGTACACCTCCACGTTGTTGAGGTCAGGGCCCACGCCTGGGTCTCCAGAGAAAAATGCCATTGACCACAAGCTGGGAGGTACAGTTCTGTTCAAAGAGCTCCTGATGCTCTGGCATCCTGCAGGCTGGAAGCCACCACCACCCAGGAACTAGTCCTCTTGGCCACTCCTGATGTAGTGGCAGCTGAGGGGCACAGGTGCCAAGCAATATCTCCAGAAATACAAGAGGGGAAAGCATGAGGATAGCTGTGTGGAGGAGAGCACTGCCCTGAGCCCCTGGGTGTATCATCTAAGTCCTAGCCCGATGAGAGGTCATCTGTCTCTCTCTGCTTGTCAGGCCTGAGCCCCACTACATCACAGCTAAACAAACAGGAGTGACCAGTCAGCCCAGGCACAGAGTAAACACAGTCATCTCTCTAACTGGGAGTGGTTCTGAGACAACGGCAGCTATTCACTGATGCTGGAGAGAGCAGGGTGCTTGCCTCCTTCCCAGAGGTGGGCCTTTGTCTAAACACTGAGCAACCCTTCCTCCTCTGAAAAGGATAGTCACTTCTTTTCCATTCTCCCGAGGGAAAAAAAATCCTAGATATTTTAAAAATTTATTTATGAGACTTAGTCTCACATAGGCCCAGGTTTGCCTCAAACTCACTTGTAACCAAGAGCTGAGGATAGCTTTGAATGCCGGATCTTTCTGCCTCAACCTACCAAATGCTTAGAGGATAGGCACGCATCACCATGACTTCATTAGATAGCTCTGCTTGCCAAAGTTTAAAGTTAGCAATCTATGTGGCTCTAAGATTTAAAAAAAGAACCATTCTGGGAGCTGGGGATGTGTACAACATATTCTCAGCACAGCAGAGGTCCAGGCCGGATCACTAGCACCACAAAAATAAGTGAATAAAAATACTGAAAGCAAACCCCCTAGCCCAGGAAATCCAACTCTGGTGTCCATGAGCTGGGCTGTGTCCAGACCAGGCTTCTGTCCCCGTAGGCTCTGCTTTAAGGAACTAGGCTCTGGCTCTCTCTCTGCTTCTTCCTGGGGTGCAGGGAAGCAAGGTCAAGCTGATTCCCACTTTCCTCCGCTCCTTGGACTGCCCTGCTCCCTCTGCATGCTAATTCTGACAACTGAACAGCTTTGCCTGCCTCCCTGGCAAACAGTGGGTCTGAAATGGAACTCCCACTCCCAAATGCTCAAAGCCGGGGAGGGGGTGATGGTTGCACACCAGGGTGGGAGAGGTGCCACCTGCAGGGCAGGTCACCAGTGCCAGCCAAAGACCAGCCAATTCTGAAGTTAGGGCTTGTTTTGCTCCTGGCCTATCATGTGTCAGCCACTGGAAAAACCCAGATCTGTGTAGACACCTGAGGATGTGGGGACAGCACTCAGTTGCTTTGCTATCTGTGGCTCACACAGGCCCTTACCTTGGGGGTCCGCTTTCTTGAAAGCATTGCCAGCGTCCACGAAGCAGGTGGCTGCATCATGCTTGCTTTGGAGCTGTAGGTGCAGTTGGGCAGCCTGGCAGAAAGCATTCCCAGCAGCTATAATAGAACAGATCGTCCCAGCTTCAGTCACTGCCGAGGAGGCCCTTTGGGCTCTCAAGAAGACAGCTAGAGTCCCAGGTAGAGGCCAAGATCAGCCCACTCCAGCCCAATGGTAGCCTTCACAGAGAGAGCTTTCTTTCTGGTTGAGTGAGGATGTTGAGTGGGAAGCCTAGTCCCAGGTATACAAAAACAGCCAGTGTGAACCCAATGCTAATCCCATATACCCCACCCAGCCTGTGCCAGCAACTCCAGAGCCACCACTTCCACAGAGAGAAAGGAAAGGCAGGCATAGCTGAGCATGGCAAATACACAACATTCAGGCTCTTGGGCTTAGCAACTCTCCCCTTGAACAGGGAAGCCTGGAACCTAAACAGAAAGCAAGGTGGAGACGGAGAGGGTATGAGGGGTGCTCTGGGAAGGCATGGGGGAGATGAACCCATTTCTCTCCTCAACTCCCCAAAGCTCTCAGGTACACCCCTATTACGAGTCCTTGTCTAGAAAGGGAAACAGGATATGGACAGCAAGAGCCAGAGTCCACAAAGACAGTGCTCATGCCTGAGAGCCAGGATACCCTATTCTGCTCCCAGACCTCCCCAAGCCTGGCCAAGGGGAGGCAGCAGGTCTCCCCCACCGTGGCCAGTGCTTCAGTATCAGCTCAGCTCAGCTACGGTGCTCCTCCAGTCCCAGCCGGGCTTGGGAGGACTGGCTGGCCTCTCACCTGAGTTCAGCAGGACACACAAAGCCGACCAGGGCTTTGCCCTACCATTATCTGACCTCATCATCAGTAACAGTAGCAGTACTCGTCATTGTTACCCTACTGTTTTGGTTTTCTGAGACAGATTTTCTTTTATTGCAGAATAATCTCAAATCTCCAAAGTAGTCCAGGGGGTCCTTAAACTCCTGCCCCTCCTGCCCCACCTCTGGAGTGCTGGAACACACACTTGGCTCCTGAATTATTTTTAGGAGATCTCTACATAGTTAAAAAACAAAGTTGAAAACATGAAACAAATGGTCTAAGACTTCTTTCTGTTTTGAACATGGGGAGGGGCAGGAACACAACCTGTGATTAAAAAACAGGCCTTGGGCCGGGCGTGGCGGCGCACACCTTTAATCCCAGCACGGGAGGCAGAGGCAGGCGGATTTCTGAGTTCGAGGCCAGCCTGGTCTACAAAGTGAGTTCCAGGACAGCCAGGGCTACACAGAGAAACCCTGTCTCGAAAAACCAAAAAAAAAACCAAACCAAAACAAAACAAACAAACAAAAAAAAACAACAAAAAAACCAGGCCTTGGAGTGCTGGACTTTGGGAACTCCACTCATAGGATGTGGCAATAACTGAATCTAAATATCTTGTAGCTCTGGACCCTATTGATCAACCTTGCTGACAATGGAAGCCATACTATAAGATCAAGCTTGGTAGGCTCCAAACAGTGATGGGCTGCCCCAAAAGATCTCATCTGGAGGCAAGTGAATGTCCTCCATGCCTCTTCTCAGAAAGACATCCTACCACCACCCCAACTCAAGGGGCAAAGCACCCCATTTGGTCTCATGCTGTGGCGTCCTGAGGATGGAGGGGACTTCAGGGCCATAGGCAGGGTCAGGCCTGTGGGCTGAGGGCACGCACCGCTCCAGTTCTTGGCCATCTTGAACATGTTCGCCGCTCTGGCATACATCTCGCATGCTTCCTCTATTTTGGATGAGCCTCTGGGGAAGAAGGGAAGAGATGAAGAGATCATCCAGTCTTCTATCAGAAAGCAAACCCGTGCTCTGTCCTGCTGTCAGCTGAGCAGTGCTCTTAGCCCTGCATACAGGCAATCTGCAGGGAGGAGGTTGTCAGCACCATCCCTACAGGGGAGTGTGTGGGTGCCCATGGTAGTGGTGATGTTGATTCCTGACCCCCTCTCCCCTCCTCCACAGCCTGACTCTTCAGCCCCTTCTAATTCCTGCCTAGGTGGTAGGTGACTACTTAGACCTAGGAAATCTACAGATTCCTGTACTTGAGAAGGCTGCAAAGCATTCTGGGGGGATCCTCAGGACCCTGATCCTTGCACATGGCCTCACTACAGAGTGTATTGTCAGACTTGAGAACAAGGCAGATATGGCACATGACAGCCATATGGAGGGACACTGTCACAAGACATAAATACAAAATGCTCCTGAAACACACATATTTATATAAACACTGAATATTTCTGGAAAAATATACCCAAACCTAGTAACAGCATTGTTTGCTGAGGTAGAGCCTGCAGAACTGGGGGTGGGGTGGTAGCTGATCCACTGTACACATTTACACTGCTAATTTGTTTTGTACCATCTGCATATTTTATCTTTCTGAAAATTTATATATTTTATTACCTTATTTTTAACCAGGCTTTCTTGTAGCCTAGGCTGGCTTCAAACTCTGGATCTTCCTACCAACGCCTTCTGAGTGCTGGGATTACAGATATGCACCACAGACCCATGTGGTCCTGGGGACAGCCTCATATATGCTAGGCAAACTCAGTTCTATCTCCAGCCCTGTGTGTTTTATTATCAGGATTTATATTTGACCCTGTAGCCCAGCAATGAACAACACCATTTGCAATTTATCCTAAGACACAAACCAGAAGAATTGCAAAGGCACTTGGCATAGCATTCTGGAAATGCAAAACCACCCTCTACACTCACTGTGCCAGGGTAGGAGCTTAGGAAGACACACAAGTGGAGAGGACTTTTAGTCTTTTGCTGAGTCAGGGTTTTATACAGCCCAGGCTAGACTCAAACTTACGCAGTGGGAAGTGATCTAAGACTCCTCATCCCACTATGGGCTTGCACTGTCACATCTGACTTCAGCTCGACAAGCAAGTATTCTGCCACTGAGCTATATCTCCTGCTCCAGTATCTTATAGATATTTTAAAATAAGGGATACCTCTTTGGGCTTTACTCTTGCTTCTCAACCTCCTAGAGGTTCATATGAACCTTCTGGGCTGAGGGCGGGGAGGTGGGCGTGCAGGAGAGGGGAGCTTCTTTACTAGCTCAAACTCCTAAGTCCCTTCCATTCAGTCTTCCAACAAGCACTAGCCCATGAAGACTGTGACCTGACAAAAGTTCAAGCTCTCATCACCACATGAACAGTCGATGGCTTCCTCCAATATCCCATCAAACGGATTTGAAACCTTCCCAAACTGGTAATGATTAAAAAATCAAAAAGGGTATACCGAGAAACCCTGTCTAGAAAAACCAACAAAACAAAACAAAACAAAACAAAACAAAACGGAACATTTCCTCATGAAAAGTTACATACACTATCCTCACCACCTGCCCTGTACTCCCCAAGTTAACAGATGCAGCGTGGATGACAATTGGGAACTTGGCTCTATCACGAAGCTGTGGGGGCTATTGTGTTCATGTGTGACCTAAGACAGAACATAGGCCTGATCAGTGTGGGGCAGCACCCACAGCCCTGAACATGCCTGCACATGTGCTCAATAGGTGGGTGGGCCTGGATTGGGTCTTAGAGGCTGATCACTGTGCTAAGCCAGCAATGGTCTGGAGATCTCCTGAGCCAAACAGCACCAGGTGAAGTGTTTCCTCAGAGTCCACCCTCTCCTGCTCTGGCACCATATCCCTCTCCCCCACATTACTGGGACCCTGTCTTCTCTTGAGCCACTCTCAGCCATGGTGAGGTCAGAAATGTTCATGTTGCTGTCATGTTGTGTCAGCACAGGATAAATCAGGAAGATCCCTTGAACCTGGATGTAAAACACCCACAAGGACCTTTGGAATGTTTTCTCAGGATGTGCTAGAAATACAATCCAGAGCCTGGCACATGTTCAACTGCTCTGCCATTGACACCCGGAGCCCCAGGAATATTCATATTCTCTGTCTCTGACAGAGTCTCATGTATCTCAACACCCAGGCTAGCCTCAATTTTGTTATGTACTGAGGTTAGCCTTTATGCTTGAGAAAATCAGATGAGGGCATCAGGTATACTGAAAGTGTAGTTAGACAGTTGTGAGTCACCATGTGGATTCTATGACTTGAACTTGGGTCCTCTGGCAAGAACAACAAGTGCTCTTAAATGCATCTCTCCATCCTTTGGATTATTGTCTGAATAGTCCATGCTCACAGACATTAGCCACAGATCACATTCCCATGGTTCCCAGCTAATCCTTACTTGATGGGTAGAACTAAGTCCTATGAGGCCCCAAATGCTCCTGGCAGAGCAGATGTGTCGAGTGTCACCAAGAAGCCTGAGGTGGAGTGGTGATGAACAGTCACTGCTGGCTAGGTTGGCTTTAGCTCAGCACAACAGGCAGACTCTGCACAAAGTCTACCAAGCCGCTGATCCCATGCTAAGCTGGGTTGACCTGTCTACAGCAGGGAAAGCCAGAGGGATTACTGCCTGCTCTGGCCTCAGGCTGCCTCCTGCCCCATACCCTGGTCCTTGCCCTGCCTCAGTGAGATGGCAACAGAAGATCTCCAGAATCCCAATTCCTTTTGCTAATGGGAGGAAAGTCACAAGGGGCAAATCCACTTGTGTAGGTTACCCAGGAAATCCTGAAGAAAGCTGTATGCATACTTCCTTAGCTGTGAAAACAAGTATCTGAGGATTTGATGATGTCTGTTCACCAAGAAGGAAGCCTGCTGTCCACAGTATCAACATGCTTGTCACAGCTGCTTGGCATGAGGGCTATACCTGAGGGTGCAAGGCCAGGGCTCAGTCCTCAGTGGCACTGGAGGTGAGATGCACAGCGTATGCAGGGGCTGAGTCAGCAAACACGGTTGAGGAGCAGAGGAAGGGAAGTCAGCAAGGTGGATAGGGCAGGGCAGGGCAGGGCAGGGCAGAGCTAGGTTGGAGCAGGCAGGACAAGGAAGAGTGGAGGGCTTGCTGTCTGGCGTGAGTGAGAGCAGCAGGAAGGACGATGCCCTCAGATCCACTGTGCAATGCTGCTCCTCTGCTGGCTCACTAAGGCTTCCCACGCCAGCTTTGGGAAGCTGTTTTAGTCACCTCTTTACTGTGTGGCCTGACTAGAACTGCTGACCACTGAAAGGATGCCTCCTGCATGAGGCACCACAGGCTCACTGGCTGCTCCCTGAAGGCTCTGGGTAGAGCTGCATGTGACAGCTGACAGCCTCCCCCACTGACCTCCTCCAAGCTGCCTCGGTTGCACTCTTCAGCCCACAGCTCCATGCCTCACTGGGAATAGAGGGAACTGGTTGGGGCTGGCCTGGTGCAGGCTGTCTATAATTACTGCTCAGCTCTGCTCCCCCAAGAGGCGGAGGAAGCAGCCTCAGGCCTCCCAGGCACAGCTGCCATATGGAGTGCTGAATGGTGCCAGGGAAGTGCAGGCGCTGTTGGCAGTGGCCAGGGGCTTCTGCAGGACAGGCTTGGCTGGCCTGCCTCCTGCCTCCATTTCCTGGACACTTTCTTGCTCCAGAACCATGCCATTTATTCTCCTTGCAGCCCCCCAGTTTGAGTCTGCAGTCTGAGACTGTCCCTTCTGTCCTCCTGGCAGCCACAGCCACTGGTTCCCTGTTTTCTCCCAGGACTTAAGGCTTACTGGCCAGATTATCCACCCAGGGTACTTAGTTTCCACTAATACAATGAACCCATGGCCTGCCACAATCACCCATGGCTCCCAGCATCGTTCTCAACTGGTGATGTTGCTGGGGGACCTGTAGGAGCATGTGCAAGCTGACACTGCCTGTCCCTTGTTGAGCACCCCAGAGTCCTCTTGAAAATGAGGGTGGCCAGGTGCATGCCAGTCTTGAGTTCAGAGAACAGCAGGCACTGCCGGGCTGCTGACAGAACAACTCTGCTCTTGTTGGAGTTGCCAAGCATCCTCTAGGTAAGGGACACTTTATATAGCCAGCCCTCACAGGTCAGCACAGGCAGGAGGACCCAGAGAGAAAGGATCACCAGCTCACCACCATGCCCTCAAATCTTCTTGGAACCCTCTCACATGTGTCTGTAAGACAGTGACTAGCAGGAACTGTTCGGGCACTTGTCTGTGTCTGTGACCTTAGGCTAGTACCCCAGAGCCTGCCTCTCCGCAGCTGCACAATAGACTGAACCTGACCTGGGAGAAATCTGAGAGCAGCACACACTGGGTACCTGGCCTAGGCGCAGTGCCTGGGAGGTGCTCAGCAGGCTGCAGAGCAGAGCAAACAATCCCTTCCACGGGGACCGCTCTCAGAATAGTTGTGGTGGTGCACCCTTGCCTTTCCTGTCACAGGACAGGGCTCTGCATCTTGCGGGTGTGTCACTGTCATCAGACCCCACAGAGTCAGACTAAGGAATGTTTCCCCACTTCAGCAGCTCAGCGTGAGCTCTGAGGCCTCCTCACTTGTGAGCTGTGCACACCTCCTTTGTTTCTAGAGTCCCGGGTCTCCCCTCCCTGCACCAATCTGCCAGGACAGTGGCCTATGTCTCTGGGTCTGCACCCATGGCGTGGACCCATCAGGATCACGAATGCTCTAAAAACCTATAGCTGTCTTCAGTATGTCCTAGCTTCCCCCTTGTCACAGGGGAGCAATAAATCCTTCCACGCTGACATTGCATAAGGAAGTAACCTGCAAGTGACTCAAAGGGTACCATTTGTTTATATAAATGCTACCCCCTCTCATGGAAGAGATCTGAGCAGATGCTGGTGTCTGCAGGGTGGGTGGGGGTGGAGGGTGGTTAGGGGAGGACACACTGGGACAACACTGTAGTTAATAGTGAGTCTACTGTCCCCATCACACTGTCAGCTCAAGGAGAGGTCACAGGTGTTACTCATACAGCCTGGAAGGCCTCCTCTGGGTACCACGCACGACAGGATCTCACTTCTCATGGCCCGGAATGCCGACATTTGCTTTCCTTTAAAAAAACGTGCTGGGGTTGCTCCTGCCTCTCAGCAACTTCTTCCACACGGGAGGTGCCAGGGAACCTCTGTGCACCAGTCGGCAGAGGCTGCCCTACAGACAGGGCAGGAGCTAGCCTGCTGTGTATTTCAGCTGTGTATCCTCGCAGCTGGTGAGCACTGTGGCTCCTACTGGGAAGGGCAGTGAACTTCTGCAGATGGCAGGGGAGCTGGCACAAAGCACAGCCTGCCCCAGGCTCTGCAGAATGCCTGTGGGCCCAGTTGGAGGAACCCTCCCTTCCCAAGCAGGAGTCCTACTCACTTCCAGAGCTGGCCTTGCAGGCACCTGGCGCCTGCCCTCAGGCAGCTCAAACAGAACCAGCCTGTCAACATGTTATCTGGCTGTTTGTATACAGAACACTCTGCCACCTCCTCCAGTTTCCCCGAGCCTCCAGCTCAACTTGCAGCGATGATACAGGTGGACATCTCAGACTCACACTCTGAGTCAACAGTAATCACTGTGCTCCCAGCCAGCCTGCTTACTCTATAGACACATGGTGGGAACAGGGGTCACTCTGATCTTGTCTCATCAAGGAAGAAAGTCCCCAACTACACTGCCATCCCACAGGAAATGGTCCTGGAACTCCCTATGTATACCAAACTGACATCAAATGTACAGAGATGTGCCAGCCTCTGGTTCCCGAGTCTTTTTGTTTTTGAAGGGAAGGTTATAGGGCGAAGTTAGGGATCAAGAAGAGCCCTACAGAACAGAACTGTCTGTCCTTCAGGACCAATTCAGTCCCTCTGGTTCACAGCAGATGGGGCAAAAGAAGGGGAAGGGTATCCAGACTCTCAAGTAGGCATGCCCATCACCAAGGGAAGGTGCTAAAAAGGCTTTGACCTTAAACTAAATGATGTTTCAAAGCCCCCTAGTGTCTACAAGCCCAGAAATCTAGACATGTGAAGATGGGTGAGAATAGCCTACTTGACCCATGTAACCTGAGCAGAGAGGCCTCTTAGCTGGGGAGGCTTTCATCACGGGCATTCCCAAGAGCAGAAGACGCCTCAGAGATCAGCTGAGTGAAGGCTGCTTGTCAAATGTTTACCAGGCAGCCCCAGTTCCAAGAGGTGAGCCCATCTGGTGGTGGTTTCTCTCCAGGTGATCTCGGGGTACTTCGAAGGCCCCTGAGTTCCAGTGGGCCCTGCTCACTTCCCTATAGTACATCCTCTATTCTTTGTAGAAAACTACTGTGGGGGCAGGCAGCAGTCTAAGGGAGGCAGCACCTCAAAGTAGTCTGCTAACACCCGCCCTACACGCAGTGTCCACAGCAGGCATGAGTGTCCGGGAGTCTCTGGGCTTCAGAAGCACCAGGCTAATGGAGGGGGCTATGGAACTCCATGGGCCAGGTCTGACCAGCTGGTGGCCCCTCTGCTTCCTGTGCTGCTAGACAAATAAATCAAGTCTAGGCTGCCCACTTTATCCTTTACCCACCTCCATAGTGCTCTTGTGGGGACAACATAGGGTTGCCTGCCTGGCCAGGCAGGGCTGGGCAGCAGAGCGAGCAACCGGCAGACATGTTTGCTGTAACAGGCTTCCTTCCACATCACTGTCCTATAACCAGCTCTTGTGAGTGTGTGTGTTTCTAAAGGGTAAAAGAGGAACCCACTGCAACAGGCCCTCACTAAAATCTTGCAGGCTCCCCAGTACCTCAAATCCAAGCCCGTGCTCACAGGCTTCATCTATGTCCAGCCCCAGCCCACCCCCACCTCCCTTAAAGTCCCGGTCTGCCTTGGAACTCTGCCTGTACTAACCCTTCTTCAGCAGGCAGGCTTCTGGGCCTTTTCTCAAGCTTGTCCCTTCTGCTGCTCTTCAACTGAGAGACCCCTAGATCTCCTGCTCAGCCCTGGATGAAAGCCCACTGTCTAGGAAGCCACCTCTGCTCCTGTCCCACCCCTGCCGCCTAGACTGCCCTCCCAGGCCACGGTTCCCAGCCTCACTCCTCACCAAGAGCCTCCCTCAAGTTCTCAAAGTTTCTTCTCAGCTCAAGAACTTTAAGTGTGTGATACAACCTGGCCCTTACGCCTGAAAGCTCTGCTCTACCAGTGGCTGGTAAGTGGTAAACAGGTGGGACACACAGCTGCTCCTCTGGGAGCAGTCCAACTCTACACTTATCTCTCTGGGCCAAAGTGATCAGACACTGAGCCATCAGGAAAACTACTGCTGAAAACTGAGCCGGAGGCACCGCCCCAACACCACGCCTAACCTGAACTTCTTCCCTTGTGAAGACTGAAGAAACAAACACACACACACAAACACACACAAACACACACACACACACACACACACACACACACTCTCTCTCTCTCTCAAATGAAACATTATCATCTAACTGACACAGCTTGTCATTAACCAGATGTCTGTGCAGCAGGTATAAACCTTTTTCAAGTTCCTTTGCTAAAACATCTGATGTCAAACAACAAGGCATGGCTTCATCCTCTCCTTCCCCTTCATGTCTTTCTGTCCTCACCCAGCTTATAACAGTCTCTCCCAGAACTCAGGCTATTTTTTCCCAGCCTTTCCCCAACTTCCTGGTAGTCTTCTGTATTCTTCCATCCTTGCTTTGGAGGCTTCTGATTTTGTGTCCTACCCCTGCACAGCTCTTCCTCAACACCTGCCTGGACCTTTTCCCCAGGGCTCCTCTCTGCCTGTTCCTTCAGGAGCTTGGCCTGCTGCCATGTAGTGTCGTCTCCCCCTACCCACTCCTATATCCAAGGCTCTGGCCCTCTCCCCAGACCCCTCAAGAACTACAGTCCTACCATCTTGGTTTCCCCATCAGCATCTTACTCTCTGAGTCTGCTCCTTCCTGCCTGGTGAGCCTTTCAGAGCGCCAGACTCAATTCTGAGAACAGCACACACAGTTTATACTCATAACAAACTTCTGCAGTTAGTTTTTACCAACAAGCCCTTTCAGAGAAACCTACTCCCTTAAGATAAACCTCGGAATCGCATCCCAAGCATGGTTTCTGCTGCTCCTAAGTTAATACGGCTGAAAATGGCAAACTTGCATAAACTTTGTGTGAGGTATCTGCCACCTCCTGAGTGTGTTCAGACTCCAGACTTGAGAACAACCTAGTAGGCGGTGGTCCTATCACCCTAATGATTCTCTTGGGTGCCTCATTCTCCCATCACCATTTTCTTGGCTAAACCAGTGTCACTGTCCGTTCATGCCTGTTCCCCACTCCCAAGTCTCCACCTCTCGGTCCAGGTCTCCTTGCCATCAGTCACTCTTAGCAGGGCCCCACTCACCCTCACACCTTGTACTCCGGCTCATCACGCCCAAGGACGCCCCAGCCCGGGTACCCTCGGTCTGGTGTCCTCACCCCGGCAGCCTGGGCCGCACAGATCCACGGGCAGCGGCCTGGGAAAGGCGCGGCCACCAGTCAGCGGGTGTCGTCAGCCATAGGGCCACGGCCAGGGCCTGCAAGGCCGCTGAGGGGCTCCCAAAGTGCAGAGGGCAGAAGTGCCCGCTCTTCCCCGCCTTGGGCCCAGCCTCGCCCACTGCTCACCCAAAGAGGCCGGAGAAGAAGGACTGCGAGTTCTTCACCTTGCGTTCCGCTTCAGCCAGCAGCGCCATAGCCTCAGCTTGCTTCCCGGAGTTGTCCATGACGTCGCGCAGCTGCTCGGCTCAGGCCCGACAAGCCTGGCGACGACTCGCAGGCCCCGGACACCGCGTACTCAGCGGAGTTCCGCTCGCTGCGTTGACGTCACCCGGGCCTGCCACCCCACGTGAACCCTGCGAGCCAACCAGTGGGCTCAAGCTGCGAAGCACTCTACTCCCGGCACGCCCCCTCCGGCTACGGTACTCAGCACCTTGACCCCCTCAACACGTGAGCACACGCCCGCGATCTGACGCCGCTAGCCTCCTAGAACCCCAACAAGCGCACTGCCACGTGACACCAAATAAGCCAATCATAAGCCCGAAACGCCAATGCCCACCGCCCCAAAGCGCGACCTTTGACTCCCTCCAACCAATCAGCAGGCTCTATAGACTTGTTCCGCCACGCCTCGGCGGAACTGGGTCACACTAATCACCTGACCAGTGTCGCGGCGCTCACGTGACGCCTCTAGGTTCATGCTCCAGGTTTGACAGACCTGGCAGTTTAGTTCCGCCTCCTGTTTCGCTTTACGTCATAGTCATTTGGGAAAAAGCTGTGCAGTAAAAAGGAACCTTCTTACTCCCTCTGGCGATCGTCTCTAGAATTGGCTTGGGGAATCCAGAAGACCTCCATTTTTAGCTGGATGGCTTAGCTGCTAAAGGCATTTGCTACCAAGTTTAACAACCATATTTCGATTCCTGGTACCCACATGGTGGAAGGTGAGAACTAACTCCTCCAAGTTGTTCTCTAACCTACACACACAATGCCTTTAGGTAGTATCTTGCAGTGCCACACACAGAATGGCACTGGATATTCAGTCCCATGTAAAAAGCTGGGTGTGTCAGCAGGCACCTGTAACAGGAATGGGTGGGTGGGAGACAGGCATACGACTGGAGCTTGCTGGCCAGCCAGTCTGGCAGAATCAATGAGCTCCAGGGCCAGAGAGAGACCTGGTTTCGAAAAATAAGGTGCAGAACAACTGAAGAAGACTCCTGACATCAACCTCTGGCCTACACACACACACAGTTAAAAATTAGTGAAAACAGGCTGGTGAGATGGCTCAGCGGGTTAGAGCACCCGACTGCTCTTCCGAAGGTGATGAGTTCAAATCCCAGCAACCACATGGTGGCTTACAACCACCCGTAACAAGATCTGAAGCCCTCCTCTGGTGCGTCTGAAGTCAGCTACAGCGTACTTATGAAGAATAATAAGAAATGAATCCTTGGACCGGAGAGACCGACCGGAGCAAGCGGAGACGAATGGGGATGGCCAGAGCAAGCGGGGCCGGCTGGAACAAGCAGGGGCCGTTCGGGGGGCAGCCGGGAGCGAGTGGGGCTGGCCGGAGCAAGCGGAGCCGGCGGGAGCGAGCGGGGTTGACCGGAACAAGGGGAAAAAAAATTAGTGAAAACATCTAAATAAAGCATGGGCTGTCAGTTATTGACAGTGGTTCAGCATCTGTACTAAATACACTATGCTATAGTAAGACCAACATATTACTATATGACAGAAACTGGTATGTGGGAACTAGCAGAGGCTAGTTTTCTGTAAATCTACAGTTATTCAAAAGATCAGTCCCCAGGGCCCTGCCCACAGCGATTCCAGTCCCAACAGTGTGCTGTGGTACAGGAATCTGTATCTCTTCTTTACTGAATTTTAGTGATTAGCAGAGAACATTTGAGGAAAGTGTTATGTGAGTTGGGTGCTGGGGACAGGAAAAGGCAAAAGACATCTTCCCCTGACCCTTTCCCATTGAACACTTCCTCAAATGTACCTGTGCTCATGACTGTACACTGACCTCAGAGCTGGTGAGTCTGGATGGCTGCATGGCCACAAGCAGATATGGCTCCACTTGCATTTGCTGCAACGTGTCATCCTTTTGGAGCAATGGACTATGCAGCAATAGATGACTATATGCCTTCAACCCATAAGGCCAGGCTTGCATTTCCACTCATGGAGTTGGGTCACTCCGTGTAGAGCAGTGGAATGAATGCTCACTGCATGGCAGTGCTCAGGTCACTGGGAACACCCACCAAGCAAAGTGCATTTCCTGATTTACCAGTTACACACACTGGGAAAAATGTTCAAGTAGGAAGGAAGAGAGCCATTCTGGTTCTGGGGCTGCCTTGTACCCCTCATTTCCCTCAAACAGGATGTCTCAACCGCTCCCAAATCAATTCCCTCCCTGCCTTTAAGCTTTAGCTGAGATGTTGAGACCTTCTCTGTAGTGCTGGGATGGGGCCCTGGGACACAGGAGTTGAGGCATGGCTCTGCAGGCTGGGGTTGGTATAGATGTCCCTGACCTTACATGGGCTGCAACCAAGGCACCATTTTGCCTGATGTTACAGTCTTTCTCTTTCATTTCAGGTTGAGCAGCTACATCCACACATGCTTTTCTGGCTTTAGTCTAACCAATCCAACCCTTCCCATTATCATGGCCAGATCATGCCTACTGTCACTACTTTCTTACATGTGCACTCATTCACAGCTGCTAGAAGACCCCTCCTAAAATGAAGCTCTTTGATGAAGGGGCTTTCATTGCTGTGTGTGTATATACCCATCTACAGACTGAGAAGAGCTGGTGTGGGTGCTAAACAGAGCACAGATGACTGTGTGTGCCCACCTTCTCCCCTCTCTCTGCTCACCTCCTGGCTCCAGCTATGGCCCTGAAGCTTCTGCAGAGCACACAGGCTTGCAAGTTGGAGGACAGCTCTTTAAGAACCCAATTTAATAAGATACAAGCAGACATGTCAAAAATACACCTAACAATATACAGCCTTTGCAAGACTAGGGATGGTGGGAATGCAGAGAGGCCCTGCCCAAGGAGGGCCCAGCTCACTGTATCTCAGGTGTCCTTACTGAGTCTCTCTGACCAATGTCAGTCCCATGCCAGCTCAGATCTAAATGCCACCTAGACCAAACCTTCTGCCTCCCAGGGTCCCCTCCTCCAAGTGACTGGGACTGCAGGTAAGCAACTATTAACCAGGAGATAATGGAGCCTCTGATTTACCCACATGACTCCAGAGCTACCTTGAGGGCTTCTGCCTGTTCATGTCCAAATGCTAGCCAAACTTGCTAGCAAGGCTAGAAGTGAGAGGACAGAGAGGATAAGAGTGCCCCAAACACTTCTGAGAGGCCCAGGGCACTGGTTCAGAGCTGAATTCCCCTCTTCTTGCAGACCAGTTTCTAGCAAGAAGTCACCACTGCAAGGGGCCCATGTCGGCCCCTAGCTCCTCTTCTTCTTCCTCCTCTTCCTCCTTCAGCGGGTAGGGCTTCACAGGCCACTTCACCCTAACGAGTTCCACATGCTCCTGGAGGCGGTGGCGCTTCATGTGGGCATTCCGACTCTTGATCTTGTCGAACACCCTGAGGAGTCAGAGGATGTGTGTCAGAGGCAGAGGAGCTTGTCAGGCCCCAGGGTGAAGGTACAGAGGGCAGGCTGGTACCTCTCACACTCTCTGCATGGGAACACGCCCTGGCTCTCCACACTCCCTGGAGGTTCAGGAGTGCGCTTGGGGGCTGCACTTGGGCTGGAGTGAAGGATAGACTCTCTCCTGTAACTCTTGGTCTTTATCTTTAACTCAGGAGTTGGACGGTGGGAAGGTCTTTCTCGAGGGCTGCAAGTCACCTACAGAGAGGGTAAAGATGACCTAAGACACTGGTGTGGGACCATGTCTTCTTCAGGGAAACCTTCCCTTGAGAGCCTCCACCACCCTCTGACTGGACCACAGAAGCACCCAGACCACTTCATCATGCATCTTCTACCTTGTCTTCAGTCCTTTCTACCTCATCCAGCTCTCTTCTGCCCCTCTTCTCCAGCCCAGGAGCTCGGCCACAGTCAAACTTAACCATCTTTTTCCAGATGTAGTAGTACTCAACACACTGTGCTACACTTTTAGTCTGGATCTAGTGGGAAGGAAGATACAGAAGCAGGCTGTGGGCAGTACCTCACATGTGAACTCCACCCTGGAAATCCCTTCCCCAACATCTCTGCCCATGGCTGGGCAAAGGCAGGGATCTTGGTCCTTCCAGGTGGTGAAGGGTCCAAAGTGAAGCCACACAGTAGCCATCAGCACTAAGTCCAGCATGCTTCTTCCCTGTAGGAAGACACACAAAGACCCACAGGTGAGGAGGCTCACTGTGACATCACAGCAGGCAACAGCCAGACTCGGTGAGATTAAGATTAACACAGAATGCTTTTCCTCTCTGGTGAGCTTCCAGCCACCACAACTAAACATAACTTAGGAAGCCTTCTAGGGAAAGTGGCCCCATTAGGACAGTTATGTGTGTACACAGCACTCAAGCCCAGTCACTTATTCTTGCAAAAATACGACTCCTGGGCTGAATGTCATACCGCATGTCTCTGGAGGCAAAGGCAGCATGATTTCTGAGAGTTCTAGGACAGGCTGGGTACATACTGAGTTCCAGGCCAGTCAGGGATATATAGCAACTGTGTCTCAAAAAAACATGACTTCTGGTGGATGTCTTTAATCCCAACACTTTGGGAGGCAGAGGGCAACGAATCTATGTGAGTTCAAGGCCTGTGTTGTCTACAAAACAAGTTCTGGGACAGCTAAGGCTGTACAGAGAAAGCCTGTCTTGAAAAACAAAACAAAGCACCAATCAACCAACCAAACAACAAACCAATGACTTCTAGATCCCAGTGTAGTGAGTGATATGGGGCCATAATCCTAGATCTCAGGAGGTTGAGGCAGGAGAACTGAGAGCCTGAGGCCAGCCTGGGCTACACACTGATGCCTTATATCAAGAAAGAAAGACCCTCTGGATGGTGGTGGAGGTGGGACAGAGTGGTAGAGAGACTGCTTACTATGAAAGAGGGTGTGGGTTCCATTCCCAGCACCAAGAAGAAGAGGAAGCAGAAGGGAGGTAGGATGGAAGGAAAGTCCGGCTGCCCAGGAAACTTTCCCAGGAAATTAACTGGCCAAGTGAGCGCCTCACTCCAGAGTACACTTTCTCCACATGGACCTGAAACCAGCTTGTGTGCTGTCACAAACTAGAAGTCAATCAGCACATCCTCTGCTTAGGAAACAGCACCAAGTTAAAAGGAAATGGAAGATGGTTTCTGCTTCTGAGAAAGATAGAACAACAGGAACAAATTCACCTTCCAGCCAAAAACAACAAAAGAAACAGTACTAGGAAGGGTAGTGAGCTCTGAGAGCAGACTCTGTACATGATGCTCATAACCACTTTATATTATAATTGTCCAGCCTGGAACCCCCTCAAGTGCCCATCAACTATAAGTGATTAAATACAACTGTAGTACATCCATGCAGCACAGTATTATTTGGCAGCAGAAAGGATGGACTATTAATAAATGCAACACAAATGAACCTCAAAGTAAGTATACTGAGTATAAGCAGCTAGATAAAGAGTGGACCAATTGCTGTTTGATTGCCATAGTGATACAAAAGTCCAGAAAGTACAACTTTCTTACAGACCAGGGCTGACCAGGGACATGGAGGGAGGCACAGTGGCAGGCGCGATAGGCTGTCAGGAAAGGAAGGAGCACTGGGGCTTCACAGAAAAGCTGCTATCTTGCCTGTGGTGACAATCCTATGGATTCATACATATGTAAAATATTTGTCCTTGCACTTTGATTATGTGTAGTTTTATGTCTTTAAACAAACAAACAAACAAACAAACAAACAAACAGAAAAGAGTTGGCTGGTGAGAGAGAGTTGGCACATCCCTTTAATTCCAGCAAAGGCAGGTAAATCTTTGTGAGTTTGAAGCCAACCTGGTCTACATAGTGGGACAGCCAGAACTACATGGAAAGACTGTCACAAACAAACAAACAAACAACACCAAAAAACAAACACCAACAACAAAAACAGAAGAGAGTATTAGGTTTTCTGTTCATGTATTTTTCAGCACATGTACAGGAGTAAATCGGGACAGAGAAAGGCAGCAGTGCTGAGCTGGAGTGAGCAGGACTTACTGATGAGAAGCAGGGCAGCAGCAGGGCAGCCTTCTAAGGTAACAAGCCACTTACAAGGTACTGAACGTGCAGCAGGCAGGTAGGGACAGTTGTGCGAGGCAGGGCTTGCCGCCCCAGCCCTCTGTCATCTTACCGTCTTGTGAATCAGGTAAAAGTCCTTCTTGTGGGCACAGAATGCCTTCTTGAAGAGCCTCTTCTCCATGGGGGTCCAGATGTCTGAACCTGCCGGGGAGCACAGCCAGGGCAGGGTAGGTTTTTCTCAAGGGACCACAGCCTGACTGACATTATGAACATTGATGATGTACTAATTTCAGACAGTCTTCCCTAATGTTACAAAGCTGGGGACTCACTATCCTCATGTTATAGATGTAGGCAACTGGCTGGGGCCTTAAGTGGCCTAACAAAAGCAGGTGGGCTCAAGCTGCCTGACTTTGATGTGCTCAGCTTACGTCCATATCCCCTGCTCTAGTCAGGAACACTGATGTGGCTGGAAGAATTCTGAGTGAATGATGGAACAGGGCTGGTGGGGTTTAGTGAACTTAAGGCAGTGCCTGCTGAGTCCCCCTAGAAAGAACAGGAAGACAAAGGCCCTGGGAAGAAGGCCAAGGGGAAGAGGCAGAAGTGAAGTTTGCTATCAGCCCTGACAGAAATCAGCCAGGTCCCACTATCAAGCAGCCCTTTCTCCTGTCACCTGTGTAGTGATAGTCAGCCAGTGGGTGAGTCCGGGGCTTCTGGGGTCCTCTGAGTAACAGAGTCTCCAGGGCAACCTGGAAGGACAAGAAATGTGGGCCAGTCACAAGGCATGGGAATCAGGGACTGTCTCCATTCTTCTTTCTTTCATTGAAAAACAAATGTCTCTATAGTCAACTTGTTCAAGGTGACCTAAAGGTCCTTAGACTGGTGGAAAATTTGTTGGCCCATGATGACTTCACTAAGCACCCCTTTGAATATCATATTTGCCTTCACAATATGACATTTTTCATGAAGAATACTGTGTGTGGGTTTGTGAGGCACATTCTCCTACCCACCAGAGGTTGCCGCCTAGAAGAGTGCCATCTCAGGCACTCCATTTTATTCCCTATTCTGCACTCCATGCTGGGCTACTTTTTCCTTTCAGCAGAGCTGGGGATGGAGCCTGGATCTTACATATGAGCTACACCACTTTAATCCCAACACTTTGACTTTTGAGACAGAACTTCATACTGTAACCCAGGCTGGTCTAAACCTATTCCAAGTGCTGGAAGCAGAGGTGTGAGCAACCACATCCCTCAGCAATATACTTTAAAGCTTTTGACTCTCGAATTATAAGCCCTGTGAGATATGGGCTACTCTAATCCCAGTGAGGACCAGACCTTTTTTAGGATCTGATACAAAACAAAAATGAGGGGGCTGGTGAGATGGCTCAGCGGGTAAGAGCACCTGACTGCTCTTCCGAAGGTGATAAGTTCAAATCCCAGCATCCACATGGTGGCTCACAACCATCCGTAACGAGATCTGGCGCCCTCTTCTGGAGTGTCTGAAGACAGCTACAGTGTACTTACATATAATAAATAAAATAAATCTTAAAAAAAAAAAAAAAGAGGATTTCCACCTAGTGGTGGTGGTCATGCCTTTAATCCCAGCACTTGGGAAATAGAGGCAGGTGGATCTCGGAGTTCAAAGCCAAACTGGTATACAGAGCAAGTTCCAGGACAGGCAGGGACACTCAGAGAAACACTATCTCTGAAAACAAAAACAAAAACCCCCAAAGATTTTCATTCAGAAAGTCTAAAGACTCCGTAGATAAGGACAATGGAATATTAAGCCAAGAACAGAGCCCTACATGGTTGAGGTCCAGTGGGTGTTCAGTATACACATGCCAGACATTGCCCCTCAGCTTGGCAGAAAGCATGGTCCAGGACTAAGTCTCAGGTCTTAAACACTGGTCCTCCTACACTGTCCCAGAACCCCTTCTCCTAGAGTAGTGGTTCTAATACAGTTCCTTATGTTGTGGTGACCCCCAACCATAAAACTATTTTCATTGTTATTTTGTAACTGTAGTTTTGCTGTTGTTATAAATCATAATATAAATATCTTTGTTTTTAAATGGTCTTTGGGTGACACCTAAATGGTCCTGGGCCACAGGTTGAGAACTGCAGTCCTAGAGGATCTGTAGTTGACAGACAAATCCTGTAACTGACCAGCCTTTCCTTCTCTGCTCTGCTGTTTAAGCCTCCAAGCACTGCAGACTTGGATCTTCACCTTCCCTCAGCTGGGCCATCCAAGTCCCAGAAAGCCCAGGTGTGCAGGGGGCCCAGGGTCTGTCTCACCTGAACACTGCCCTGGGCATCATGCAGGCAGTGCAGGGCGAGCTCCAGGTTGGTGCCCCCTCCTGGCATCACACTGGAACATGCTACGTTGCAGAGTTCCATCACTGTGGTCCCAGCAAAGCCAAAGAGCATTAGGAAGAAGGAATGAAGTCAGGTACGTGAGAGAGGTAGCCTTCTCCATAGCACAGGGGCTTCTGGTCAATTCCCCTTCCCTTACATTCCAAAGGTGGAGGCAGGCTGAGTAATGGGAACAAAGAGGAACTATAGAAGCCCTGGCCTGGCACCTGCACTGGCAAGTGAGAGGTGGGGGAGGGCAATGCAATGAGGGAGAGATGCTGGGCCGAGGGTACAGTTCCTGGAGTTGGATGGGAAAGAAGGAGCCTTGGGATCTGACTCAAAGCCTCAGCCACCTCTATCCTGGGTCTCTGGGTTGGTCATCACATCTCCCCATGGCTTCCAGACCAGAGAAGCTACACTCTCATCCACTCTGGCCAGCAGCCTCTCCTGCAGTTCTGGGATCTCCGCCTGAAATCTGCTTCCTACGTTGATATGTCTGAAACAAGGCCATACACAAACATTGAGATGCAAAGTTGCCTAAGCCAGGAGACATAGAGATATACCATGTATTCTGCTCACAGCCACAGCCTGCTCATAGCAGTTTGCTGCCATTTCTCAGACATGGTGGCTGCTTATTACTTCACCACCCAACAGACACAGGCATTTCAGAACACTCTATGTGCTGACACTGACCACCTGTGTCCAGTCCCTCCCCACAAATGCCCTTGCCTCCTGCACTATGCTTTCACCACTTCTGCCCAGAAACCCAGGTCCACAGCAGAGATTCTGTCCCACCCCATGCTCATCTGTGTTACAGAAGTAACAGCAGAAACTTTTGACCTACTATTGGAGAAACCCACAGCTTCTATATGAAATATCTGTGTCTTGTCTGTCCTCCCTTGGAAAACAGGCTGGGAAAGGAGCCTCTGGAAGGTCAGGCTGATGGAAGCACCCTCACTAGAAGGACTTGGGCACTAAGGGTTCCAACTCACGGTTCAATGCTGATTTTAGTGTCATCCTTCACCACACAGATGCCAAAGGAGCTGTCCACTTGGTCTAGAAAACACAGGGAAAGGCTTCAACAAGACTGACCTAACAAGATCCTCTGGGCCTTCTACCTGCCTTTGTGGACATGATGAAAACAAACTGTAAGGCCCAGAGAGAGAAAACGACCTCTGAAAAAAAGCAGAGGAAGAAACTGAATAATTTAAAATAAAACAAATACAGAGCAGCAGAGACGGGCAGATCTCTGTGGGTTTAAGTCCTGACTTGTCTACACAGTAAGGTCCAAGACTTCCAGGGATACACAGAAAAACCCTGTATCAAAACACCAATCAACTGGTGAGGCTGGTGAGGTGGCTCAGTTGGTGAAGATGACACTAAGTCTGAAGAATTTAGATTAATCTTTGGGGCCCGCATGGTGGAAACAGGGACTGACTGCTACATGTTGCTCCGTCATTTCACATGTGCCCACACACAAGACAGACAGATGGAGAGGTAAACATACATACATACATACATACATACATACATACATACATACATACATACAGAATAGGTGATTAAAAACTAATAAAAAACCCACACACATATTAAAACACTTAACAGGCCAGTGAGATTGCTCAGGGCATAAAGGCACTTGCCTTAGACCCTTTGATTCAATTCCCAGGACCAATTAAGTGGAAGAAGAGATCTGACTCATGAGTTGCCTTTTGAAGTCCACACATGGCACCCATGCACATATGATTAAGCACATACAATCAATCAATAAATATAAGCTTTAAAAATTGAAAAACAATAGAAACAACTTTCCCTTGATAATAATCAGAGACTGTGAGTCCTGAACAAGATTGACTTTCTTCCCCAATAGCTCCTGGCTTGGGTAATTGATGTTTTCTCCCAAGAACTTCACTCAAAGATGGGGCTACCCCACAGCACACAGCTCATAGGCTTAAGAAAATTGCAGAAGGGTCTGTGAAATGATGCAGTGAATAAGAATGTTTACTGCCACCCCGATGACTTGGTTTTGATCCCTAGGCCCCACACAGTGGAAGGAGAGAACTTACTCCTACAAGATGCTTCTGACCTCCACATGTACCCATGTGTGCAAAGACATACAGATCTTTTTTTTTTTTAAGATTTATTTTATTTATTATATGTAATATACACTGTAGCTGTCTTCAGACACTCCAGAAGAGGGTGCCAGATCTCGTTATGGATGGTTGTGAGCCACCATGTGGATGCTGGGATTTGAACTTATCACCTTCGGAAGAGCAGTCGGGTGCTCTTACCCGCTGAGCCATCTCACCAGCCCCCAGATCTTTTTTAAAAACAAAAGCAAAATTTAAAAACTGTACAATTAAAAAATAACGGAAGGTAGAACAATGAATTCTCATCCAGGAATAACTTTAAGAGGTGGAAATCTAGTGATAAAAAGTACAATAGTCCACGTTAAACTCATCAGGTTTGCCTGAGTTGGTAGAAGGAAATGATCAGCAAACCTAGAGAAGAATGAATTAAGAACCAGAAGAGGGAAAAGAATGCAGAAGGTTGGACACCACTGAAGGCTGAAACCACATGCAATAGATGCCCCAGACAGAGAAGAGAATGGAAAGATGAAGAGAGAATGGTAGGAGAGCCCACAGACTTGGTGGTAAACAATGTACACATCCAATAAGCACTATGATTCTAAATAGGAAAGGTGCAAAGTCAAAGATTAAAATCTCAAAAGTAGCCGGGCGTGGTGGCGCACGCCTTTAATCCCAGCACTTGGGAGGCAGAGGCAGTCGAATTTCTGAGTTCAAGGCCAGCCTGGTCTATAGAGTGAGTTCCAGGACAGCCAGGGCTATACAGAGAAACCCTGTCTCGAAAAACAAACAAATAAACAAACAAACAATCTTAAAAGCAAAAATGAGGGAAAAAAAAGCAAAAATAAACCCACCTCACCCTATGCAGAATTCCAGTAACACTCACAGTTGACTTCTAATAGATTAGTAGTCAGAAGATAGAGGCACAGCACTGTGCTGAAAATAAATGTCAAGTCTTATACCAGCAGGTTAACTTTAAAAAGCAAAGTGAGAAAGATCCCCAGATTTAAAGAAGATTGGGGAAAATCTATTGCTATCAATCTTGGCTTATGAGAAATATTACAGTGGGATAATCTTCACCCTTAGGAGAAAGATACTAAGATATCCCACAGCACAGATGGAATCTGAACACAGCTGAGAGTAGAAGAAGCTAAGCATAAGGAACCACATACTGTGATTCCATGTGTTTGAAACCTTTCAAGCAGCCAAGCCTACAGAGACAAAAATTGGATGAGATCAGCCCAAACCTGGGCAAGAGAATAGGAAAGGAATGGTGACAGAGAGTGGAGTTTCCTTGTTGGGAAATAAAATAAAATAAAATAAAATAAAATAAAATAAAGTAAGTTGTGGGGCTAGAAAGATGGCTCAGATTGCTCTTGCAGAAGACCCAAGTTCAGTTCCCAGCACCTACATGAGATAGCTCACAACTACCTATAACTTCAGCTCCAGGAGATCAAAGCCCCTAATCTAAACTACACAGGCACCTGCACTCTCATGTGCATATAATACCCACAAATACATACATGCATACACATATTTTTTAAAAAATTAAGCTAGGCATGGTAGTACACACTTTTAATCCCAGAACTCAGGAGGCAGAGGCAGGCAGATCTCTGTGTGAGGCCATCCTGCTCTAGTGTGGTCCAGGCTAGCTAGGACTACACAGTGAGACCCTATCTCAAAACAAACAAGGACTCATTCATTGTAGAGTATGTGAATTTTATGCCATTAAAGCTATTATTACCTTTATTAATCTTTAAAAAGAGGTTGTAAAGAGTGTTCAGGCAGTGGTGTGGCTCCACCCTCTAAAGAGCTGGTAGAAGTAACTGTTCAGGTAATTATAAAGGGTAGTGTAATTTGTTTTCTCTTCCTAGTTAACTTAAATATCAGATGTATAAGGCAATGCATATCATGGGCCTGAAACATCTAGAAATGTAATATATGTTACAGTGACAGTACAAAGGAACGAATCTGTCTTCTCTGGAGATAGCAAAGTCAGTTTGGAACTCCTCAGATCAACCCCAAAATGCCAATAGAAAGAACAAATAAGAGAAAACAAAACAAAAACCTGTTTGTTGGGGTGCATATTGTCTTAGTTAGGGTTTTACTGCTGTGAACAGACACCATGACCAAGGCAAGTCTTATAAAAAAAACAACATTTAATTGGGTCTGGTTTACAGGTTCAGAGGTTCAGTCCATTACCATCAAGGTGGGAGCATGGCAGCATCCAGGCAGACATGGTGCAGGAGGAGCTGAGAGTTCTATGTCTTCAGCCAAAGGCTGCTAGTGGAAGACTGACTTCCAGGCAACTAGGGTGAGGATCTTAAGACCACATTCCCAGTGACACACCTACTCCAACCAGGTCACACCTATTTGAACGAGGCCACACCTCCAAATGGCGCCACTCCCTGGTCCAAGAACATAAAAACCATGACGGGTGCTGTCATTCACCTGGAAGCCAGTCTTCTCCTATCGGCCTTCAGATGAAGATGTAGAACTCTCAGCTCCTCCTGCACCATGCCTGCCTGGATGCTGCCATGCTCTCACCTTGATGATAATGGACTGAACTACTGAACCTGTAAGCCAGCCCCAATTAAATGTTATCTTTCTAAGAGTTTCCTTGGTCATGGTATCTGTTCACAGCAGTAAAACCCTAACTAAGACAACACACATGTGTACCTGTATATACATGAACACACAGAGAGACTGCATGCACACACACAAAGAAGAATAGCACCCAATGGTAATGGCCCCATAGGAATTACAGACAAGCATAGAATGGCAATGAAGTGTACAGCGAATTCAGCAGGCAGTGCTTGCTTTCTTCTATTGCTTTGACTTCATGTGACCAAATCTATAAAACTGTACATAAAGTTGTAAGGACAACAGTTCAGAATGGAGTCTGCTGACACACAGATGGCACAGGAAAGGCCCATGAGATGGAGAATGCAGTGTCTTTGCCCTTCACCAATACTACACGAACACAAATCTAAATGGATTCTGCTAAGGAAAGATGTCTACTGCACAGCAAATGGCATGTGCCTGCCTTTCCACCACTTGGGAGACACAGGTAGGAGAATGGGGAGTCCCAAGCCAGCCTGGACTGTGTAGAGATCCTATCTCAAAAAGACAGCAACAAGCAAAGATATGTAAGACACACACTGGGAAAAATGATTGAGACAAAGTGCAACAAGTCCTAAATAAATGGGAAAATGGGAAAATGGTCTGGTCCATCATGAATAGAAAGGTCTAAATTATTTAGGATAGTAATACTTTCTAACTTATCTACATATTAAACAGGGTAACTATCAAAATAACCACTGATCTTAAAGTTATACAGTAATGCAATGGACCTATGGCAGCTAACACAATTCTGGAAGACAGAACAATGTAAGAGAATTCAAATACACCTATTTGAAAGCTTACACAAATCGACAGTAGTCAAAGCACTATGGTAGCAGCATAAGCATGCAGATCATAGAGAAGAACTAGTCTGTGGAGCAAACACATGCACTGATGATTAATGGAGGTGTGTGTTTGTGCTTGCCAGTGCACATTTATTCAGAAGAGCATGCAAATGTGTATGGGGCACAGGTATATGTCACATGTTATTCCTCAGACATCACTCACCTTGTTTTCTGAGACAAGATCTCTCTCTGGCCTACAGCTCACTCAGCAGGCTGGACTGGCCGCCAGGAAAGCTCCTGTCTTCCTATTGCTGGGAGTACAAGTGTATGCCACTACACTAGGCTTTTTTCTCATAGGCTCTGGGGACTGAACTCAGGTCTTTGTGCCTTGGTAACCTGATTTTAATAAAACCAACTTGCTAAAACCAACTTGATGAGAATTATATTTTCAGCAAATAATCCTAGAATGAATGGAATCCATGCAAAATAATGTACTTTGATCCTAACCTCATACAATATCCAAAAGCTAGCTGGAAATCGATTAAAGATGTAAAATTAAGAGTCAAAATTATAGCTGGGCAGTGATAGCACATGCCTTTAGTTCCTCTCCTTGGGAGGCAGAGGCTGGTGAATTTCTATGAGTTAGAGGCCAGCCTGATCTACAGAGTGAGTTCCAGGACAGCGAATGCTAGACAAAGAGATTCTGTCTTGAAAAACCAAGAAAACCAAGCCAAACCAAACAAACAAAATTATAAAACTCTCTCTCTCTCTCTCTCACTCAAAAAAAAAGATACTGTGCATCTAGCGTCTTAAGAGGCTAAGGCAGGAGGGTGTGAACTCAAGGCCTGCCTGGCCTACAGAATAAACAGGAGTGGAGTGGCTCTTCATTACTCTGTGCCAGTCAACTGGTCACATATAAAGCCCAGTGCACAAATGACACTAGGAAAATAAAGAGATCTCCTTAGTTTATAAGGAAGGACACACCAACAGCCAATGAACACCCAGCAAGGTTCTTGGTACCAGTAGCCAGTAGGATAATACAAATCCAAACATAACAAAAGATAACAATAGGTACCTTTCATCTGACATGACAGCTAGAAAGAATCACAGTCTATAAGTGCAAGCAAGGGGCAGAGGTATCAGGACTCTCCTGATTGTTAGCAGGAATCCAAAATGAGACACTCTGGCACTAGTTTGGCAGTTTCTTAGATGGTTAAATAGAATTTCCATGTGACCCAGCTTTTCTTTCTAGGTATTTATACAAAAGGAATTGGTACATAGACACCCCCCCACAGGAAGTCATACACAAATGTTCTTACAGTATTATTTACAAGAGCTAAAAGGAAAACAATATCCATACCTATCAACTGATGATTTAAAATAGTGGTCATCAAGTAGACTATTACCAATAAAAAAGAAATTCTAATACACATTACCTGGTGCACCCTGAACGCATCAAGCTAAGTAAAATGGGTGATACATAAAAAGCCACACATTGTATGATGTCACTTATATGCAATGCCCAGCATAGGCAAGGCTATAGGGACAGGAAGTAGATGAGTGGCTTCCTGAGGCTGGGAGATACATATGACTGTGAGAATGGAAGGTGGTGTAGCTGCCTGGAATACAAGCTTCTGGGATGGCAAAACCCCTCTAAAGATAGTGTGCAGGGAAGCTCAGAGGCCAGAGAGCAACCTCAAAGCACAAGCTTGAAATGGCTGATCTGCATGGCAGGCAGGCATGGTGTGTCTCTGTCTCCATAGAGTGGCTATAAAAATGAACAGAAGAGGGATTGGGTTGAATGGCCTCTCTGTGTTCTTTCTGGCTGTTAAAAACAACAACAACCCAACCAACCAACCAAACAAACAAACAAACATCTAGAAGAATCATCTTGGTATGTTTCTGAGTAGCAATGAGTCCCCCAGAACAGACACATATAAGGCTGGAAAGAATGGCTGGATCATATACTGTAAGGCAGAGAGATTGTGGGCCATAGGAGATGCACCTTATCCTGGAACAAAGTAGCTTTCTGGCCTCACTCACCAAGTACAGGGCTGATGAGGTGGGGCCCAGCCCTGGATGTGGAGCAGAGGGTATTGAAGTACAGCCCAGAGCCCTCACGAATTGGGCTAAGCATAGGCGGTGGTGTGTAGGGAGAGCACTGAAACAAGCCCTTCAGGAGGTGATCCACCAGGAACACGGGAGAGCGCAGGCAGCTCTGGTGGCATCCTCCTGGGCCTGGCTCCCCAAGGGCGGAGGGTGCAGGAGGGGCAAACAGGGCCTTGGGCTGGGGCCGTTTCTTCCGCTTTCTGTACTGGCAGCTCTCCTTGCTGTCTCTCTCTTCCCCATCTTTTTCTTGTCCCTGAAGAAGAGAGGATAGAATCACAGGTGTCACCTGAGAGCACCTGTTGTACCAACTCACTCTTCAGCTTGTTCAGGGATGGGAAAATGGGGCTTGTCATGGGGGGGGGATATGTATGTCTGCCATAGCCATACTCAGGGTTTAGCACAGGAGGCTGAGTAGGACCTTCTGTTCATAGCCACATGAGCCAGAGCTGACTAACATACTCAGTATGGTGACATCCTGAGGCTCAGAGCTGCCTCATATAGTCATATAGGGATACATGAGGGCAGTTCAGTGGCTCAAGTGACAAGCTTCCAAGAATGAGGGTCAGATACAGGGTGTATGCCTTTGATCTCAGCACACAGGAGGCAGAAGCAAAGTGGATCTCTGTGAGTTCAAGGCTAGCCCGATTATGTAGCAAGTTCCAGGTAAGGCAAGGCTATACTAGACACCCTGCCTCACAGAATAAATAAACAAACAAAAAAAATCCCAGAAGGTAACAAAAATATGTATAAAAAGGAAAAAAGAATGGGATCCAGAGACAAGAGTATTATGGCAACAAAAATGTGTTCTCCCAGATGCCTGTGTCTTTTTTTTTTTTTTTTTTTTGGTTTTTCGAGACAGGGTTTCTCTGTGTAGCCCTGGATGTCCTGGAACTCACTCTGTAGACCAGGCTGGCCTCGAACTCAGAAATCCGCCTGCCTCTGCCTCCCAAGTGCTGGGATTAAAGGCGTGTGCCACCACACCTGGCCCACCTGTGTCTTTTATGAGCCAACAATGGCCTAGCACTAACACAGAAACTTCTGGCCAGGGTCCAGTAGTAAAGAGATGAGACTCAGGGAGATCCATCACTGCAATCATAATGCCATTTCATATCTTCTATTGTTCCTTCCTCCCTGCCAGCCTTCCTGTTCTTCCAGGTCTTAGCTCTGACATACCTTCCTGCCTGGCCCCTCAGCCTTCCTCAGTTCTTTCTTCTCCTGCATCCCAGCCCTGCACATTTTGGGTCATTGCTGACTAGGGTCAGGACTTGGGCTGTCAATATTATTGCTGTCAGTAGGGCTACTGTAGGCCTGCACAGATGGTCCTGGCCCTCATGTCACCCCATCATCCTTGCCAGGATGCTGCCTTTAACCTGAGATAGATGGCATTGTCTCTTCATCTATCCCCAAAGCCACCATTTGCCCCTTCACCTGTTGCTCCTGCTTCCCTCGAGGTGATGGCCACTGGTCACTATGGAAACACATGTGGCTGCTTAGCCCTTTCTCGGTGTAAAACATCTGGCTGCAATTCTTGCACACAAAAGTGCTCTTTGACTCCATGCAGTCTGTGGGACCCCCGTCCGGCTGACGGCTGAGGAAGAATGGAAGAATGGGGCTTGCTATATAGTCCAGGTCGGCCTTGAATCCACTGCTGCTTTGCTGTTCCTATCTTTGCTTTTGGTTTGGTTTGGATTTTGTTGTTGTTTTTGTTTGTTTTTTGCACGTAACCCCAATCCACTGAAAACTCGTACTAAACAATAAAAATGGAAGACCATATTCAACTTTCCAAGGGCTGAAACATTCTCTGCAGGGCTGGAGGCATCTGGTTCCCTCACTAAAGACAGTACAGAGAAGCCAGAGGACTTTCCAGGGGAGTGCCTTGGTGGGGCATGAGGGCTTCTGAACTTACCATCCACCTGCCAAGCTCTCTTCCTTCACTGGATGGGGGAGTATGTAGATGTTTCCACCCTGGAGATGAGAAGATATCTGAGCCAGCAGAGCCCAGACAAAGGAACAAGGAAGACAGCATTAGGGAAGTCTGCTTGATGATGCTCTGGGCAATGGTGTCTCAGATTTGACACCAAAGCAAAGCAGAAAACCCAACAGACACACCGGACTCATTAAAATTGAAAGCTTCAACACCACAAATATTCACACATAAGATGAAAAGGCAGCCCACACAAGGGAAAATAAAGTCACAGGTCTGTGTACATACAGAATATATATACATATGTATGTATATATGTATATGTATACACACACATATATGCAAGTCAGTAAGACAGCACTTCACAAGTGGTCTATAAGCACTTGGGAGGATTCTAACGCCAGGGCATGACATTGGCAGCACCAGCAGACACCACTGCATAGCCTAGTGTGACAGCAAAGAGCATGGAGAAAACAGGGCACTTGTGTACAGCAGAGGCACTGGAAAACTGCTGCTTTCTAGAAAGTAGTCTGGTTACTCCTTAAACATTGAGCAAGGGACTCTGTAGGATCTGGTGATTCCAGTCCTTGGGTCTAGCCAAGAGAAACAAGAACATGCATCCACAAGAAAGAAGCTGTTCACAGCTTCCCAGTAGTCACTCACATGAGCCAGAGTGGAAACAGTCCACTAATGAATGACAAAATAAAACCTGGCCTGTCTACCCTCAGCCAGAAGAAGGAATGGAATAGGATAGGTAACAAAACAGGGGGAGGGGGAAGAGGCACTTGCTGCCAATCAGATGAAAGGAGAAAACCAGCTCCCACAGGCTGTCCTCTGAGTTCCACGTGACCTCTGTGGAATGCTCATGATCATACTAATACCCACCCCCAACAAAAAATGTGCCAAATGGAACAGATCTTTAATTCCAGCACTCAGGGGAGGCAGAAGCAGGCTGATCTCAACTGATCTCTATGAATTCAAGGCCAACCTGGACTATATAGCAAGTCCCAAGCCAGTTAAAGTTACATACCCTGAGTCTAAATAAATGTAAAAATTCAGTTAGGCAGTGGTGGCGCATGCCTTTAATCCCAGCACTTGGGAGGCAGAGACAGGCGGATTTCTGAGTTCGAGGCCAGCCTGGTCTACAAAGTGAGTTCCAGGACAGCCAGGGCTATAAATATAAACCCTGTCTCAAAAAACAAACAAACAAAAAAAGGAAAAATTATTTTTAATTTCTTAAAAAAAAAAAAAGAAATACTGAATGGTGCCACATGAATGGACCTTAATCATGTGATACAAACAGGCAAAGCCAGACACAAAAATCTGACTCTACTGACATGAAATGTCCAGAGAGGTTAAACTAATGGAGACAGAGGATTTGTGGGTGCTCAGGGCTGAAAGGATAATGGTAGAAGGACCAAAAGACTGGGGTGATTACTAAGGGATGCAGGGTATCTTCTGGGAGTGATAAAGTGTTCTGACCAACAGTAATAGTTGGGTAAACTTGTGACTATACCAATGTCTGCCAAAGCACCAACTTTGTAAGGGTTCATTATACATCATTTGGCTAACAAAGATGTAAATGTTTATAAAGTGGTAGCCCATCTGTGAGATGGAGGGAATGATACTGGTTTCACTAAGAGGAGTGGGTAAGTGCCCAGAGCAGATGGTCACTGCATGGTGCACAAAGGACTTGGGTTCTGTGCATGTGTGGCGAATGCACAGCCACCTCATGTAGTTAACAGTTAAGGGAGGAGGCCTGTACCTTTATCTTCCTCAAGAGTTGAAGGAGTGAAATCTAGGTGGAAGTAAGAGGCAAAGGAAAGCAAGGAAGGTAGCTTAGTGAACAACAGCCATCAGTGCCTCTTACAAAGTCACATCTGAAGACCTACTACAGAGGGGGAAGTACCTGGACAGTTAACCAATGCTATACATCCATGGACATACACATAGCTCTGCTACAGCCCAGAGCATAATAGAGGGCTACAAATACCTGGATTCTGTTGAAGATTGTCAGCTTGTACTTCATGTCTCTGGGGGGATCTGCCAGAGGCCCAGCCAATGAAAAGGAGGCCATGGCCACCTGGCTGGGAGAAGCTGCACAGCACACATCCATCTTCACTTTCTCCTTCCGGAAACCTGAGAATCGCTGGGGCCTGGGGTACCCTGAGAAGAGCCTGTAGCCTCCACCTCGGGGGCAGGCTGGACCCTTCTCACCTCTCATGGGCCCTGAAGCCAGGCCATTCTCTCCTTGCCCCTGTTTCCCAACCAGCTGGGTTCCAGCTGGCTCATCTCCACTTAACTGGGACTGCCTTGAGCCTACACTGGGGATAATGTCTCCCAGGTCCAAGGTCCCTTTGGCCAATGAAGAGCTGTCTGGATTCCGGGAGGGGAGTAGGGCTGGCCCTGTGAGGGATGGTGGTGCAGAGGCCACTTTGGGGCCTCCTTTTGTGTCTCTGGACACTGCAGGCATGGTTTTCCTCCTGCGGACTGGGGATCCTTCTGGCTCTGAGTGTCCAAGGCCTATCTGGAAAGAGTCTACAGTGGGTACTGGTGGCAGAGTTTGTGGTGGCCATGGCCCCTGCAATGGCTTCAGAGTGGACTGCTTGCCCTCAGGCCCTGGTCTCTGGGCTGAGGCTGTAGCCACTTGAGTTTGGGAGAAGATCCGCTGGGACTTGGCAATCATCTGGAGCACCTGCATCTGCTCATGGCTTACCAGAGACTCCTGTGACTTCATGAACAGCTGCCGGAAGAGGGGTGTGGCATCTGAGGGGAGCCCACCTGGGTTCTGTGCATCTTGGAGCCCAAGCTCAGTGGGGCTCTGCCATGGGAATGACTCACAGTCTGGTTTGCACTTTTTGGGAGCCCAGGTATCATCTTCCCCAGCTGCCTGCCGAACTTCACTGGAGGCCTCACTAGGGGCCTTTAGTAGTGCAGGAGGAAATGGCAACAGGTCCTCCTGGCTGGTGCCCAGGCTGGATGAAGGCTCCACTGAGGTAGGGGTGCTGCTGGGCCCAGAGCCTCCTCCCTCAGAGCCCTCCGGGGATGCCACTGCAGGGGGCTTGTGGACCATAAACACATTGCTGCCTTTGTTCTTGGGATAGTCAGGCAGGTTCCGGAGCCATTGGAAGTTGTGGCTGGAAGGCTGGGATCCTGAGGGGACAGAGTGGCCTCTGAAGAGAGGCAGGCAGGCAGGCAGAGAGCTGCCCTCTGGCCAGCCTTCCAGGGAGGATGGCCGTTGAAGCCGTGGAGACTCTGACTCCAACTCTGACTCTGGTGGATCGGGGGCACCATTCTCAGCTGCCCTTGACTGGACAGCTGTGAACACTTCGGTGGCAGCTTCCTTCCGTGAGGGGTGAGTTTCCTCAGGAATCTCAGAGCCCAGGGTTCCTGGGGCCACTGGGGTGCTGGCTGGTGTACATGATGATGACCCCAGTGAGGTGGGGCAAGCACAGGCTGAGCTCCTTGCTTCAGTATCAGAAGGCCCCACTGCTGGGCCAGGAGAAGGAATCTTCTGGTGGACAATGCTGCTCACAATACAGCGAAGGAGGTCTCTGTTGGGCAAGACAGAGCCAGGGGACCTAGCTTCTGGGGGCCCCAGGGACCTCAGGCCACTGGGTGGAGGCTGGTTAGCCACATCATGGTTGTGGGTCGGGTCCCCATAGGCCTCCTCTTCTGGTGGAGCCTCCTTCAGGATACATACTCCATGTCGGACTTCATAGTGGCGGCGCAGCGAGCGGTAGTCACAGTAGCTCTTGCTGCAACCTTGCTCAATGCACACAAAGGGCTTGGTCTTCTGGTGGGTGAGCATGTGCCCAGTCCTGTAGTGAAACATGGAAAGGAGGTCACCAGGAAAGCCCCACACCTCAATACAGGAAGTGCTTACCCAACTGTGTGTGGGGGGGGTCACTTCTCTGTCCTCATCACTAACAAACACTGAAATCCCACGGAAGCCAGATCAGGTTTTCCCAGAGTGGATTCACAAGAGACAACAACAGTTCTCTAGAGGTAAGCTCTGGGGACCTGGGCACAACAGGGATGTGTTAAAAGAATGCATGCATGCATGCATGCACATGCACACACATCACTTTGGAGATTCACAAAGCTTTGGGTGTGGGGGAGATCATCTTTAACGTTTGCTTTCATATAGCTCCACCAGCATTCCTGAGAAGTAGAGCTCTGCAGAATATATTTGAGGAGATGCCAATCTGGGACTACCACAGTACTATCTATAGGGACAGCTTCCTGGAACAGCTCCCCCTTCAGCCAAGAAACTAACTTACAGAGAGTTAATAAAACCTTCCTAGAGCCAAAAGGCAGTGTGTGGAAGTGTAAATGCATGTATATATATGTTGTGCCTACTCCTGCTTATATGGACAATAACAGAGTGAACAATGAGCCCTCACCCTTAGGGTTCTAACAATCTAGCTTTGGACAATCCAGGGCATGTGGCTGGGATGTTTTAATGACTACTGTCTTTCTATAGAGAATGTCCATGATCTTGTGAGGGAAGGACTCAAAAGACCCAAGGACTAGTCCTAGAAGAAAATGACCTTTGCCTAAGGTGAGTCTGGGCCAGAGGGTGAAGAGAGAGGTAGACTTATCAAAACCTCTCCCTGTAGCTAGGCATTGTCCTCTTCCACTCTTTGAACCTCACAGCAACAGAGACATTAATAACAAGGGAAATTTGCTCTAAGCTTTTATACAGCTTTTTTGGGGGCACAGGTTGCAGACCTGTTGTCCTTAGACACCTGCTAGGGACTTAGGGAATCTCTTTACCAAGTTAGCCAACTTCATTTGTACTGTTTTGTTTTTGCTTTCTCATATAATCCAGGTGGGCTTTAAACTTGTAATGTATATAGTTGAGGCTGGCCTTAGACTCTTGCTCCTCCTGCCTCCACCTCCCCAGTGTGACAGCATGTCTAGTAACTCATCACATTTATAAACCACAAGAGTCATGTCTGCAAATAGACAGGGATTTCCTCACTGGTGTAAATTTGGGGCTTAGTAAAGAGATTGCCCCCAGACAATAGCAGTGTGAAGAGAACAGAGTCCACACTGGAGGACAGGGGACATACATCTGAGAAGCACAGAAGTGGGAACTCAACAGAGGACCAGATGGATGGGTGAGAGGGTAGGAGAAGAACAGGTGCATGCCCCCTGCCCTTCTCCTGGCCAGATTCTTGACATACAGGTGGTCCTGACGCTTGAAGGCCTTGCTGCAGACTTTGCACACGTGTTTTCTCTCTTGGCTGTGCGTCAGGTAATGCTTGCTCAGGGAGCTGGCATTGCTGAACACTTTCCCACACAGGCTGCAGTCCAGGAGTGGATTCTGAGAGGAACTGTGCTTTCGCTTGCCTTTCCTTGTACTCCCAGTGGCCCTGCCTCCTTCATCAGCCTCTTTAGGCACTTTGAGTGTGCCCAGCCCCAGGTCTAAACAAAAGGAGAAAGCACAGGTTATGCTGAGATAGGATAGGGAGTGCTAAAGCAATACAGACCCTCACCACAGAGCCCTGTCCCCGTTGTCTGAGACTCCTCCACCTCAGAGGCTCTGCACTGCCGGAAGACAACGCTTAGCTGGAAGGGAACTGAGGTCTGGACCAGGCTCTATCTACAGGACTGCACCAGGTCTTGGTGCAAGATGTGGAGGTATGGAGATGGCATCAGGTTGAGCTTCTAGGGCAGCAGTATGATAAGACAAGCAGGGGTGGAAAGCAACCTACCCATACAATGTCTATCTAGAGATGCATTATCCAAACCAAAAGCACTTGCCATCTTGCTCTGCTCTTGGGTTCTCAACTTTTTACAAAAAAAAAAAAAAACTACCTGCTTTTTCTAGTAAGGTGTTAGAAACAACCTTATATCTGATTAGAGAGCTTAGAGGAGGTGAGTGCTTTATTTGCTCTCTCTCTTTCTCTCTCTCTCTCTCACACACACACACACACACACACAGCGAGAGAGAGAGAGAGAGAGAGAGAGAGAGAGAGAGAGAGAGAAGACTGATCATACCATAATACTACTAAAATAGAAAGGAAAGAGGAAAGAAGAAAAAAGAAAGCAGCCTATTTGAAAACAGAATTACCCCAGGTGAAAAAGAAGTAAATTGCCGGGCGTGGTGGCGCACGCCTTTAATCCCACCACTTGGGAGGCAGAGGCAGCGGATTTCTGAGTTCGAGGCCAGCCTGGTCTACAGAGTGAGTTCCAGGACAGCCAGGGCTATACAGAGAAACCCTGTCTCAAAAAAACCATTAAAAAAAACAAAAAAACAAGAAAAAGAAGTAAATTTAAAAGGAACAGGATGACTGAGGTTCAATGCCAGAGAGATGGGCAGATTTTACTTCTCTCACCCCGTGTGTATCTGAAATTACCATATTTTCTGTATCACTTGGTAAAATGTTAGCTATTTTTATGAATTATGTCTCCTGAGGAGCAGTTGAAGGAATTGGAGACATTCGGGTGGGGGAGGGGGTGCTCAATTATTAGAAAGGCCAGTGTGTGGAGAAAGAACAGATAGCCTGTGTTTTGTTTTAGGAGGACAGAGAGAGGCTTGAGACAAGAAGACTGAAGGGAGAAAATTCACCTTGGTAAGTAGCTGAACAAAGAACTCTAAAAGTATAAACAAGATAAAACCAGGCTCCCTCAGATCTTGTCCTCAGACTTGATAGGGTACTTTTAAGTATCCCTTAAAGCACGCGAGTTTTATAGAAAGCAGTGTCATGAAGCTGAAAAACTGTGAGCAGAATGTTCAGTGAACCAATCCAAAAGGAAATTCAGTATGTGAAAAGCTGTTCTCTCCAGGAGCTGGAGAGAGTGAGCACTGGCTGCTCTTGCAAAGAGCCAGAGTCCAGTTCCCAGCACCCATGTCAGGCAGCTCTCAACTGCCCATAATTCCAGCTCCAGGGGATCTAGTGCCTGCTGTGTCCTCCACAGACACCTACATACATGTAGTATACACACCCACAGAATTCACACATACACATAAATAAAATATTTTAAAGCTGTTCATAGAAACCCTTTAACAATCCAACAAGACTCTGGTATGACAACACATTAAGACATCTATGGGGCTGGTGAGATGGCTCAGTGGGTAAGAGCACCCGACTGTTCTTCCAAAGGTGATGAGTTCAAATCCCAGCAACCACATGGTGGCTTACAACCACCCGTAATGAGATCTGATGCCCTCCTCTGGTGCGTCTGAAGTCAGCTACAGTGTACTTATGAAGAATAATAATAAAAAACGAATCCTTGGACTGGAGAGACCAACTGGAGCAGCGAGCGGGGCTGGCTGGGGTGAGCGGAGGCCGAGGGGCCGAGCGGGGCTGGCCGGAGTGAGCAGAGCCGGCCAGAGGGTGCGGGGTTGACCGGAACAAGGGAAAAAAAAAGACATTATGACAATAGCAATCAGTCCTCTCTCGAATAAGACTCCAAATAACAAACACAATCATATCAATTATGTGTGTGAGCATACTTTTGTACTAACTGTAAAGAAACCCAACACGTATCAGAGCAATTTCACCCATGAATTTGAAGATTTATGAGGTAAGACCTATTGGTTCACACCTGTAGTCCCAGCTAAGGCAGAACTGCTGAGTCTGGGACACACAGTGGACAGTCCCCACAAAACAAAAAACAAAGTATTTATGTGTACTACATGGCTTAGAGGTAGGTTTTTGCTTCATACTTTATGTTCTATAATAAATGCATTTTCCTCTTTCCCACAGAGACAGGGTATCTATGTGTAACCCTGGCTGTCCTGGAACTCCCTCTGTAGACCAGGCTGAGTTTGAATTCATAGATCCACCTGCCTCTGCCTCCTGAGCGCTGGGACCAAAGGTGTGCCCCAACATCCCCCAGCATATTTTACTTTTCTAATTTAAAAAATTAACATAGTCAGAAGTGGTGGCTCATGCCAGCGGTCATCAGCACTTGGGAAACTGAGACAGGAGAATGACTCAGACTTTGAGGAAAGCCTGGACAACACAGTGAGACTCTGTCTCAAATAAACAAATAAAAGTAAATGAAACTTGGGCATGTAGTACAAGCCTTAGTCCTAAGTACTCAGGAGGCTGAAGCAGGAAAATCATTTGAGCCCAGGCACTCAGAGCCAACTTAGCTTTATCACTAGCACAGTAAAACCCCCATCTCAAAAACAAAAAGAAAAAAATGACATATGCATATTTACTTATATGGGCCTTAATTTAAGTTTTAAAAGCATAGAGTTGAAATTTAATGCTTGGGCTGGGGGCAATGTAACAGTTGAATATAAAGAAAGACTAAACTGAGCAGAACCCTAAGAATAACTGATGATAATTAGGGTTCCTGTGTCCAGGAAAACACACACATCTCTTTCACGGGCATTTTTTAAGTATCACCAGGGCCCAAAGTGAGTGCCATACTACTGGGCCTGGCTAGTACCATAGTCAGTCTTCCCATGTGCACTCTCCTAAGTTCCTAAGACTTCCTGCTCGGCCATCATTCCAACACAGACACAGGCCTGTCACTGCTTGGTTATCTTTGGAGTGGGGCCTGCAGAAATCTTTCACAGTAGCAAGTTCTTGGAGTACTTCTTCAGACACAATCCCAACACATTACTATCTGAGTTTCAGGCATTTAGATGTGGACTTCCATTCAAACAGTGGGACTATAAACTCCCTGGACCTCTACCCCAGGCAACCCATTGAAGCAACTTTCCAGGAACCAATAAAGAGGATCAGAACCAAACCAAAAATAAACAAAAGAACTCCCTTCTGCAGGAGACCCACAGCAAACTAAAATGGGACTTAGCCAAGTTGCTCAATTATTTCACTAATTCTCTCTGTTCTTCCATGGTTGAAAAGAAAACCTTGGAACTGAATCAAGGCCCTATTTAAGATGAAGTATTACTGACAATATTGGTTGTAAAAAACAACTAGCTGGGCACGGCACAATCTATAGTCCTGGTTCCTGGACAGACTGAGGCAAGAGGTCTGATGGAACCTCAGTGTTCTGGAAAGATGGCAAGACCTCTCTCTTTTAAAAAGACAAAGCAGGATTTAATCAAGCACTGGTCTGGTGCATTATGGTCTATGGGAGGCTTTTGCAGTCTTCTTTTTCATGTCTCACCACTGTTCTAAAGCAGTGAGCATGTGAGGATTGGGGTCCCCTTATTTTACATGACATGAGGCCTGGAAAAGCTAGACAAGTACAAAACAGAATGGACAGGATCCCCACTTATTCTGGAAAAATGCTCTTGAGATATGGCAGTAATGTAAAAGTCCCCTACAAGCCTGATGGTCTGCCTATACAAAAATAAAAGCCAGAGCCAGGCGTGGTGGCGCACGCCTTTAATCCCAGCACTCGGGAGGCAGAGGCAGGTGGATTTCTGAGTTCGAGGCCAGTCTGGTCTACAAAGTGAGTTCCAGGACAGCCAGGGCTATACAGAGAAACCCTGTCTCGAAAAAACCAAAAAAAAAAAAAAAAAAAAAAAAAAAGCCAGTCTGTGAGATGGCTCAGTGGTAAAAGACATGCTATGGAAGCCTGAGGACCTGTATTTAACACCCAGAACCCACAGTTGGGAACAATTTCAAAATAAGATAAAAGCCTTCTATATAAGAAGCAATTTTTGTTTTGTTTTTCTTTTCCTTCCTTCCCTTTAGTTTAGCATGTTGAAGTCAGAGTCTTACTATGTAGCTCTGGATGGCCTCAATTTGTAGTGTTCCTCCTGTGTTTGTCTTCTACATGCTGGAGTTATGAGCAGGCATCACCATGCCCAGCTAAGGAGACCTTTCCTAGCCAATGTCAGCAGATTCAATCCCTGGCTCCCTGCAGGAAATGTAGGTGCTCAGTCCATGAGCAGCCTCACCTTGTAAGGAGGTCTGTGATTCAGAGTCTGCATATTCTTCCAGCAGCTTCACAGAGTCACTGTCCTTCCCCGAGTATAGGGACAGGGTGTCCAGATTGTCCTCCAGCACTTCACTGGGCATATCTGATGTGGAGAGACTGTGGTCAAGGTCCAAACCGCTTAAGCCAGTAGAGAGCAGGTCCCGTGTGCTGGGGCCCAGGTCCCGGTTGAGTGTGTCACTGCAGTTGAGCCCTTGACTTTCAGAGAAGGATGGGAGGTGCCCTTCTGATGGAAGTGCTCCCTCTTCCCCAAGACTGTATGGCTCCATGGCTTTCCACTGCCAGGTCCTGGATAGAGCCCGTCTCCAGACAAGCAAAGCCGTGTCCAGAGTCAGGAAGGGAAGAGCCCTTGCTGGCAGCTAGCTCCTGAAAATGAACAAGGAGGTATTAGAATCAAGAGGTAGTAGGCAGAATGTAGACTTGAAAATGGAGCCGCCTAAATGGGTCTGTTCTTAGCCATTTAACCTTGCTGCACAACCTTGGGCAAGTTCCATGAACACCATATCCTCATCTGTCAACTAGACATGGTGGACTGCAGATTCCTCTGCCTCCAGTTATAAATATTAGAAAGATCAAACAGACTTTAATGTGTGTCCAGGCAGAAAAGACAAGCAAGGAAAACCCCAAGGCCAGCAACAAGGAAACTCAAAGCTAGAGAGTCTGTGCAGGCACAAGTCAGTCCATTGGGACATTCAGGCCCAAATTTAAGCCTGGGGATGTTTGTCCACTTGTCCCATGTGGCCAGGAGACACATGAAATACCACTGCACAAATGGAGCCTCACTGTGTGTGTAAAAGAGCCTAGACTGGCAAAGTTTCATACAAAAAGAAAAAGTAAATATAATGAGTTTTAATATAGCGTAAATGTTGAAGTCAGGTTAGGGGTATAGCTCAGTTAGTAGAATGTTTACCTAGCACACTCAAACTTCTAGGCTCCACTCAGCATCACATAAACCAGGCATGCCTGTAGTCCCAGCACTTGGGATATGGAGGCAAGATATCCTTGGGTAAATAGATAGTTGGAGGCCAGCCTGTGTTTCATGAGATGCTGTCTCAATAGTCCTCTCACCCTGATCCCCCAAAAGGAATAAAAGAGGAAGTATTACTAACCACCTTCTAAAAATAAAAAAGATTACAAGGAAGTACTATGAAGAACTGTGTTTAGACAGTGTACTCACACAGTAGATAAGCTACAATCACACCCAATGTGTTAGTCACTGAACTCAGATACAAAAAAAAAAAAAAAATCAATGAGCAAATTTCTAGAAATAGACAGATTATCAAAACTCACTCAGAAGAATATATGAATTATCTTATAACAAATAAAAAGATAAGGGATATGCAGTGGTGCCCACCTATACTTCTAGCATGCCAGAAGCTGAGTGAGAAAAGCCCTTGAATCCAGGAGTTCAAGACTGGCCTAGGAAAAACAAGCAGGAGAAGAAAAGAAAAGAGAAGAGGGAGGAAGAAAGATAGGGATGAAGAAAGGAGAAAGATGGGGGAGGGGAAGCAAACGTAAGAAGAATTACAGAAATGAAAAGGGAAGAAAGGGAAAGAAAAATACTAAATTCATATTGAATTCAAATAATTCTCTCTTATTTTACCACAGAAACACAAAACAAAACAACAAAACAAAATAACTTTATTATGTGGTGATGAAACATGCCTTTAATTGCAGCACTCGGGAGGAGAAGCAGATGGATCTATGTGTGTTGAGGCCAGCCTGGTTTAAAAAGTAAGTTTCAGGACAGCCAGGACTACACAGTGAAACCCTGTCTTGAAAAACCAACAAAATAAAACAAAAATCTCTATTAAAACTCTTAGTAATGGTGAAAGGTTCAGAGGCCCAGCAGGCCTTTACAGGAAAATATGACCTGCTGGATGGAGCAGAGCTCTAACTTACCCTAGCCCACCCCACTCCCTAGCTCAGCAGTGGTCTTGAAGAGTTAGCTATGTGTCTGGTATGGTTTCCTGGTGCTGAAAGAACAGAGGAGAATTTGTTCTTAAAGAACCACAGCCTCCCATCTGACCTATCCTGGTTCCCTGAAAGCCCATGGCAAAGGTCTTGACCTTATTTTATTTAATTTGGGAATTCCTCAGGGTGGAGATGAGCTGCAAGAGGACAGCTGCTGCAGTCTGGGGCAGGAACTGACAAGCTAAAGCCAAAACAGAAAGCTGGGGTGATGGTGCACTGCAGGATAACAACTCTGAAAAACTTTCATCTTAGGTCTCTTTCAGCACTAGACACAATCATATACCACCCAGCAACTGCTCTCCCCGGAGCCAGCCTGTATAGCTCAAAGTACACAACCACATAACAATCTGCACATATGTGCTCATGACAGTTCTAGTCATAACTGTCAAACCTGGAAGTTATCAAGAATCTCTCACAGGTGAATGGAGATTCAGTAGTAAAAAGACATTAAGTGGAATATTGTGCATGATAATGCATGCTTTTAATCTCAGCACTCTGGAGGCAGAGCCAGGAAGATCTCTATAAATTTGAGGTCTGGTCTACCTGGCAAGTTCCTAGCCAGCCAGGGTCCCATAGTGAGACCTTGTCTCACAAACAAACAAACAAACAAACAAACGGGCAATAACCAGGACTGGAGATCACTTGGCAGTTTAGAGCACTGACTTTTCCTCCAGAGGAACTGGGTTCAAGTCTCAGCCCCCACATGACAGTTTACAATCATTTGCAACTCTAATTTTGGATAATTTGATATCCTCTTCTGAGCTCCATAGACATATATGCAGGCAAAATACCCACACATGCAAAATAGAACAAATTTAAAGGGATGGAGGCAATAAGCTATCAAATCACAAAGGAAGGGAAGGACCAGAAATGCAGAAATTAGGAGAGTCAGCAGAAAAGGCCAAATATTGTATGACTTCCCCTATGTGGCATTCTGGAAGACAATGCTTGTCAGGTTGGGAAAGAATTTATAGGAGACACACAGAAGGCATTAAGGTGGGGGCGGTACTATTCTGTGTAGAGAGCTGTAGTGGTAATGGTGAAGACATCACACATTAGTCAGGAACCACAGAACCACACTGTACCAAGGGTGGGCACTAGAGTAAACATGGACTTAGTTACCCTCTCTCTGAAGCTGCTCCATATAATTCTGGGAATTTAGAAGGCTATGACTATGTGCTCAGAAAAGACCTGACAATGTCCTGAATGTCACCTCTAGCCTGTTTTGCCTAAGCAGGGAGTGAAGGCTAAGGCAGAACCCCTGCCTAACAGTACTGAAGGGTGCTCCATACCTGGACAGGGCGGGTCAGCTGCAAACACTGGTTGTTTTGGTTTGATGGTTTGGGGTTATTTATTGTGGATACTGTGGATATTGTTCTTTTATTGGTGAACAACTCTTTCACAGGAGTAACCTAAGACCAACAGAATCTTTGTCATTACCTTACTTACTATTAAACTGACAGAACAGAACTGATCAAGCATGAGGACCTGACTTCAACTCCTAGCACTTACATAAAAACCCAGGTATGGCAGTGCACACCCGGGATCACAATGCTGGAAGGTGATGCAGAAGAATGTGGGGCTTGCTGCTTTGCCAGTCTAACCAAACTGATAAGCTCCAAGTTCAGGAAGACTTTGTTCAGAAAAACTAATGTGAAGAAGAGTAGGGATATGGTTTAGTATAAAGTGTTTGCTGTGCAAGCCTAAGAACCAGAGTTTAGATCCTCTTCATCCATATAAAAAGCTGGGCTAGCATGGGTTCACACTAGCTACAGGTCCTGCATCATAAGAAATTTGAGACCTTTAACTTGCTATGTAGTAGAAGCTGGCCCAGAACTCATAATCTTCCTACCTATACCTCTCAAGTGCTAGAAATGAGACCACCCACGTTGCTTTTAAGTAAGAATCTTGTCATTTTCTGTTTTCACTCTGAAGATAATCTAAAAGAAAAAGGTCTAGTAATAGGTGGATCACTGAATGGCTCCTTAGAACAGTATTTCTCAGCCCTTCTAATGCTGCAACCCTTTAATATAGTTCCTCATGTTTTGGTGTCACCCCACCAAGCATAAAATTATTTTTATTGTCGGGGAGGATGGGTGGGGGTGAGGCAGAGGCAGGCAGATCCCAAGAGTTTGGGACCAGCCTGGTTTACAGAGTGATTTTGAGAACAGAGAAACCCTATTTTGAAAAAATTATTAGGGGCTGGAGAGAAGGCTCAGTGGTTTAGAGCACTGACTGCTCTTCTGAAGGTCCTGTGAGTTCAAATCCTAGGAACCACATGGTGGCTCACAACCATCCGTAATGAAATCTGACGCCCTCTTCTGGTGCTGTCTGAAGACAGCTACAGTGTACTTATATATAATAATAAATAAATCTTAAAAAAAATTCAAAACCAACCAACCAACCAGCAGATGAGAACAGAGTTGGGATAGGATGGTTTCCATCTTTGGGCTGGAGAGATGGCTCAGTGGTTAAGAGCACTGACTGCTCTTCCAGAGGTCCTGAGTTCAATTCCCAGCAACCACATAGTGGCTCACAACTGTCTGTAATGGCATATGGTGCCTTCTTTTGGAATGTCTGAAGAGAGTGACAGTATATTCACATACATTAAGTAAATACATATTTAAAAAAATAAAGAACAATTATTTTCATTGCTACACCCTAACTGTAATTTTGCTAGTGTTATGAATCATGATGTAAATATCTGTATTTCTGTTGGTCTTAGGCTACTCCTGTGAAAGGCTTATTCAACCCCCAATTAAAGGGTGATATCCACAAGCTGAGAACTGCTGCCTTAGAAGAAAGCACTGTTTTCTAATATGCAATCTGTCTTTGTTCTCTATCCAGAAAGCAGCTCTGCCTAACTGTTACAGACTAAAGAGAAGTGGATGCAGGTGGATTCAGCTGAGTTCCAAAGTGATCCAGTGGCCTCTTCTGGCCTCCACAGGCACTTGTACACATGTGCACATATACTCACATATACAAAAATAAATCTTTTTAAAAAATGAGAAAAGGGGTTGGAGAATTGAGGCACTGTAGAGTTTTGGCTATAGCCAAAAAGGGGCAGCAAGGCAATCCCCAAGGGAGCCCTTTCCAGGGACATTAAAAATGCACCGAGACAGCCACCCCTCATTAAATTAGTATATGCAATCTGATTAAACTGGCTGGGCTACCTTGTTTGCATTTCATTTGCAATTTAATTTTGGCTTTATAGCTACATAAAGGATGTGAGCTTTAAAACCATATGGCTTATTTTAGCATCATGAATGCCTTGTTGAAAGAAGAGAAGAGAAGAGAAGAGAAGAGAAGAGAAGAGAAGAGAAGAGAAGCCAGGCAGAGGTGGCACATGCCTTTAATCCCAGCACTTGGGAGGCAGAGGCAGGCCAATTTCTAAGTTCAAGGCCATCCTGGTCTACAGAGTGAGTTCCAGGACAGCCAGGGCTACACAGAGAAACCCTGTCTCAACAATACAAAACAAAACAAAACAAAGGAATGTCTTGTTGAATGGTTTAGAAAACAATTTAATTCAACACTGGGGGTCCAAAGTAATGCTTTTTTTTTCTTTTAAAAGAGGCCTATCACAAGCTAGGGAGAGGGTTGGGTTGGTAAAGTGTTTCTTGTGTGCATGACAGCTTGAGTGTGGATCCCTGAAATGCATATAAAGTGGGCACATTGGCAAACCCTATGAGTGGAGGGGTTGGGGATAGGGCAGAGACAAGGTCGCTAAAGCTCATTAGCTAACCAGCCCAACTGAATAGATGAGCTTCAGGTTTCATGAGAGATCCTGTCTCAAAAATAAAGGTGGAGAACAATTGAAAAAAATGCATCTTGTCATGTTATGCAACATGACACACACATGTGCACATACACTAAAAAATATAACACACATCAAAATAAATGCCAGTCAGGTCAAACATGATATCATAGTTGTGATCTCAAGAGATATAAAAGATTACTGTAAGTTTAAGGCCAGCCAATGTAATGCAGAAAGGACCTATCTCAAAATAAATAAACAATAATTATAATAATTTATAATAAACTGTGCATAAATAGAAGGATCTGGAGTTCAAGGCCAGCCTCAGCTGTTATATAGCAAGTCAATGTGAAGCCTTGTGTCAAACTACATATGAATAAATGAATTAAATAGGACTTATTATAAATTATAGACCTGTTTTCTCTGGCCTATATTTTTTAAAAATGAAGATATACTTTTCCCAGGCACAGTGGCATTTGCCTATAATCCTAGTACTTGGGCACCAGGGTCATAAGATCAAGGCTAGCCTGAGTTACATAGTATGACTGTCTTTAAAAAGCAAGTGCTTGAGACAAGGCTCAGTAGTTCAACCACTTGTATAAATGCACTGTCCTTGTTCTATTCCCAGCACAATTAGAATTTCCTCTACATATACAGATTTCTATCATCTCTTGAACTATTAGACTTGCTATTCCCTGACAGTGAACAACAGGACAGAGTCAGGTATAACTGTCCTCTAACCAGGGCTCCTAGCCTTCTCTGCCCATAGTCCCAACGTGTCTCCCTGGCACACCTTTGTAATAATTATTCTCCTGATAACAGCATGGGCATTATTCAGGTTTTATTATATGATAACAGCATGGGCATTATTCAGGTTTTATTATATGCCGAGTACTGCTGAGGTTACTCACATACCATTTCTAGTTCCCTTAACTCCTGAGGCATGTGCTACATTTTTAACCTTGTCATGGGTGACATCATCCCAATTCAGAGTTAGAAGAATCCTGCCCTGAGCAGTTTGATCTCAAAGCCTTCACACTTCAGCTCTCTACTATGCTCTTATTCCATATCTGACATTGGGTTTCTGCCTTGCATTCTGAAATTGAACAATCAAGGAAGACCTCCCCCTCTAGTCATATAGTTTCAACCTCTGAGGGTTGACTCATTTCCTCTGATCACTTATTTAAAGACTGGATTTTGTCTGATGACTGTATTTCTAGCACATGGAAAACTGGGACAGAGAATTGAGAGTTTAAGGCCAGTATGGGCTGCAGGGCAAAGTTCTGCCATAAGAAAAAATGAGACACGGAGAATGAATTTAAATATTTCACACAAGAATCTGAAGAATACCCACAAAAGAAAACCCTAGCATCAAGTCAACTAAAGAAGAAAAGGAGACATCAAAGTTCCTTCCGTCCCAGGAGCTGGTCCTAGCAGAGAATGAAAGGAAGCGCTGAGATCTAGAATAGCAGTCAGGGTATGGAGGCACACACCTCAACCCCAGCCACAGGAGTGGGGTGGGGTGGGGTGGGGTGGGGTGGAGGTAGAACCACCAAGGGTTTCAGGTCATTCTCATGAGTGCACAATGAGTTTCAGCCTGGGATCCTGTTTCAAAAAGGGGGAAAACACAAAACCTAGAACATTTTTTTCTTTCTTTTAAAAAAATATAATTTGGCTGGGCGTGGTGGCGCACACCTTTAATCCCAGCACTTGGGAGGCAGAGGCAGGCGGATTTCTGAGTTCGAGGCCAGCCTGGTCTACAAAGTGAGTTCCAGGACAGCCAGGGCTATACAGAGAAACCCTGTCTCGAAAACACCAAAATATAAATATATATATATATATATATATATATATATATAATTTATTTTTATTTTATGTGCATTGGTGTTTTGCTTGCATGTATGTCTGTGTGAGGGTGTCAGATCCCACGAAGCTGGAGTTATAGACAGGTGCAAGCTGCCCTGTGGATGCTGGGAGTTGAACCCCAGTCTTCTGGAAGAACAGCCAGTGTTTTTAAAAATTTTTTTTTGAGACAGGGATTTCTGTGTAGCCTCTGGCAGTGTTGGAACTCCATTTGTAGACCAGATTGGCCTTGAACTCAGAAATCCACCTGCCTCTGCTTCCGAGTGCTGGGATTAAAGGTGTGAATTTATTTTAATAGGGTAAATACAGAAGACTCCTAGGGTCTCCCAAGAATCTTTCAGGAAGTTCAGTGGTCAAAGCTATTTTATGGTAATATCCATGTATTTATTCTCAGTGAAGATACATGACATGGTTGGTATCTCAGCTGAATGCTGAGACAGGTATGAAATATAAGTCAGCATTATTCTTTGCACTAAATTTCTATTATATAGCTTTAAATTAAGATGTCATTTATATTAATACAAAATTGTTCATTTGTTATTATATTTTGCCATGAAGAACAGAATGAATTCTTTACTTGTTTGGTTCTGAGACAGGGTCCCACTGTGTAGATCTGGCTGGCCTGGAACTTATTACATAGACCAGGCTGGTCTTTCACTCACAGAGATCTGTCTGCCTCTGCCTCCCCAACTGCTGAGATTAAAGGCAGGCACCTCTAGCCTATTCTTGTCTTTCTGAGACAGGGTTTTACTATGTTTCCCAAGCTGATCAGAGTGAAGCAATCTCTAGCCTCTAGTGACAGAGGAATTACAGGCCTAGCCCACTGTGCTCACTCAGATTTTTGGGGGGCCCTGATCGAGTTTTTCTCATGTATACTTCATACAAAAAATAAAACTTTCAACAAGCCACATTTGACTGTATTTAACTACCGTTCTCTTGCGTGTCTGAGCTGTTCCCTAAGGTCTAGTCACTATCTTAATTTTGCAGTGCTGGTAGCTGGGCGTGGTGGCGCACGCCTTTAATCCCAGCACTAGGGAGGCAGAGGCAGGCGGATTTCTGAGTTCGAGGCCAGCCTGGTCTACAAAGCTAGTTCCAGGACAGCCAGGGCTATACAGAGAAACCCTGTCTCAAAAAACCAAAAAAAAAAAAAAAAAATTGCAGTGCTGGGATCAAACTTAGTGCTTTGTGCATGGTATACAATTTGCAAATTAAAAAATCCAGAAATATGGGCTGGTGAGATGGCTCAGCGGGTAAGAGCACCCGACTGCTCTTCCGAAGGTGATAAGTTCAAATCCCAGCATCCACATGGTGCCTCACAACCATCCGTAACGAGATCTGGCGCCCTCTTCTGGAGTGTCTGAAGACAGCTACAGTGTACTTACATATAATAAATAAAATAAATCTTTAAAAAAAAATCCAGAAATATTTAAGATAATACCTTCAATGTATTTAATATCTCAGAAGGCTGAATGGAGATACCCAATAACTTAATTGAAATTCTAATAGAAAATATTGATCTATATTTTTTACATCAAAACTCTCCGGGATTCTCAAGTATGAAAAGTTTTTGTTTTTCCCTAAACAGTGTCCCATTGTGTAGCTTTTCCCTTAGCCTCCTTAGTTGGGGATTACTGTTATGTGCTACCTTACCCAACTAACAGGTTACTGAGGATAAAAAGTTTAACACCTGATATTCTAAAGAGAAAAAGTCCTCTAAGGTGTTTACCCTGGTAAGTGTGTTTCCAATAAAAAAAGAAATCCCTACCTCTGGTGACAGAATGTTTACTTAGCATGTTCAAGGTCTGTGTTGGCTTCCCAGCACTGCAAAATTAACAAATTTCCTAATCCTAAAATTTCAAATATGGTGGTGGGTATATCTATATCTATCTATATCTTGGTTTCTTAATACAAGGTTATTCTAAATTGCTTTGGCTGTTCTAGAACTCACTATGTATGTAGTCCAGGCTAGCCTTGAGCTCAGAGATCTGCCTGTTTCTGCTTCCAGTGCTGGGATTAAAACTGTGCACCACCACACCCAGCCCAAAACATATTTTCTGAGGTCTCACATTTTTTTAAAAGACAAGACCTCTCTGAGTACTGGGATTACTGGTGTTAAAAGTACTCTTTTTTTTTTAAATGTTTTTTCGAGACAGAGTTATAGTTATCCCTGTGTATGCTTCAAACTCAAAGAAGAGAATGACCTTAAACTTCTGATCTGCCAGCCTCCATCTCCCAAGTATGGGGAGGATAGGTGTGCACCACCATGCCAGGTTTTCTGTAGTGCTGGAGATCACATCAGGGCTTCATGCATGCTAGACAACTACTCTTACAACTGAGCTACATCTCCTGCCCTGCCATTTAAATTTCTGAGTATGGATGTTTTGCCTGCATGTACACCTTTGTACCATATACACGCAGTGCCCAAGAAAGCCAGAAGGTGGCACTAGAGCCCCTGGGACTCGGTTAATGAATAGTTGCTGAGTTTTTTGAGTGCTAGGAATTGACCCGATTCTCTGGAAAAGCAGCCAGTATTCTTAACCAATAAGCCATCTTTCTAGCTCTTGCCACTTAAACTATTAAATTCATTGCTAGCATTAGTAATTTAACTTTCATATAGAGACAGTTAATAAACATAGGCCTCACCTAAAAAAAAAAATTCTTGCAAACTTGGCCTGGTATTTGTGCTTGGCTACCTGTACTAGCTGCCATCACTCAATGGAGAGGACACAATTTGAATTGCCATAGTCCCTACTAGTATGGTCCCTTACTTGTTTGTCTCTGGAGGGATGAGCTGTTACCCTGATCTGGCAGAAAAGGTAAAAGGTTTTTGTTTTGCAATGAACATCATCAACAAAAACATATTTCAATCTAATAAAAAAGTCTGCCTTCCTCAGAAGAGGTCAGCTAGCATGTGCCCTGTGTTCTCTTCCAATGACTTTATGCTTATACTTAACTTTCTGCTGATTTTGCTAGCAACATGTATGGTCTTCACACTAGTGCAAGGATGCTGAGAAAGGCTGGAAAGTGATCCACGGAACACAGCAGGTGTCTTTGAATAGGTACAAAAGAGGAAAACTCACCAGAAAAGCAAGTGAGTGACTCTCCAGGAAACAGGAGGGCCTGGCTTAGGCCCCACTGTGAAGGAGTTTCAGGTGGTAATCAGGCCTTCACTATCTCTTCCTGGAAGGGTGAGGTGGTCATTTTTGAAAACTCATCCAATATCTTTTGCCCTGAAAACAGGTAGTGAAAAGCAGGGGAAGTCAGAACTTGGATCTCAAAAACAAGCAAGGAAACGGGTATGAAACTGGGGAGAAAGACAATTTGAGGAGGAAGTGAAGCAATACTAAGCTGGAGAGAGAAATGTAGAGGAAATTTCTACGTCTTTAAAAAAAACAAAAACAAAAACAAAACCTTATTCCCTTCCCACCACCCCAGCCAGGTAAGATGTACCTAGAGGGTTTTGTGGGGCAAAATCTAATGGGGTCAGAACTGGTGAAAAGGAATTTTTGTTGGAAAAGTGAGAAGGGAGGATTAGAGAAGCAAACATATTAGAAGAGAAACTCTAAAAAACATGAGTTAGTTTCTTATAATTGGGTAAATATTTTTTTTGCTGGAAACTAGGGAGATCTTGGCTGAAAACAAAATAGTACTTTTGCTAGAAAAAGCACAGGGAGAGGCATGATCAAGGAAGAGAGGAAGAGTTTGATGTTCGTGCTGGAAGATCCTCGAAAAGAGATACATCCGGGTCCCCCAAAGCGGGACACCTGAGGAGGAAGGGGGCGGTCAGCAGAGGGGCCTGCGAATGCAAGGCCGCGGTGCAGAAGGCGCAGAGGTCGGGTAGGGCCCGCGGCGCGAGCTGGGGCGCTGCGAGGGGGCAGTTGGGGGACCTGGCAGGGATCGGGTAGGAAATAAAGGTGGGTGCAGTGGCCCGGGGGCACCCCAAGAGTCTTTTCCAAGGAGGAAGGGGGCTGCGGGGGTGCAGAAGGAGCCTGCGCGACGCGGAGCTGAGCGGCGTCCTTGGACAGGAGCCACACAGGCCTGCGCTCAGGAGCCACACAGGCCTGGGAGGAAGACGAAGCCCAGGAGAGGGTGAAGAGAGGTTGAGGTGAGAGGAAAGGGCGGGCAGACAGGGCCAGGGAGAGAGGAGAGAGGGGAAAGGGGAAAGGGGCAAGGGCAGCAGCAACCGGATTTTACCCGTCCCCGGAGTCTCGCGCACCGGGCCTCGTGACTCGCGCCTCGCGGGGCCTTTCCAGCGGCCGCCGGTCAGCCGCGAGGCTCCCGGACAACGCCCGGCGCGCAAGCATGGCGCCGCGAGCGAGCGAGGCACGCGCGGCCCAGGCTCGTGGCGTGTGCCTCTGGGCTGGACTCCCGGAGGCTGGGGGCGTGGCTTCCGCGGGTCATGTGACCCGCCACGGGGCGGGAAAGGAGGCGGTTGGTCGCCATTTTGGGAGGCGGGCGGTTGGAAGACCGGGGCGAAAGGGGCAAAAGGGAAGGGCAGCAGGGGGTGGGGCGTGAACTCAGAAGAACTGAGTCCTCATTAAAACAATGCCTGTGTGCACTGGACACCCTCCAGTATAGATCCCTGGTGACAGCAGTGTTCCCTGAATGATGGGGACCACGAAAGCCGTTCTGCGCATGCTCTTGGGCAGGCTGATCCCTGGGAGCAGAGATCATGTTGTGTCTGCTGCAGGAGTTGCAGGACTGGCTTATTTATTTACTTATTTATTAATATTTTAAACAATATCATGGGTTGAATCCATGGCCTCGTTCATTGTTAGACAAGCACTTTTGCCCTGAACCTCATCCCCAGCCTTCAGAAATTCTAGGCAGGGGCCCTTCACTGAGGGAGATTCTAGGAAAGTTCTTGCTGCTGAGTTCAGGTCCTTAGTGGTAAATTCTACCCTGATGCTCTACCACCAAGTTATGTCCTCGACTCCCTTTGATACATTTTTGAGGCATGGTCTTATTCTGTAGCCCAGTCAAGCCCGGGTTGATCCTCCAGCCTCAGCCCCTGAAGTAGCTTTGATTACAGTCCTCTTCCTCTGTTCTTGATCAGTTTTTAAACTTGATCTATTTATTCTCCTGTACATCTCACAGAAGATTCATGAAGCCACATTTTATCACATTCAGCTTTTTTTTCCATTGTTGGTAATTTTACAAATATGGAGACAAATAAATAGACTTAATATTAACGGCTATATGAAAGTACTGTGCCACTCAGCCCTTTTAGATTCTGTGACAGAAGGATCACCACATGTCTGAGTATAGTCTGGGGTATAGTGTGAGACCTTGTGAAAAAAAAAAAAAGCATCGTTTTGCTTGCTTATCCTCTAAAAGCACTGGCTAGCAACCTGAGAACATGAGTTCTATCCCTGAATTACACGGTGGAAGGAGAGAACTAATGCCCAAAGTTATCCTCTGACCTTCACATACACACTGTGGCACACATGCATAAACACACACAGATACACACATATTAAAATTTTTAAAAATGCATTGAAATACAGATTTGGTGCTGGAGAGATGGCTTAGTGGCTAGAAGAGTGTTGCCATTGCAGAAGACCAGGGTGTGGTCCATCGCCCTCATATCAGGTAGCTCACAATGGCCTGTGTCTTCTGAGAGAGCAATAAACTCTTTTTAACCGCCATGCCATCTCTCCAGGTTTTCTAGTCCTCTGCAAGAACAGCAAAAGTTCTTGAATTCTGCCGCATCTCTCCGGCCCCAGTAAAAAAATAAATCATCAAAACAAAACACTTTCTTTAAAAAACATAAATCTGGGGGCTGCAGAAATGGTTCAGTTTCAGAGAACTCAGGTTCAATTCCCAGTTCCCACATGACACCTCACACTGTGTGTAATTCTAGTTTCAGGGGACCTGACATCCCCTACACAGACATACACACAGGCAAAACATCGGTGCACATAAAAAATTTAAAAACAAAATCAGCCAGGTGGTGGTGGCATACGCCTTTTGTCCCATCCCTTGAGAGGCAGAAGCAGGCAGGTTGTCTATAAGTTTGAGGCCAGCCTGGTCTACAAAGTGAGTTTCAGGACAGCCAAGGCTACACAGAGACACCCCATCTTGAAAAACCAAAGAAGCAAAATAAAAGCAGAGACATCTTTTAAACAACTTTATTCACTCATTTATTTATTGTGTGTGTGTGTGTGTGTGTGTGTGTGTGTGTGTGTGTGTGACAAGCACAGGTGCTCCAGTATGCTGCAGTGTATGTATAAAGTTAGTTCACTTTTTCCACAATGAGAGTTCCAGTTGGCAAATCAAACTTAGTTAGCAAGCCCCTTTACCTGATGAGCCATCTCACTGGCCCAGGTAGAACCATTTTGTTTAGAACTTCCATAATGAAGTTGAGACTTATGTTTGACAAGAACTGAAATTCATTGAACATAAAATTCATGGGGCTGAAGAGATGGTTCAGCACTTGTTGCTTTTAAGAAGGACCCAGATTCAGTCTCCATCACCCACATAGTTCACAACCATCTGTAACTCCAGTTCTAGGGGACCCAATGCCCTCTTCTGACTTACTGAGCACAAGGTACAATACGTACATAACCGCATTCGAAATAACTCATAAAAGAAATAAATCTAAAAATATACAAAAGCCACAGCATTAAGATTCATTCTGGGGGAGGGATCCAGGAGATGCCTCAGTGGATAAAGTGCCTGCTGATGAAGCATGAGGCCCTGGCTTAAGATTCCCAGTAGCCATGTAGAAAGCCAAGCAGAGCTACTGGTGCTTTCTGGGAAGGCTGGATCTCCAAATCTTTTTGGCCATTAGGTGATCTTTAGGTTCTCTTAGAGAGAGACTTTGTCTCAAAACATAATGTGGAGGGCTGCGGGTAGAGTTCAGTATTAGAGTGTGCATCTCTTATTCAGAGATACTGAGCGCAATCTTCAGCAGTACTAAAAAGTAATTAGCAAGGTGGAGCATGTTTGAGGAAGACAATAGACACATATCTCTGGCTTCTAACACACACACACATACAGAGAGAGAGGGGGGGAGGGGATTTGTTCTGTGTGTTTAAAATCACATTTATTGGGCTGGAGAGATGGTTCAGCAGGTAAAAACACTGACAAATCTTCCAGAGGTCCTAAATTCAATTCCCAGCAACCACATGGTGGCTCACAACCATCTGTAATGGGATCTCATTCCCTCTTCTGATGTGTCTGAAGACAGCTACTCATAAATAAAATAAATAAATCTTTAAAAAATCCCATTTCTTTATTTTGGAGGGGCTCCTACATAACACAGCATATGTGTGAAGGACAACTTGTGTCAGTTCTCTCCTTTTTTTTTTTTAGACTTATTTATTATTACACATAAGTACACTGTAGTTGTCTTCTGACACACCAGAAAGAGGGCATCTCATTACAGGTGGTTGTGAGCCACCATGTGGTTGCTGGGATTTGAACTCAGAACCTTCAGAAGAGCAGTCAGTGCTCTTACCCACTGAGCCATCTCCCATGGATTGAACTCTGGTCCTTGTGCTTGGCAGCAAGCACCTGTCGCCACTGAGCCATCTTGCCAGCCCCATCTGTGATTTTATTTAACGTTTACAGCCATTAGCATTTGATAAAAAAAATGGTCCCCAGAAAATGCATATATTATATCTTGTTTCTCAGCAGATGGTACTGTTTGGGGAAGGTGATGACACTTTGAGGGGACAGCTGTTTGTCAGAAGTAGATCACTGGCAGACAGACCCCCTAATCACAGTCCTTCTCTGCTCCTTGGTCCACCATGTTGTAAACTGTCTCCAACACATGTTCTGATGGCCATAGACAGAACTGCTGTACCCTGAGCTACATAGGGAGAAGGTGGGGAAATCTGAACACGGTGTGCTGTATTGGTCACCTTTGTATCATGTGACAAAATATGTAATAGAAGCCATATATGGGAGTTGAGTTAAGTTTGGATCACGGTTTTGGAGGGATTTCTTCCAACCCGTCGTGGGTCTGATCTCAAGCTCACTAAGGAGGAGGAGGATTTTGTCCTTTTGTTCCTCCTCCACTTCCCTAGTGCTAGGTGGACAGGTATGCAACACCAGACCAGTTCACGGGGAATGGGGCGTGGGACATCATTCATGTTATACAAGCACTCCACCAGTTGCATGACATGCTAGCTTTTCCTGATTATCTCTTTGGCTTGTTTGTCTTTAAACTTTTAAAGATTTGGGCTGGTGAAATGGCTCAGTGGGTTAGAGCACCCGACTGCTCTTCCAAAGGTGAAGAGTTCAAATCCCAGCAACCACATGTTGCTTACAACCACCCGTAACAAGATCTGACGCCCTCCTCTGGTGCGTCTGAAGTCAGCTACAGCGTACTTATGAAGAATAATAAGAAATGAATCCTTGGACCGGAGAGACCAACCGGAGCAAGCGAGGCTGTCCTGAGCAAGCAGAGCCGAACGGGGACGGCCGGAGCAAGCAGGGACGGGCGGAGCTAGCGGGGGCCGGAGCGAGTGGGGCCGAACGGGGATGGCCAGAACGAGTGGGGCCAATCGGAGCAAGCGGAGCCGATCGGAGCGGGAGCCTGTGGGAGCGAGCGGGGTCGAGCGGAGCAAATGGGGTTGACCGGAACAAGGGAAAAAAACTTTTAAAGATTTATTTATTTCACATGTATGAATGTTGTGCTTGCATGTATAGTGTGTGTACCTAGTTCCTGTGGAGGTCAGAGAGGGTATCAGATGCTCTGGAACTGAAGTTACAGATGGTTGTGAGCCATCATATGGGTACTGGGAATCAAACCCTAAGTCTTCTGAAAGAGCATCCATTGCTCTTGATAACTGAGCTGTCTCTCCAGCACCCTGAGCATAGTTTCAGTAGAGCAAGTTATCCATGGTCCTTCAGCCACATGAGCACATTGAAGAGACAGGACAGAAGAGGAAAGGCTTAGGGTATCCCATATTTGCTTTCTGAGAAGGTCAGGCCTTGGAGAAGCGAAGCCTACCAGTGTGGTCACTGACAAGGAAGGACCAAGGAAATAGAAAAAAAAAAAAATCAGAGATTGCCCCAGCAATGCACAAGCTAAAGACGGACTCCAGCAGCACAGGCCTGCTCTTCTCAGCCATCTTTCCTTGGGCATTGCTCAGCCCCTCCTTTGGTGACTCATCCTTTGAATCACTTCCTGCAAGCACCCTTAGCCTTCTCACCACTCTGGTCCTCCCAGGTACTCACCTGACCAAACTTCAGCTTCCTGTCTTCTCCAGGCTGGCAGAACCTGCAGGAGGAAACCACTCAGCCAGCCTGACGGGTTCTACTTGAATTTGAAACCTCAGACCTTTGGTGAGCACAGGACAGTCTCTCCCAGTAAACTGGAAAGAACTGAGCTGGTGTTGCCTGATCTGCCCTTCTCCACTGACTCAGCCTGCTCTTCCCAAGCAGGAGGAAGTCATCATTTGGAAATCCTTGATACCCATCTGCAGAACACAGAGCAAAACCCATCTTCTCCTCCCCGGCGACCTCCCAGGGGAAGCTCTTTTAGGACCCAAGTTCTAGGGTCTGTCTACTTTCAAACACAGAGGTCAACAAGCCCTGTGTGCTGGTGCACACTTGTAGTCTTGGCAGACAGGAAGTGGAGGCAGGAACACCCAGAGTTCAAGGACCTCCTTGGTTCATGCTGGGCTTGAGAGCAGCTTGAGATACAGGAGACCCTATCTCAAAACACCAAAACACACACACACACACACACACACACACACACACACACACACACACAGGAGGGGTGGTAGGGGGAAAATATTTTTAAAATAATAATTTGTGCTGTGTAGATGGCTCAGCTGTTAAGAGCACTGGCTGTTCTTCTAGAAGACTCAGATTTGATTTCAGCAGCCATATGGTGATGCCCAACCATTTATAACTCCAATTCTCGGAGATCCAGCGCCCTCTTCAGACGACCATGGGCACTTCATGGAGGTAGGTGACAGAAGGCTCAGTAATAAATACAGGCAAAACACCTATGCACATAAAATAAAAACAAACAGATCCTTAAGACAAGAATCATTTGGGCTGGAAAAATAACTTATCAGTTGTTTTTTTTTTTTTTTTTTTTTTTTTTTTTTTTTTTTTTTGGTTTTTCGAGACAGGGTTTCTCTGTATAGCTGTCCTGGAACTCACTTTGTAGACCAGGCTGGCCTCGAACTCAGAAATTCGCCTGCCTCTGCCTCCCGAGTGCTGGGATTAAAGGCGTGCGCCACCACGCCCGGCCCAACTTATCAGTTGTTAAGAGCACATACTGCTGTTCCAGAGGATTAGAGTTTGGTCCCCAGCATCTGGGCAACTCACATCTCCTTGTAATTCCAGCTCCAGGGTATCTAATACCTGTTTTTTGGCCTCCAAAGACATTGTACTCATATGGTGTACAGACATGAATGCATATAAAAAATAAAATATTTTAAAAAGCATTGATCTGAAACACGTTGTCTTAATTTTTAAATGAAATTTAAGAACAAAAGGTTAAAACAAAAGTCTTGTCACAAACTATGCCCAGAGGTTTGTCTTCTCTTCTAGGTAATCCTGGATACTGTCAAGTTGACAATTAACATCAGAGTGTGTGGGGTGGGGGGGTATGTATGTGAATGTGTGGTGTGGTATGTGTGTGGCTTGTAGGTTTTTGTGTGTGTGTGTGTGTGGTGTATGTGTGTGTACTTATGTGTGTGGGGGGTATGTGTGCAACCCATGTTCATGTGTGCATGCAGGTGTCAGGACATGTATGTACAGAAGACAGATTGACATCTGGTGTCTTCCTCTATTGGTCTCTGTCTTTTTTTTTTTTTTTTTGAGACAGAGACTCTAACTTAATCTGAAGCTTGCTCAGTAGTCTACCCAGCAATCCCCTGAGATCACCTGTCCCTGCTCCCTCCCCCATAGTAGGGTAACAGATGTGGCATCACACCATCTGACTGTGACCACCCTGTGTATATTGCTCTCACAGTGTGGTTTTACTTCCCTAATGACTAACGATGCTGAACATTTTCATGTACTCTTTGGTGCTGTGCTAACCACCATTTGCAAGCTGGCTTCAGCCTCACCACCTCCAGAACCCTCAGCCATATTTAACAATCTCGGGGCTTAATTTTCATTCTTTTTCCTCTCAACAACCTTACTCCTACCACAACTATTCTTTTTGTTATTTTGTTTTGTTTTGTTGTTTTTTTTGGGGGGAGGTTCTGAAAGATTTATTTTAGGCTGGGTATATTGTCACACTCCTATAATCCCGTCACCAGAGAGGTAGATGCAGGTGGATCACCGTGAGATATTTGTGAACCACTGGGAACTGTCTGGAATTTCAGCCAGTGTTCTTAACAGCTGACTCATCTCTCCAGCCCCATGGGGAGATTTAGCCCAAAATCTTGTCTCAAAAAGCCAAACTCGGAGCCGGGTGGTGGTGGTGCATGTCTTTAATCCCAGCACTTGGGAGGCAGAGGCAGGCAGAATTCTGAGTCTGAAGCCAGCCTGGACTACAGAGTGAGTTCCAGGACAGCCAGGGCGATACAGAGAAACCCTGTCTTGGGGACTGGTGAGGGAGGGGGACTTGGGGAGAAAACTAGGAGAGTGGCTTGGTGATTAAGGCCTTCTAGAGGACTTAGACTTTGGCTTCCAAAAACTCACAACTGTCTGTAACTCCAGCTCTAAGAGATCCGGTGACCTCTTCTGGTCTCCAAGGGCTTCTGCACTCTTCAAGCATTTATTTGCACAGACATAGGACATACACATAAATAACAATAAGAAAATCTTAAAAATCAAAAATAAAATCCCAAGGCTGGCAAAATGGCTCATCAGGTCCAAGGCTTCTGCTACCAGGGTTGATAACTGGAGTTCAATCTGCACACCAACATAAAGGAAAGAGGCATGCACACACACACACACACACACACACACACACACACACACACACACACAGATGCAAAATGTCATTTAAAAATGAAAATAAAGTATAAAAATTAGTGAAGCTGGATGTGGTTGTGCATGCAGTTGGGAGGCAGACAGAGGTGGATCTTGGTAAATTTGAGGCCGGCCTGGTCTACATGGTGAGGTTCAAGCCAAGTGACATAGTGAGAAAATGTCTCAAAAGCACACACACACACACACACACACACACACACACACACACACACATTGGTTAAGTTCTAAGTAACTTTTATTAAGTATATTGTTATAATGGGTAATGTTATGTATATATTTATTTATTTATGTTTTTGGAGAAAGGGTTTCTCTGTGTAGCTCTGGCTGTCCTGGAAGTCACCATCTAGAACAGCTTGTCTTCCAACTCACAGAAACCCACCTGCCTCTCTCTCTCAGGTTCTGGGATTAAAGGCATGTGCTACTACACTCTGGTTATGTTAATCTCTTTAATGTGCCTGTCTTAGTTTTCTATTGCTGTGTGGTAAAACACCAGGACCAAGGCAACAACAAGGAAGGTTGTTTTGGTTTGGTTTATTTTTTGTTTTGGGGGTTTATATTTATTTATTTTTTAGCTTCTGGTTCCAGAGAAATGAGAGCCCATCATTATGTCATCAGAGAAGTGAGGTTGCAAGTAGGTTTGGCAGCTGGACCTGGAAGCTGAGACAGCAAACTGGGCATGGTACAGTCTTTTGAAACTTCTTTTTTTTTTTTTTGGTTTTTTTGAGACAGGGTTTCTCTTTATAGCCCTGGCTGTCCTGGAACTCACTCTGTAGACCAGGCTGACCTTGAACTCAGAAATCCGCCTGCCTCTGCCTCCCGAGTGCTGGGATTAAAGTCGTGCGCCACCACGCCCGGCCTTTTGAAACTTCAAAGCTGTTTCTTTCCAGCAAATCTACTCTTCCTCATGAATTTACCCAAACAAGGCCATCCTACTGGGGGCCTAGTATTTTAAAACTGAAGAATATGGGAGACAACTCATACAAAGGACCACAGTGCCTCATTGATAAGTTAAACTTTATCACAGACATATGTATAGAAGAAAAATAGAAACAAAAGACAAACTTGGCAAGTGGCAGACACCTGTCACCTTGGCAATGTGGAGGCTGACCCAGGAGGATTACTAGAAATGGGAGGCCAGCCTGGGCTACATAGTGATTTGAAGCGTAGCATGGTCTACAGAATAAGAACCTGTGGTAGAGCTCTTGATTAGCCGACACAAAATCCTGGGTTCAATCTGGTGCATACCTAAGGTTTTAGTGCTTGGGAGGTGGAGGTAGGAGAATAAAGAGTTCAAGGCCAACCTTGACCCTATCTCAAAATAATTGAAAAAAAGTAGTATTCAAGGTTTAGTATTATCTGTTTTTGGGTATCCACAGAAGGCTTGGAATGTGTCCTTTGAAGATGAAGGGTCTTACTCCTCCTGTAAATAATAAATCCACTCTCTTCTTTGCCGTTGCTCCAGCAGTGGTGGCTCATGATAAATAAATACATTTCCCCTGTTCAGTTTTCTCACACAGGAACTAAGACCTGGTCTTTAGAAGTTAATTTATAATAAAAATAACAATAATTTTTATGGGTTTTTTTTTTTTTTGTTTTTTTTCGAGACGGGGTTTCTCTGTATAGCCCTGGCTGTCCTGGAACTCACTTTGTAGACCAGGCTGGCCTCGAACTCAGAAATCCGCCTGCCTCTGCCTTCCAAGTGCTGGGATTAAAGGTGTGCGCCACCACGCCCGGCAATTTTTATGTTCTTAAGACAGGCTTTCTCTACTTAGTCCTTAGTGTCTTGGAACTCACAGAAATCTACTTGCCTCTGTTTCCAGAGTGTTGGGATTAAAGGTGTGTGCTACCTTTATAGGTAAGGTGTGGCTTAAATTTATATTTTGTTCATTTTAATTTACAGTATATTTATTTGACTAGGTATTACAAATTTCTAACTTTACAAAGTTACAGAACGAGGTGGGCAGTGGTGACACAGACTTTTGATCCCAGCACTGGGGGAGACTACAGAATAAGTTCCAGGATAGCCAGGGCCACACAGAGAAACCCTGCCTCTAAAAACCAAACCAAACTAAAACAAACAAAAACAGTTACAAAATGAGCTAGGATCCACCCAACTCCTGTCCATTCATTTCCATTTTGTAAGTTATTCTGTGCAATTCATCAGCAAATGACTCGTGTCTTTTCATCTATCCTTTTGGCATTTATAGAACTCCCCTTCTCCTTGAGTGATTGCAAAAGCTGTTGTGTCACTTCGCGGTTTCCTTGTTTATTGCAGTGACTTCCTGTCCCACTGTGGGCCAGGATCATAGATGATTTCAGAGTCTTTCATTGTTGGGCAGCTAGGTTGTATCTGCTTTTTAAAACATAGTCATGATTTTTGTTTTATTTTGTTTTAGGAATTTTTACAAAAACGCGCTCCTCAGTTTCTTGACTGGCCTTTATTAAGGAAGCTGACAGACACCCCAAAAGGATTTTTCAGATCCAAAATCCCCTCATTAGCGTTTCGGTACTCTAAGAGCTGTCAGCCGCCGGCCCCGCCCTCCGTGGCCACGCCTCTGAAGCCCACCCGCTCGGGCCGATTCAAATGCAGCCAATAGAAGCGTGTAAACAAACACAAGCCACGCCCGCTACACGAATAATTTCGAGCACCAGGGCGCGAAGCCTATTTTATCTTGTACGGGGGGGGGGGGGGGGGGGGGGGAGAGGTGGGGCGGACCTGTGGCCACGCCCCCACAGGCGGCCAATCAAAGGCCAGACTCCGCCCCTCGCACTTGCAGTGCTGAGGACCCCAGGCCGGGCTGGGCTAGTCGTTGCCTGATTTTGCTGCGGGATTACTGCGTTGCGATCGTGGCTGTCCTCGCAAGGGGCACCTTACGGCCACAGTGGAAGGGCATGGCTAGAGGACAGAGACTACGAAGGAATCCCCTTCTCTTCCTTCTCCTGGCCACCAAGACCCGGGCCCCTGGAAGTCTCGTAAAAACTTTCTCTTCTCAACCTTATTTAAAGCAACCTGGAAAGGCAGGAGTGTTTCAGGACGGAAGTCAGGCTTTGGTTGTTGAAGTGTTATATGCAAAAGAAAAAATGCACCAATCGTGTGCCATCAGTTTCTCGGATAATGAAACAATTGGGGCGCAAAGTTTGAAGCTTCCATCGCCTGACAGGAGCCGCGGGGAAGTGTTTCTACTTTCAGTGGTCGAAGCCATTTATTTAAAAACCGGAGATGGGGAGGTGGGAGAGGGGCTGACGAGGTAGCTCAGTGAGTAATAGCGCTTGCCACCAAACTTTGATCTGAAATTTATCTCCAGAAATCACGTGTTGGAAGGAGAGAAACAACATACACACAATGAAAAATAGAACTGGTTATGTGGTGCAGTTGGTACTTAACCTACTAAGAAGTCCTGGTTTTCACAGCACCATCCAGGCATGGTTCTTTTTTTTTTTTTTTTTTTTTTGGTTTTTCGAGACAGGGTTTCTCTTTAGCCCTGGCTGTCCTGGTACTCACTTTGTAGACCAGGCTGGCCTCGAACTCAGAAATCCGCCTGCCTCTGCCTCCCGAGTGCTGGGATTAAAGGCGTGCGCCACCACGCCCGGCCAGGCATGGTTCTTAAAACTGTAATCCCGGAAGGTGGAGGCTGGGCGGTCAGGAGAGTTCCAGGTCGCCCTAGGCTACACAACAAGAATGAAGCCCACCTAGGCTATTAAGCGGATGCTATTGACACCGTCTATAGACAGATGGCGCTGATGAGGTTCTCCCGGGTAGGAGCTGGGATGTAGTGAGCTGAGTTTCTGAAAGGCTCAGGGCTCTGATAGAGCTAAATGCAGAAATGTGCGGAAAAAGGATGCTCTCTTGCCTGGAGAAGGGTTCAGAGGACAAGATGATGTCAGGCCCTTCGGGCAAGGCAGTTCTCCAATATCTCCAATATCTTGCCCTGTTCACAGCAAGAACACGGGGCTTCTACCTTTTCTTTTCCACTATACTGTCATAATTAAAACTGTCAGCCCAGCCTGGTGGTACAGGTCTGTCATCACTGCGGCTAAGGAAGCTGAGGCAGGAGGATCGCAAGTTCAAGCCCTGAACTTTAGCAACTTAGACCCTGTCAATATAAGAAGTGAAAAAGGCCAGGCGTGGTGGCCACGCCTTTAATCCCAGCATTCCGGAGGCAGAGGCAGGCGGATTTCTGAGTTCGAGGCCAGCCTGGACTACAGAGTGAGTTCCAGGACAGCCAGGGCTACACAGAGAAACCCTGTCTCGGAAAAAACAAACATACAAACAAATAAGAAGTGAAAAAAGAAGGCTGGGGATGGTGACTTGCTGTGTGAGACCCTGGGTTTAACCTCAAAAGAGGTTTAAAAGAAAAAAAAGCAGCAGCCATCTGAGCTTTTTTTAATTTTTATTTTATTTTATTTGGTTTGGTTTTTTGAAACAGGGTTTCTCTGTTTAGCCCTGGCTGTCCTGGAACTCACTGTCGACCAGGCTGGCCTCTGCCTCCCAAGTGCTGGAATTAAAGGTGTGTGCCACCACTGCCCAGCACCATCTGAGCTCTTTAAAAAAAACTATTTCTTCATTAAGTCAGGGTCTCATTATGCAGGCTGGCCTTGAACTCAAAGACCCACCTTCATCTGCCTCCCAAGTGCTAGAACTAAAGATGTGTTGGGTCATGTGTAGCCCAAGTGAGCCTTCGATTTGATATGTGATTGACTGTTGTTGTTTTTGGAAATTTATTTTTATTGCGAACTATGGTATTCCTGTTTGAATAAATACACGTTGAATTCCAGTGCCTAAGGAGGCTAAACGAGGGTATTGATCCACTCTTCTGGGATTGGAATTAAAGGCTGTTGTGAGCTGACATGGATGCTAGGAACAGTACTGAGTCTTTTTGTAAGAGTAATTCAAAGTCTTAACCGCAGAGCTACATCTCCAACCACTGATTCTAAACTTTTGATGCTCCTGAATACATCCAGAGTGCTGGGGTGTAGGTGTGCAACCCACCATGCCTAGTGTATGTGGACCTAGGATAAACTCTAGCAAGTGAACTGTGTCCCCAGCCCCACAGTGCTTTTTGAATACCATGGGCTATGGTCACTAGCTTGGAAGCCTGGATGGGCTTTCAGGGATGTTCAGGGAAGATAGACATTTGATCTCCCAGGTCTATGCCATCTCTGGCTCAGCTTGGGGGCTGGCTTGTCGTGGCTCCTCCACACCCAGCCGGGGACTTCCAAGTAGCGTGTGTTTACAGCCCTCGTCTAAGAGGTCTGGGGTATTCGTCATAGACAGTATCTTTCCAGCAAACCTTTGTTTTTGAGGCAAGGTCTTATGTAGCCCAGGCTTTGAATTTGCTGGACATCAGAAGATGACTTTGAACCCCCTGCAAACCTTTTTTGTGTACTAAGTGCTGAGTACCATCATAGGGGTAGAAGATATACCTCGGTGCAGAAAGACCCAGAACCTAGGCAGACATGGTGGCACAGCGCTTGGAGAAGCTAGAGCAAGGTAAAAGCCAGTTCAAAGTCAGCCTGGTCTATGTAGCAAGACCTCTTTCTCCAGACACTAAATTAAATGAAATCTGGTGCTTGTAGAGCATGATCTACATGTAGAGAAACTGAGGCTGGAACTTGCTGGCTCCTTGCCTCACCTAATAAACTAAGGTGGATGAGAGGCAGGAGGAACAAGGGAGTGCATGCCTCTCACTGAGTTCCTGATGCAGCCAGTTAGAACACATTTCCCATGTGAATGTATGAGCTCATGTCAAGTCAACCCCTTGGCCTCAAGTCATCTAGCTCTTTGTCCTGCCTTAAGTTCTGAGTTTTCTGGTGCTGGTAGCTCTGGTACAGACAACCAAGTGCCACCCAGGTCAGGTCATTTTGCACAGAGGACATTTTCAGCAGAGGGTTGGGTCCCACTTCTTGGATGCATGATCTTGGACAAAACACTTCCCTTTTGGTGAAAATGGAAGCTAACCCCATTTCTCTTTTGGGCAAGTCCTGAGACTTTTTGAGACAGGCTCTTGAGTAGTCCTCAGGTAGCTGAGGATGACCTTGAACTATTGATTGTCCAGACCACATCTCCCACGTGTAGTGATTCTGCATGTCCAGCCCTCTTGGGGCAGTTCTGATTGGAAACATCCTCAGGTCAACCCATTGGACCAACTACACAAAAATAAAAGCAGTGTGCACAATGCTGGTTTCCCAAGTGGTCCACACACCTCCAATGCTGGCTGTGTGAAAGGGTGAACACTCTCAAGGTTTCACTTCTGCAAGGGATTCTACCAAGTCACCATATAAAGGGAGCAGCAGGCACTTTCTTTTCTTCATGATGGCTCTATAAAACCAGCCCATCACATTTTAAAAAGACACCAAAAACATTCATTATAAGCACAGAGCTCAGAGGACAACTTGTTGGTTGTCATTAGTTCTCTCTTTCTACCAGTGTGCCTCCTGGGGATTGAACTTGTTGCCAGGTCTGGTGGCAAGCACCCTTATCCACTGAGCAACAAACTCACAGTCAGCCTTTTAGAAAACAGGAAATAGAGGCACAGACAGATGAAATAATTTACATCACACCTCACACAGCAAGTAAGTAGCAAAGGCTGCTGTTTAGCAGGATCCTGCTCGTTTGTTCAGGGCCCATAGCCTCCAGCCTCTTACAATCTTTCACTGTTGCACCCGGACCTCCACAGACTACAAAAACACCCTCATTACTTAACTATATATATCCTTAGACCTCACGATAGCAATAAAAAGAAATTAAGCTGGTCATAGTGACACACAAGTATAATCCTAACGCCTGGGAGGTGAAGGCAGGTGGAGCGCGAGTTCCAAGCCAGCTGTGCTTCATAGCAAGACCTAGTTCCCCGCCACCACCACCCCCAAACAATTAAAATGTATGCTTAAGCAAGTACTAAGGTTAGTGCCGCCATGGAATTAACGATAAGGCTTACAAAACAGATCAGTTAGTCGTTTATACAACGCATTTATTCGATACCTACTGTTGTGCACCAGTTTTTCTAGAGCTCGGGAGAAACAAGGGCATGTAAGACCGGAACGTTAAGAGATCAGACCAGTACTGTGCAGAAGGGCAGGCTGGTGCAGTCTGGGACGTGCTGCGCAGGGCTAAACTGCCCTCTCATCAAGTGCTCTGGGAATAGACTTGTGAATCCAAGCGTCGCTCAAAGGATTTTGAGTTTCGGATCTGCGCTGCCGGCCAGGCGTGAAGAAGCAGGTTCTCTAGCAGGGCTAACCATAGTCCTTGCGCTACAGCGGCTCAAAATCCCCAGGCTCAGAGAGACGTGATACGTCACGTCTGGGGTTCGGGTCACCCCCAATGTCCCCATCGCCTGGCACCTTCTGGGTCCAACGCGGGGAAGCATCACTGTCCCACCTCCTCAAGAAGCCTCGACCGCACTATCTTTGCAAGTCTTCTGAAGTGCCTTGGGGAGCATCCTCCCTCAGAAGCCACCATCTTGGGCCAGGGAGCACAACGGCCCCTCCCTAGGCGGGCCTGGCGCAGGGATACGGACACGTATCGACCCTCTGGCTCCTCTTCCACCACCACCAACTCGAACACCAGCTCCAGGTTGCCGACCCATGGCACCACAGCCCAGCAGATGATCTAGCAGCCGGGCCGGGCCAGGAGCAGGGGGCGGTGCCGACATTCCGTGCTCCCGCCCACAGAGTGTGCATCTTTATTGGCTTTCAGATCTGCCGCTCTAGCGCTCTTTGCTACGATTGGTTAGATGCCACACTACAGGCGGAGCCTTCTGTGGCTCCTCCTCGTAGCTGGGCGGAGGGGAGGAAGAGGAGGAGGAAGAGGAGGGGGGCGGGACACAAAACCAGCAAGGTTTTTTTTTTTTTTTTTTTTTTTTTTTGCATTTAATTAAAAAAAAAATTTTTTTTTTTTTTTTTGCATACCCGAGGGGCGCTCCCCGGAGCGGGGCGCGGGGCCGGGCCACGCGGGGCCGCTTCGTTGCAAGGGCGGCGGCGGGCCCGGGCGCAGCGGAGCCGGGCCCCGCCATGCGATCAGGCAGTGCGCTGACCGGCCCAGCCGGCCGGCCCCTTCTGGGTCCTCCCTGTGCAGCCCGTGCGGGGCCGTCCCGGAGACCCCGCGCCGACGGCTGCTCAAACATCAGGGTGAGTTTCTCACAATGTAGCAATTTCTCTTTAAATCTCTTAACTCTCTCTACCTGCGAGTCGGGGCTGTGACAGGGCGCAAAAGCGAGGGGGGGAGTGGGGCTCGGCGGCGAGGGTGTGTGTGTTGGGGGGGGAGAGCCAGAGCTGGGGCCGAACCCACTCCCCCCCGACACTCCACACTCAGCCCCCCAACCGGGGCGCAGCGCCCGCTGCCGCTGCTCAGGCTGGATTTTTTTTTTTTTTTTTTTTTGTGATCAGCGCCCACCACTATCCGCACACCCCCATCCCAGGTCTCTCGCGCCACCGCCGCCACCCCGGTCTTGCAGAGAGCTCCCCCTTCATTGCTCCCCGATCTCAAACCTTGCTCCCCGGTTCCCTCCCTGGTCCTTCACGGGATACAATGCAACGGAGGAGAGGGGCGAGCGCGAACGTCCCGCGGGGGGGAGGGGCGGGGACCCCCCCGCCCGCCTTGGGGACCCTCCTCCCCTCCTCGTGCTCCCCGCCTTTTCTGGGGAGAGCCAAGGGCCACAGAAAGGCAGCTCGATCCATCTCCCCTCCTGTCGCGCGTCCCGTACGCCCCCTCCCCAAGTCCCTCTTGGGGGTGCCAGGGAGAATCGGGGGTCCTCTGCAGGCTTGTAGGGAGAGATGAACTGGGATGCAGGCCACTGGGTCTCCCCTCTCCATCGCCCCTAAACAATGAGAGGAGTTGACTTGATTCTCCTATCCCCGGCAAAGAGCGTAGAGGACCCCCGCCCCCTCAGCTGGCTAGTCCTGCAGGAGGCCTGTTCCTACGGATCAAAGGGAGGGAAAAAAGGGAGCCTCCACGCCTGTCACCTTCTGGGATTTGGGGCGGCCCCAGAACTCCAACTCCGTGGGCCTAGGAATGGGAGGCACCAGGCCCAACCCGGGCACCGCGCTCCGGGTGGTGACCTTTAGACAAAGGCAGTCCTTTCCCCGGAGTGATCCCGGCCAGGTCCCTGCGGAAGGCGGCCAGGCCGCGGGCTTGGAGGGAGAGGGATGGGATAGGATGGATGGATGGATGGTTGGGTGGGTAGGTGGAGGAGGAGGGAGGAGAAGGTTTAGGACCATCTGGTTTTCCCATCGCCTTGGCTGCCCCACACTGCTTCCTCGGCTCCTGTCACCGGCAGCCGCGGGGAGACAAGGGACCAGGGAGCTACCCAGCCAGGCCTTGGGCCTCCGCCAGCCAGAGGACCGGGCGACGAGCCGCGGGAGGGCGCGGGCTCGGGCGCCCGCGGTGATTGGAAGGCATAGTGGCTCCTTCCTCTCCGCGCCCCTTTGTTTTGCTTTGTGGTTCTGAGCAGCTGAACGTCCCTGGAGGTGGGGTCAGAGGCTGCCGGGTCAGCTCTCCTGGGGAAGTCTTGATGACAGGGCCCTCCGAGGTCCCCAGCCTCTACACTTCATTTGGTATCCCACCCCTAAGTCTTAAACCTCTATCCCCTTTTGTCGCTACCCCCCACGTAGTGTCAGAAAAATCTGGAGATGTGTGAACATCCAAGACTCTGGGCTGAAAGTCAAGAGATCTTTGGCACCCAGCCCCTCCCCACACCTGCACTCTAAGTCCTCTCTGAACCAACCCCCAAGATGAGGAAACAGGGGAAGCCACGCTCAGAGACCACCCCTTTCCTAGGCGGCCCCATGGGACTTATCAGTTGTTTACCTCAGTACCCTGCCTTCCTCTGTAGCTCCCCCACCTCCCAGAAGCCGGAAATAACCACTCTCTACCCTGGATTGGTTACTGCTAAATGCCTTCCATCCTGGCTACAGTCTGAGGAGTGAGCACAGTGAGTGTTCCCGTTTTCCAGGCAGGCTCACTGAGGCCTAGAGTAGTTAAATGACTAGTTTAAGGTCACACAGTTGGGGTCACTTTGAGCCCCAATTCACAACATCCTAGAGTTTATACAGCCTAGCTCAAAACCAGTTGGCCCTCCCTTTGTGTTACTTTGTCCCTTTGACTTAAGTGGACTTGGGTTTGGAAGAAATCTGCCAGATGTTTTCCCTGTAGAGTTAGTTTGGCAGAAGAGGATGAGGGCTCAGCTCCATGGGTCATTTCACCTGTGTCTGGTGTGTGTCAGGACAGGGCTAGCCCAGGGCTAGCTGGATGAAGGCTTGGCATCGCTTGGGACCCAATGCTACGTCACCCACCAATTCATCTGATTGGAACTTAGCTTGATTGTTGTCATTGGACTGTAGGGAGGGAAGCTGACCTGATTGACTGGAACTGTTGTAGTGGTTTCTGCTCCTCTGGCCTGGGACCCACACATGGATCTCCCACCAGGCCTAACCTTACTTAGGCAGGTCTGTAACCTGCTTGGCTCTGTCACCTCCTCACAATATACTGGCAGTTCTTTGACCTGACTTAGAGGTAGGGAAAGTAGTAGCCTTCTATCTAGTCTTAGATGTTTGGGATAAGGATGACCCGTGTGGTGGAGGGGTGGTCCATGCTAAGTTGAGCAGACAGAGAATACAGTAATCAGTGACTGGGGTGTGCTCACTAGAGGAAAGTTTACTGTCCCCAGTAAGGGAGGTGATATGGTTGGTGTCCTTTTTACAGGAAAGTAAACTGAGGCTCCTTGGCTAAGTTGTGCTGGCCAAGTTGCAGGTGGGAGAGTTTATAGTGAGGCATAGGGTAGGGTCTGATTCTAGGGTTGTTGCTCCCCCACTGATCTCTTCCTTTCCTAAGGATAACATAACTTAAGTAAGGGCTGGGCACACCAGGAGGAGAGCAGCTGTTAGGAACACTGACTTTAGAGATTCAGTATGCCTGAGAGGAAGTGCCCTTTTGGGGAAGATGGGAGAAACTTAAATTAGATCTAAAGAGGGACAGTCCTGTGTCTTGCCTACAGTGTACTTGCTTGCTTGCTTGCTTTCCTTCCCAGAAGCCTCTGCCACCTTTGCTAACTTTTCCTGGGATATTGGGGTAGGGGTTTCCTTAGCCTACGGAAGGACCAGGAGTCAGCATCAAACCTTTGGGTTACAGGGAGGATGGGAGGAAGCAGGTTTTCGGGCATATGTGGGGTTTTCTAGCCCCGAGGGCAGCTCCCGCTCTTCATTCCCCGAGACTTCCTTGACTCCTAGTCTCAAGAATGCAGAGGGTGTCTGGGGGGTTGGAGGGGGATGTTAATTGGAAACAGAAAAGTGTGGCATTCTTTCAAGCCTGCTTGGGCTTCAAGCAGCCAGGCCAGCCGTCCAGTCCTGTCCCCCTCACCCTCCTGCAGGTCAGGAGCTGGGGTGGGAGACCCAGGTCATCTCATGTTGGTCTCCTCCCCTGATTCTTGGATGCAGCCAGGAGGAGCCTTGCACCTGGCTTCCTCTCCCCAGCAGGGTCGTACACCCCCCTTTACCCTCTGCTGGCTCGACATTTTTTTTTCTTTTTTTCTTTTTTTTTTTTTTTTTTTTTTTGGTCCCCAGCTATGAAAGATACAGCCACACCATAGCCTCAAGCAAGGTTGGGAAGTGCTGAATTGAGTGGTCCCTAAGGAGTCCCACCCCACAATTCCTTCTGTGCCTGTAGCAGCCCCTGTTTAACTGTTCCCAATCGACTGAAGCCTTTGTGTCTCCAGGACAGACAAGGTCCCCGTGAGAGGGCCTGAGGAGCTTTCCAAAGGCATTTTAGTTTGGGAACAATGAATTTTGTGTATGAGTTATATGTATTCAGGTGGTGGCTGGGGAGGCAGAGTGCCTTTGTTTCTTCAATAGTTTCCAGCTAAATTTGCTGGGGAGTTGGGGGTTGGGGGTGGGGACTGTTGATGGATCAGCCCTGGGATCAGTGCCTTTGCTGGAAGCCAGGTCAGCAGGAGAATTGCTGGGCTCCCTGCAGCAGGACTTGATTAATTCTGTCTAGTGGCCTGAGGAACTCTAAGGAGGAAGTTTGAGCTGTTTTGCTCTTTCCTCCCTGATCCTGATTTATTTGTTTTGGTTTTGTTTTTGCTTTTATTTATTTATATACTATCTCCAATTGCTGAGATTCTATCACACCAGATTTTTTTGTTGTTATCCAGACAGGGTTTCTGTATGTGACAAATCCTGGCTCTCTTGGACCAGGCTGGCCTCGAACTCTAAGAGATCCACCTGCCTCTGCCTCCGGAGTACCTGGATCAAGGGTGTGCGCATCCTCCACACCTGGCAAGTTTCATTTTCTTAAGTGACAAATACCTAAAGGACAGATTAAAAAAAAAAAAAACCCAAAACAGAAAGTTATGGTTGTTCTCCTGCTGTCCATCCTCCTCCCAGCCCCCCTACCTCCCGCTTCCTCCCCCCAGCTTCCTCCCTGGGGATGACTTCTCAACTCTGGGCTAGCGTGTGCACTTGTCTCCCAAGAAAGTCAGTTTGTACAGCGTGTACCACATTCTATTGTTCAGCTCTTTGCTTTTTCATATTATGTTCCTAGAACACCTCCTGTGTAGCTTTTCCATCTTTTGGGGCGGGGGGGTGGGGGGCTCTGTGTTATTCCACTGGCTAGACAAGACGTTGTTTCCTGTGGTGGCATGGCTGTGTTGCCATGTATTGCCAACCTCCTGGACCAAGGCCTGGGATTTGTCTCCTGGTAGCTCTCAGAGATGTCTGGGATGCTGCCCTGTAAGGAAGTCATTGTCCATCCTGGCTGTTCTCATCCAGTCTGTCTGCTGAGCTGCCTTGGTGAGCTCGGCAGTATTTGTGTCCCGGGACACGTTTGCTTTATTCCCCTGCTCAGAACCTGTATCACTCATGTAGCACAGAGCAGAACCTTGGCTCTGGAACCCAGTTGTGGGTCTGAATTTCATGTCTGTAACTTGCTACCCAAATGGGGCTTGCTGGCTTTAGTCCTGTTTCTCCTCCTCCATGAAACCCAGGACCAGCTCTGACTGGTAGCTGTGAGGGAAATGCAACTGGAGTGAAGTTCATGAGTCACTGTGTCTGGGGTCTGTACCATTTCAGCCAGTTCTTTTTCCAAGCAGCCTTTTCAACCTGGCTAGGCTGGGAATTCTATAACAGGTAGGCACAAAACAGGGTGCCAGATTTCTCAGTGCTGAATCTGGAATCCAGGGTCTCATTGCATGCTAGTAAGCCATACCTTTAGCCCCTGGCTGGGGGATTCTAGGCAGGGGCTCTACCACTGAGCCGCATCTCCCTGACACATCTTTTATTTTAAATCTTGTTGTCCATAGGAATGCTGGCATTACAGATGCTTACCACCTTGTTTGGCGCTTACGTAGGGTTCAGGGGCTGAGTTCAGGTTGTCTGCCTTGCACGGCCATCTACCAGGTCCCAATGCTGTGTGAACCTTTTTTGTTGTTCAGCTCCCCAGTAGCTAGGATGCCAGCTCACAGCATCAAGGTCTTCTGATATCTTACACAAGCTGTGCCCTTGAACTCCAACCAGCCCCCCCACCCCGCCCCTAGCATTGGCACGGTATTATACTCTGTGTGTATAGGAACTTAGGAGTGTGTATGTGGTAAGTGTGCATATGTGCACATTTGTGAGCAGGTGCAGAGGCCAGAGGGAGGTCCCAGGTCTCCTGCTTTATCATTCCCCTCACCTTATTCTTTAAGCCAGGGACTCTCAGCCTGGGACTCGTTGGCAGCCAGGAATCCCGTGTTCTGCTCCCTCCCTCCCTCTCCTTCAGTGCTGGAGCTTTGCATGGCCGTAGCTGGCTTTTCATTCCAGTTTGGGGGATCTGAACTCACGTCCTCATGCTTGCACACAGTACACTTTGACCATCGGAATCACCTCACCAAGCTCAGTCTTGCTCTTAATTATGTATTTGTTTATTGGGGGGGGGTGCAGGAGTGAGTCTTGCATTTATTTTTATGTTTGTTTCTGTTTGTTTGTTTATTGTATGTGTGGAGGTGTGGGAGTGCCACAGTGAATGTATAGCGGTCTGAGGACAACCTCCAGAGGAGTCACTTCTCTCCTTTCACTATATGGGACCGGGGGATCAATTTCAGGCCATCAGCCTTGGCAGTGTGTGTGTGTGTTGTGTGTTATGTGTGTGTGTGTTTAAAGTTTTTATTTTTTAATTTTTAATTTTCTATATAGGGATCTCACTATTTAGCCCTGACTGACTTGGGACTCGCTGTGTAGACCAGTCTCACAGAGATCTGCCTCCTGAGTGCTAGGATCAAAGGTGTGCACCACTAAGCCTGACTGGGAAAAAAAAAAAGTTTTTCCAGCCAGACCGTGGGTTTATTCATGGTGCACTCATCTTTTAAAGTGTTGTTAATTACATTTATTTATGTAGAGGTTAGAGGACAGATTGTAAGGAGCCATCTACCCTGTGGTTCTGAGGACACAATTCAGGCCATCAGGCTTGGTGGCTTGTGCACTGAGCCATCACAGCAGGCCAGGTACTGGCCCTTTGAAGTGGAGGGCACCAGTCACCAGTCATGGTGGCCACAGATCATCCAGCCTCAACTGACTTCTGGGTAACAGGACTTCCCTCTGCTTGGATAACTGTGCCGTTTAAATGGCTGACTTGCAGAAGGCTGCCCCACCTCTGAAGGAGGCTCCTGTGCTCGCTTTGGTGTAATTATTTTTCACAATTTGATTTTTTAATTACATAGGCATGGGAGGTGGTAGGATTGCACATGTGAGTGCAGTGCCCAGGAAAGTCAAAGGTGTAGTGTCTCCTAGAGCTGGAGTTAATTTTGAGTCAACTGAAGAGGGTGCAGAGAATTGAAGTTGGCGAATTTGAGGCTTCTGGATAGACTTTTAACCCCTGAGTCATCTCTCCAGCCCAGCTTCTCATTTTCTATTAGAGAAATTTGAAAGCAACCACTCAGAGTTCAAAGTAGCATAGCCTGTCCAGATGTTCCTGGAACATTTCTGAGCCTTTCCTTGGTCTGTTTTCCCTCCTCCACACTGCATAAATCTTTTTTGACTTTTGCTGGGGTGTTTCTACTGACTTTTCAGTGGGATCATATTCTAACACGTGGTGTTGCCTGTTGTATCGTTTCTGGGGTCCAGACTCCATTTCACCTTTCTCCAGGGTATGGCCTGTGCTTTGAGAAGTGGGTGGCTGCATTAAGTCCATTTCTTAGGTGGGGAAAACAGATCACAGGTCATGAAGGTTTGGGCTTGCTTATCCATTCTCCGAGTTCCCCATTTTGGGACATCAGTGATTTCTCTGTCTCGATTTCACCCTGTGGGCCGTTGTCTGATTGCCTAGGTTTGGGGGTTCATACCTTGGGTGTATGGAATGTAGGGCACAGGTGCTGATCATGTCAGAAGAAATTGTTCCCATTTGTCAGGCCTGGTGGTGTGGGCCCCAAATCCCAGCTACTTGCAAGGTTGAAGCAAGAGAATCCTGAGTTTGAGTCTTACCTGGGCTCCAGAGGAAGATCAAAGTTAGGCTGAGAAACTTAGTGAGACTTTGTTAGAAACAAAAAGGGGGTCTGAGGCTGTAAAGTTCCAGGAGAGTGCCTGGAATCTCCCTGTAAGAGGCTGGGCCTGAGACCCAGCAGTAAGTAGAAGGCCCTAGTTTTGATCCACTCTAGCATGCACACACAAAACAAATACATTCAAGAAAAACAAGAAGAATTGTTCTCATCCAGGAGAGTGGAAGAAGGGGGCTGTAGCCTCTGCATGCTAGTATGTCCCTTGGATGCCTGAGTGTCTTAGTCAGGGTTTCTATTCCTGCACAAACATCATGACCAAGAAGCAAGTTGGGGAGGAAAGGGTTTATTCAGCTTACACTTTCACATTGCTGTTCATCACCAAAGGAAGTCAGGGCTGGAACTCAAACAGGTCAGGAAGCAGGAGCTGATGCAGAGGCCATGGAGGGATGTTCCTTACTGGTTTGCTTCCCCTGGCTTGCTCAGCCTGCTCTCTTTTTCTTTTCTTTTCTTTTCTTTTTTTTTTTTTTTTTCGAGACAGGGTTTCTCTGTGTAGCCCTGGCTGTCCTGGAACTCACTTTGTAGACCAGGCTGGCCTTGAACTCAGAAATCCGCCTGTCTCTGCCTCCCAAGTGCTGGGATTAAAGGCGTGAGCCACCACGCCCGGCCTCAGCCTGCTCTCTTATAGAACCCAAGTCTACCAGCCCAGAGATGGCACCATCCACAAGGGGCCCTCCCCCACTTGATCACTAATTGAGAAAATGACTTACAGTTGGATCTCATGGAGGCACTTCCTCAACTGAAGCTCCTTTTTCTGTGATAACTCCAGCTTCAAGTTGACACAAAACCAGCCAGTACACTGGTTCATCTGCCTGGGGTTTTAGTTAGACCTGGCTCTGCCCCTTCTAACTCTGTGGCTAGGTGACAGGGCTGGTCATTTCCTTAAAACCTAGGGTGGGGAACCAAAAGCATGAGAATGATAAGACTCGCTTCTCTTGAGAACCCCATTATTAACTGCAGTCTTGTGTGACCAAGTGTTCTGCATGTGCCAGGCTCTGCACCAGCACTGGGAGTGAAGTGTGTTGGGGACAGAGTCATTCTTTCCGCAGTTTGATTGGGTCAGAGGAATAAATGGTGGATGACCCAGGACACCCTCTATCACATACACCTCTCCAGCCAGCCTCAGCTGCCTTTGCACCCCTCTGGTTGCCAGCTCCATCCTTCCTTCTGCTTGTAGGGAACTCAGGATTCTTCAGTGACCCTTCCCTGGTTTCTTCCCTAGCAGACTCAGGAGCCCAGCGAGCTGAGATACCTGTCTAATGCTATGGGACTGTTGCTAATGACCCTAGGGACCTTGAAAGAGCCTATGAGGGGAGCCTTGCTATCTCAGCATCCCAGGGTACCTAAAGATGAGGTCCGAGGTCCCCCTTGTATCCCTATCTAGGTGTGGGCACTTCTGCAGCTTGTCTGTCAAGTTGACAGGCTGGCTTCCACAGCTTGGACTCCACCAATGCACTGAATATTAACTTTTCTCTGCCTCTCCTGGGGTACACATAGTGCCTTGAATGCTTGGTGTAGAGGGGAGAGGTCTCCTCGGGGCTTGGTAGCTCCCAAGGCTCCTCATGCTGGCTCCTCTGCTTTATGGTTTCAGTTATTTAAATTGAGCAAGAGAGGTGAATACAGGCATGGTGGTAAAAATCTGTTGTTCAGCACTTAGAAGGATGAAGAAGGAGGATTACAAGGTAGCATGGGCTACAGAGCAAGTCCGTCTCAGAACAAACACTCTAAAAATCCCAGTGTTGTAACACATGCTTAAATCCACTTGGTAGGTGGAGGCAGGAAGATCAGGGGTTCAAAGCTATCTTCAGCCATGTAGCAAATTTGAAGCCAGACTTGGGTACAGAAGACACTGCCTCACAAAATAAAACAAATATGAACAGCGAAATGGATCAAAAGTACCTTCCTGGTTTAGAGAGATGTATCTCTGAAAGTTCTTCTTCACAAGCATATGGACCTGCGTTAGAATGTGAGCACTCCCATCAGAGGCTGGGCATGGCCACTTCCATGTCTGTGACCCAGGCACAGGGCAGAGCTGGGGCATTATATCAGGGCTTACTGGCTGCTGGCTTAGCTCCAGGTCCAATGAGAAACCTGCCTCAAAAGAAAAGAGCAAGGCAGATACTGGGCAGTGGTGGCTCGTGCCTTTCATCCCAGCTCTTGGGAGCCAGAGGCAGGAGGATCTCTGAGAGCTCAAGGCCAGCCTGGTCCTACAGAGCAAGTTCTAGGACAGCCAGGGCTACTCAGAAGCCCTTTTCAAAAAAACAAAAGGAGGAGGAGGAGGAAGAGATGGAGGTGGAGAAACGGAGGTGGAGGAGGAGGCATCCTCTGGCAGAGAGTGATGGAGCAGGGCACTTCATGTTCTCCACTAACCTTGGACACTGGCACACACATGTACACAGACACAAAATACACACACAGGGTAGGGTCTGGCTCAGCTTGCCTAGCTGTGAACAAAACTCTGGGTTGAATCCCTGCTATCTCAAACTGAGCATGGTGAAGCAAGCTTATCACCCCAGCACTTGGGAGATAGAGGCAGGAGGGTGAAAACCTCAAACTTATCCCCAGCTTCACAGAAAGTTTATGACCAGCCTGAGCTCCATGAGCCCCTGCTTCAAAATACAATAGAAACACCTTGCATAAACCATCTGCAGAGAAATAACATTCCTAAACGTCTAGTAGATGGTTAATTGTTACACCATTTTAAAATTTTATTGTTGTGGTGTGTGGGGTATACACGTGTCATGGTAGAGTTGTAAAGGTCAACAGATGGCTGTGTAGTCTGTTCTTTCATCTTTATGGTGTTTCAGGACTTGAACTCAGATCTCCATACTTGTTCAGCAGTCACCTTTACCCACCAAACCATCTCATCAACCCTAATTGTTCTATTTCATTTCTGTTGCTATTAATCTTTTGCTATGCCTAACTTATAAGTTAGACTTTATTATAGATATATATGTATATAGAATATAGAATTTTCATATATTGTTTATATATTCTCATTTGTTATTGATATAAATAAATGATATGTTAATTGGGTTAATTTATATACTAATTAATATATGTGAAAGGCCATATTAATAGTGTCTAGAACCATCCTCTAGATGTCTTGGACTTTCTGCCCCTCAGGTAATGTAGGACTGCTGCAAATCCTTATTATCATTTTTTGCTGGGGTGTAATTTACATACAATAAAATATACAAAGTCCACGCTTGTTTTCTGACAAGTCTTGGCTGTAGTGTAAGTCACACCTCATGAAGACACAGCACATTCCTGGCCACACCCAGCTAGCATCCTCACAGCAACTGTCCCTGATGACTGTCATCCTGGCCACAGCCACTGTTTCACAGTCGTGGAATGCCACCTGTAGAATGCTATCCTTCAGTGTGTTGGTAGACACGGGGGAGTCTCATGTAGTTTGTCCCTCCTGTTACCTCCTAAGCGCCAGGATTATGGGCAAGCACCGCCACACCTGGCTGTCCTTCAGGTTGAGCCTTCTACGTGTGTTTATGATATGAGTTAGTATGTGTGCGGGCATAGACTTGCCAATGCATATATGTATGTGGAATTCAGTGCAATCTGGTGTGCCCATACTTGCCTTCCACCTAGTTCGAGGTAGTGTTTCTTGTTTTGCCAAGGTAACAGGCTCATAAGCACTCAGGGATTCCTGTGTTCCCACATCCCATCTTACCACAGGATCACTGGAAATGCAGATATGTGCCACTGTGCCCACTCTTACTTGGGACTTGGGGGGGGGGGGATTCAAACACAGAGCCTCGCACATATTCAGCCAGCACTTTACTTACTAAGCCATTTCGTCAGCCCCTAGGGTGAGCACGTTTCGCTCAGTATCACTCTTTGTAGACCCAGAGCCTAGATCAGGGGTATGTGGTATGTAGCTGTCCACATGAACATGTGAGTCCCTTGGATGGAGGCCAGAGGTTAACAGCAGGTGGTTTTCTCAATACCTCCACTTTCTTTTTTCCTTTAAATTTTGTATGAGTATAGGCATACCTTTTTCTTGGTGTGTAGTAGGTTCCAGGCAGGGGCTCTACCACTGAGCCACACCTTCAGTCTTCCCTTTTCTTTATAACTTGGGACAGGCTCTCACTAAGTTACTGTGGCTGGCAATTAAATTGCAGACCTACTTTGGTCTCTTAAGTGCTGACATCATAGAGTTCTGTCAGGCTTGGCTCGAGGCTCACTATTTTATTTGTTAGAGTTCCTGGCTTCTTACTTGGATGAACAGAATTTTCTAGTGTCCACCCAGACCTTTTCCTTCCTGCGTATGTCCCTTTCCATGACTCTGTACTTTAACTTAGAGTTAAAAAAAAAGTTAAATTTGTGTCTGAATATTGTGTGTGTGTTTACACGCGCACCACTATGTGTATTGAGGTCGGGTGACAAACTTCTCTCCACCATGTGGTCCACAGGAATGGAATTCAGGTGGTTAGGCTAAGTGGTCAGCTCCTTTATCTGCTGAGCCATCTGGTTGGCCCTAACTCTGATAAGAAGCCTGGAGCTGGCTGTGCCCCCTTTTGTTGCTGGAAAACATCAAGCCAACTTCTGTGCCTAAATAAATATCCTCTCTCCAACATAGCAGAAGTACAAGATAACTATTTATCTCAATACAAATATACAGGGAGGGACAGGGGTTCCAACTAAGAATGCTTGCTGCTTCATTGTGAGGACCAGCATTCAAGACCGTGTTGGGTGGCTCAGGAGTGCTTACAGTGCCAGTTCCATATACGCAACACAGCTACACACATGCATAAAGAAAAACAAAGTAAATTATACCGTGTGCATGTGCTGGGGGAGGGGTGGGTTTCTAAAGTGCTTGGTTTGCAAGAATGGTCCCCTGAGTTCAATCAAGCCCTAAAACCCTAGTTCAAAACCAAACCAAACAAACAAAACAAAACAGTCGCTGGGCAGTGCTGGTGCACACCTTTAAGCCCAGCACTCGGGAGGCAGAGGCAGGCAGATTTCTGAGTTCGAGGCCAACCTACAGAGTGAGTTCCAGGACAGCCAGGGTTACACAGAGAAACCCGTCTCGTCTCGGGGAACAAACAAACAAACAAACAACCAGTCACCAGTCACAGTGTATGTTTATGGCCCTGGCACTGGGGAGGCAGAGACAGGTAGATTCCTGGGGTGCTCTGCCCAGCTAGGCTACCCTAATCGGTGAACCCCAAGTCTCCATGAGACCCTGCCTGAAGAAAAGGCCAGAGAGATCAGCTAAGTGGTTCTCTGGGACCTCTGTAGTTAGAAAGAACCGAGTTCTGAGAGTTGTCCTCTGACCTCTATACATGTGACATAAAATATTAAGAATTATTTTTTAAGCAGGCGGTGCCTGGGGAATGACATCTTTGAACACACACGTACATGTACACAAGTACACACACACAGAGTGGGCATAGTGGTTCAGGCCTGTAATCCCAGTGCTGGAGAGGCCGAGGATGGGCCACATAGCAGATTCCATCTCAAAACATAAGAACAGAATCACCTGTGGTGTATGTACTAGTCCGTGTACTAGTCCAGGTCTGTATGTGCACCACTGTACATTATATGATCGGTTATAATACATCCAGAACCGTAATGGAAGTGTGCAAACCATACTCTACATCTACCTGCTGCTCAGGCATCCCTGTCACCCTCAGCTGTTCTGGCCTGCGGTCACTCATCCTTTGCTGTCCCTGCAGTTAACCCTGTGTAGAGATTTTGCTGTATGTAAAGGCTTGTATCCCTCCTGTATCTTCCTTCCCCAGCTGCCTTTTAAATACCACATGTGCACGCTTTTCTCTGTCTCATGTTCAGTGGCTCACAGACACTGCTTGGCTCAGTAGTAGAGCATTTTGCTTTCCCTTTTAAAAAACCTTTTATCATATTTATTTACTGATTTGTGTTTATGAAGAGGGAGTGCACGCCATAGCACATGTGTGGAGATCAAAGAACAATATGCAGTGGTTTTTCTTGGTTTTTCCCCTGTGGTCCTGGGAATCGAACTCAGGTCCCCGTGCTTAGCTACAAGCACCTTTTACCTGCTCAGCCATTTTACCTGCCAGTAGAATATATTTCTCGATGCAGGAGACCTGGATTCATCCCCGGCACTGGAATAATGGTTTAAGGGTGGGGAGGAATGGGGGGAGTGGTAAATGAGATGAAGTAGTTGAAAGAAATCTACAGTTTAGATTCCCAGGTTACTTCTGGCCATCTGTCTGTTCCAGAGGCAGAGAATTGACTTCTCCAAAGTCCCATGCCAAATTGCTACCAGAGTTGAGATTTGCTGCTAGTTAATTCTAATACTGAAGTGTCCATCTTCCTGGCCTGTGGTGTGTGCCCCTTTCGGGTATGGTGAGGCAGAACTTTGCTTTCCAGGCAGGTGAGGAAGAGATTCTGGATCCATATTCCCAGACCGGTTCAGGAGGAGGCTTCCCGTCTGGGTAATGTACCCTGGCAGCTTCTTGAAGCTGAGTGTTCTCTGCAGGCATTGGGTACAGTGGCTAGCCATAAGTAGACTCCCTTGGCTGAGGTGTTTTGATCAAAGCCACCAGGAACTTTTCAAGGGAGGATGGGCCTGGTAGATGAAACCGGACATGCATGTTGTGGTCTTGTGGATGGAAAAGGAGTCAGAGAGCTAGTATCTAGCAAGAGCCAAGGCCACAGGGATGAGTAGCTCATAGGTGGGCATGCACGTGGTATGAGGGGCAGGCAGCCCTTCTGTAAGGAAGCTCAGACACCCCTGGGTTGGCAAAGGGAAGCAAGGGTGAGGCTGTGTGAGGGCCACCTTCCAAAGAAGGGACACCTGGCTGAGAATCAACTTGTCCTCCCCCTGCTGTGTACTTGTGGGGAGGAGAGTCTCGCCCAGGTGTGAAGGTCATCATCTCCTCCTGAACAAAGTAGGGAGTTTCCAGAAGCCTCTTGGCTCAGAGGGACTAGGGTCAGGTTTCCTGGGTTAGAGCAGGTGTTCTGGAAGCTCTGGGTCAGGAAGAGAACCAGCCTGGGCCACTGTTCGGAACCCAGGAAGATGGGAGGATGGGCCCTGTGGGGAGGCTCAGTTAGGCAGGAAGATAGAGTTCAAGGCCATCCTCAGTGATATAGCAAACTCTCTGAAACCCTGTCTCAAGAAAAGTCCGGGAGTGGGCAGCAAGGTGGCTCTATAAAAGATGCTTGCCACCAAGCCTGACCACCTGAGTTCAGCCTATGTGATCTACATGGTAGAGGGAGAGAACCAACTCTCACTCCACTGGTTGCCCCCTGACCTCCACATAACACACTGTGCACACTGTGCGTGCACACACATACACACATACATATAAAAGGGGGAAAGAAGGAATGAGTGAGGGCTGCCTGGGTGGGTAGAGGGCAGGCAGAGGCAGCTATAAGGCTGGAAAAACCAAGTTTTGCCACCTCTTTTGGCTCTAGGTTCTCTGAGGTAGAGAGCCTGTCCTTCCATCCAAAGTCCTTATACCTGGCTCCTTTCCCTGACCTTATCTCCCACCCTTTTATCTGCTTTCCCCACACCCAGCCTCCCAGCTCCTTCACTCTCACCTGTCTCTACTGGGCTGTGCCCAGGGCCACTTCCCCATGCTCTACTGCTGGCTCATTAAGCTGGTGTCTGCCCACAGCCCCCCTGCTCTGTTGGCAGAGAAGTCTCTCCTCCAGGCCCTCCAGGACCTAACACATGATCCAGTCCATACTTACCAGGCAGAAGAGGCTACACCCAGGGTTCACACGGGTTGTGGGTGTAGAGGACACCCCCGTCGAGTTCTAAGAGTCTGCAGGCTTCTGGAGTGTATGAGAGGAAACGGTGATGGAAGGTTCTGGAAGAGGCAGGGGAGTGTGGGGCTGAGTTGAGGAGAACAGCTTTCTCACAGGTTGGCTGCTGGGCCCCTGGGAATAACTGAGACCACCCTGGTAGAGAAAACCACTTAGGAGGTCTTCCTGCCTCAGGGGCCTTTGTTTCTTTGTGCCTTCTATAAGTACATGGTAATTCTGCGGTCTTCAGATTCCTCTTAGGGGTCCTCAATAGAAAAACACATCTATAGCTATATACCCTCCAGGTTTTTTCTTCTGAAATAGGGTCTTACTGTGTAGCTAGATAGGCTTACCACAGACTCACAGTGATGCCCCTACCTCTGCTTGCTGAGTGCTGAGATTAAAGGCATGGTCCAATTTGGACCATGGAAAGGATTTTGGGCTTCTTTCAGTGAGACAGGAACTCCTGTAGCCCAGCCCTTGACCTCACTATACAGCCATAGATGACCTTGAGTTCCTGAACCTCCTACTCCTAAATTAACTGCCACACCCAGTTCATGCTCTGCTGGGACTCGAACCCAGGTCTTTGTGCATGCTAATAATCACTCTACCCACTGAGCTCTAGCCCAGCCCCGTCTAAGGGCTTTATCTAGAATCTAGATTATGACAACCTGAGTTGGCTCTACCTGGTCTATGTCTGGGATAGAACTTTTTGGAAAAGACTTGGAGTGTTGTGCTGTTACAGTTACATTTAGGAGTTTGGTTCAGAAGTGCCTTGTTTCACAGAGGAGGAAACTGAGGCATGGAGATGGTCACTGCCTTGCTGGGTATCATTGTCCTCGTCATTGTCATCGTTATCACAACACACACACCTTGCCAATGTTTATTCACAAGCTATGAGACCATGTTCTAGTTCTCAGGTCCAAGGCCAGAAAGCCCAAAAGCCATTTGGAAACTAGCTTACTTCTCTTATCCCCAGTTGACCCTAAACCACAGTTGGTGCAGTTCAGAAGTCCCTTGTCCTTAATGCCTTGGTAACCTATGGTTACCAGAATTGATCCATGGTCCACAGCCTCCTGGAGTCCCTAGATATATGTGAGGGCACCTCCTCCTACTAAGGGCTGGTGACAGATGGATGTACAGAGAGCAAAGGCCCTACCCTCCCAGCTGCCCTACCCTCCCAGCTTGGTTTCCAGCTAGAGAGCCCTACTGTCTTCTTGGTAGTCAGAAGGATGACACTCTGAGTCACCAAAGCTCTGTGTTCCTCCTCACAGTAACCGATGTTGTAGACATTTCAAAATTCATTCCTTGGTCACCCCATGTGTAGGCTGTTCACATTAAGGGACAGTTTAGGCAATCCAGGGCCATTTGCCCTGTGAGTTGGGGTAGGGATGGGAAATGTAGAATTCAGTTTTGGATTGACTGCTCATCCACACCACCCCTGGGAGGATGGCTGTGGAATTTAATTCAGTTGTGGAATTTAGATGACATAAGGACCCTGCCAGTTGCTCTCTGTCCCAGCTGTTGTTGCTGTTATTATTATCGAGGTTTTGCCACTTGATACTGTACCTGCCCTGAAATAAACAATGTTAGGCTGTAGCTCAAGGGCCTCTAACGTTAATGTACTGACACACTCCTTGGAGAGCCTGGTAGCCTGTGGGCTCTGAGACTCTTACAGGCAGGTCTCAGACAAAGAGATGCCCTTCCCTATGGAAAGCTTATTTTGGCTCACAGTTCAAGGATGGTGCCCAGCAGGAGGGAGTAAGCATGGCCGGAGTGTGAGGCAGCCAGCTGCAGTCTGTCATATTGTCACATTGTCACCGTGTGGTCAGGTCAGAAGCAGAAAGAACAAGCGCTTGCCTCTTCTCTTTTTTATTCGGTTCAGGACTCCATCCCGGGGAATAGTGATCCCCACATTTGGGGTGAGTCTTCCCGCTCACAGTCTCAACCTGGAATCCTGTAATTCTAGATGGTCAAGCTGACAGTCACTATCAGCCATCACAAGTTCACTTTTTGTCAGCTAAACACCCAAAGATACCAATTAAAACAGATTTTCTTGCACTCGTTTGTATGAATGCCAGTGGTGCTCATGCCAGAGCACAGTGTGGAGGTCAGAGAAAAGCATGCAGGAGTCAGTTCTTGCTTTCCACTCTGTGGGTTCTAAGATTTGAACACAGGTTGATAAGCTTGACTGCAAGCGACTTTACCAGCTTAAGTCATCTCAGAGTCCCCAAAGATAGTCAAAAATTTATCTTTAATTGTGTGTGCATGCCCATTCAGTCCTTGCAGAGGCCAGGTGTCAGATTCTTTGGAGCTGGAGCCACATAAATGCAGGTTATAGGAATTGGACTGGGGTCCTCTGGAAGACCTTTGTACCCTTTTAACTCATGAGCCATCTCTGAAGCCCAAAGATATCTCTTGTGTTCCTTGCCCCCATCCGTACTCTTTTCTTGCTTCTTATAGGTTGAATATTTTCTTTTGTTTCCACTAAGGATCAGACTTAGGGCTTCTAGCATGCTAGGTAGCTGAAAGAAGTCCCCAGCCCCTCACTGGGGGATACTAGGCAGAGGCTCTACCACTGAGCCACACCCTCAGCCCCTCACTGGGGGATACTAGGCAGGGGCTCTACCACTGAGCCACGCCCCCAGCCCCTCACTGGGGGATACTAGGCAGGGGCTCTACCACTGAGCCACGCCCCCAGCCCCTCACTGGGGGATACTAGGCAGGGGCTCTACCACTGAGCCACGCCCCCAGCCCCTCACTGGGGCATTCTAGGTAGGGGCTCTACTGCTGAATCACATCCTCATTTTCTGAATTAAGACAAGGATTAATGACAGGCTCTGCCTCTAGCCCTTTGGGTGTCTTGTTTTGCACACTATTCTGTGTTGAGCTGGTAAGCGGGTGTCTTTTTGCTCTGTAGTTTCCATTCTGTGTCTTTGGCCAGCACTTGGCTTTGATTCTGAGTGCTGGGAGCCTGTAGGAGTGTGGGGGATGGTTAGAGCCTGGGAGTGACCTGACCTGACATTTCTTTTCCCTCCCTGAATCTCAGACCTCAGATCTCTTATGCAAGAGAATTTCCTGGGAGAGCCAAAGCTGAGGCAGTGGCAGGCAGCGTGCCCTTACACTGAGGAAGCTTGCCACATTGCATTCCAGGAGGACTTCACCGTTCTTGCCCCTCACAGGCACTATCAGAGCTTCTGAGTGGCTGGTTGGTGACAGGGTGTGCTAGACCTTGGGAGCACTGGCTCACAGCAGCCTGGGGCTGGCTGCTTCATTCTTGGGCCTCTGCTGTGATCTTAGAAGAGAGGGCTTAGTGGGTGGGTGTAGCAGAAGGAGAAACAAGAGAAAATTCTAGAATTCGTAGCCAGATGCTGTGGTTGTGCCAGCGTTCCCAGTACTGAGGAGAAAAAAGGCAGGAGGATCACCAGGAGTTCGAGGCCAGACTTGGCTATAGCATGAGACTGTCAATGGGAGAGAGAAGTAGAAACAGACCTGTTTCAGAGCCTGTCTAGCCTAGAAGCCATTGGCTTGAGCATTGGACAACAGAGACCATTTCTAATAGCAGGAACCATGACCCACATCCCAGCGCCAGCAGGTGGTGGTGGCAAGCCACTGAAGTGACTTAATGGGCCACAAGACCTGACCTAGAGGCAGGATATGTACACTCTTTTCTTTAGCTCCATGTGAATGAATATTTGTGCATCTGGCTGGAAATACTCCTGTCTGGTTGCTGGGTAACCCCAGAGCCCACTGTAGAGGTGCTATTTTTATATTTTATTTATTTTATGCAAGTGTACATGTGTATGTACACGTGTGTGCATGTTCTAAGCCATGAGGAAGTCAGAGGACAAGTCCCTTCACCATGTTGGTCACAGGGATCTATCTTGGGGGTTCAGGCTTGACTTCAAGCATCCTTACTCACTGAGCCCTCTCACTGGTCCCTGTTTGTTCTTTATACAGTAACTCAGATAGCCCAGGCTAGCCTTTAACTCACTATGTAGCTGAGGATGGCCTTGAACTTGTTATACTCCCTATAGATTCTACCTGTCTACCTAAGTACTGCGCTAGCAGTGTGCATCACTGTGCAGGCTGCCTTGGGAGCTTTTAAAGGCTGATGTCCTCATCTGATGAGGAATCCCACTTTCCTCTTTGTGTACTCCCAGGGTTGTGTTGTGTTTACTTCTTGGTTCCCCAGACCTGGCCAGATTCAGAATGAGCAGTGACAGTGTCTATGGGCCTGTGGTGTGGTTTCCGAAGCTTGCTCTCTGGAGGCACAGAGCTTGTAAGCCTAGCTTCTCTGGTGCTGACAGGGGGGGGGGCGGGGGCGAGGGGGGCGGGAGAGAAGCTCCTTGTTGGGTTAGATCAGGATCTGAGTGCCATGGGCCAATCACGTTGGCCGTATAGTTGATGGGAAGCAAGCAAGGCCAGACCTGTAAAGGGTCCTCAAATGGAGGAGTCCCTGAGGAACAGCCGAGGGAGGAGCTTTTGCTTCTCACCCTCTGTGGCTCCCACATTCTCTCTCCTAGGGTGTCTTTGCTTCTCACCCCCTGTGGCTCCCACATTCTCTCTCCTAGGTTGTCTTTGCTTCTCACCCTCTGTGACTCCCACATTCTCTCTCCTAGGTTGTCTGATATATTCTTCTCACTCAACAGACTCAGTTTGGACCTCATGTCCCTACTGCCAGAAGCCCACAAAACCTAAAATAAGGACACAGACGAGGGGGTGGGAGGGCTGGAGAGATGGCTCAGCAGTTAAGAATACTGACTGCTCTTCCAGAGGTCCTGAGTTCAATTCCCAGCAACCACAAGGTGGCTCACAACCATCTGTAATGGGATCTGATGCCCTCTTCTGGTGTGTCTGAAGACAGTACAATGTACTCATATACACAAAATAAATATAAAGGGGAAAAGAAAAAAAAAGAACTCAGACCATTCCCAATTAGGTCATTATGTTAGTTATCAGAAGTTCCGCCCTGGGATTACTGATATGAGTGTGGCCGAGGTACCACCTCTATTGTGTACACTGGCCTGCTCCTGGCTTTGTTCTCTGTCTTCATCTCTCACTCATTCCTCCCTCCCTGCTTCTCTGGCCTCCATCCTTCCTCAGACAAGACTTAAGTAAGGTACCACTTTATTTATGTCCTTAGTCCAAGTTGGATTCACTGTGCAGTTGAGGCTAGCCTGAAGCTCGCAGTGGTCCTCCTGCCTCAGTCTTACTCACTTATCAGCATATTTAAAACTATACATTTCTAACTCTTCCCTAGAGGGCTTTCACTCGTAGCTCTTAACAGTTTCTGACATGTCATCTACTTTACATTTAATGTTGATTTTACATACTGCCACATTTGTACTTATGAGTAATGTAACAGTTAAATAATTTGATATAGCATATTGCATGTATTTTGCATTTATAGGTATAAAATAATATGTTACATTTTAGTCAGTTGATAAAAGTCAAATACATGTAAATTAAAGATATGTTAGTATGTAATTTGCTATTTTATAGTGTTGTTTTCTATGTCCTCTCTCAACCTGCTTTCCGAAATACAAGTGCTACACTGAGTGTGGTAGAGCATGCATAGAATCCCAGGACGTGAGAAATGGAGCATGGGCTCCTGTTTCAGAAACCATATAGAAAGGGGCAGGAAGTGATGACCTCATGATTAGGAGCACACATGTTGTATGGCTCACAAATGCCTGTAACTCAGGCTCCAGGGGACACGGCACCTCGGGCTCTTTCTTTCTTTTTTTTTTTTTTTTTTTTTTTTTTTTTTTTTTTTTTTTTTTTTTTTTTTTTTTTTTTTTTTTTTTTTTTTTTTTTTTTTTTTTTTTTTTTTTTTTTTTTTTTTTTTTTTTTTAAAGATTTATTTTATTTATTATATGTAAGCACACTGTAGCTGTCTTCAGATACTCCAGAAGAGGGCGCCAGATCTTGTTACGGATGGTTGTGAGCCACCATGTGGATGCTGGGATTTGAACTTATCACCTTTGGAAGAGCAGTTGGGTGCTCTTACCCGTTGAGCCATCTCACCAGCTCCACCTCGGGCTCTTTCTAGCACCCATACTAACTAACACGCACATGCCCCATGCACATATCCCCATAGTAAAACAGAAACACATAAGTAAATCTTTAAGAACAAACAGCCAGGTGTGGTGGTGCACATCTTTAATCCCAGCATCCTGGAGGCAAAGGCAGACAGATCTCTGTGAGTTCAAGGCCAGTCAGATCTACCTGGTGAATTCCCCAACTGGCAAACAAACAAATCAAACAGGGGGCTGTTATTTGGCTCAGGGGATAAAGATGCTTGCCACCTAACATGATCACCAGAGTTTGATCCCCAGAACCCACATAGCAAAAGGAGAGCCAACTCTGGAAAGCTGACCTCTGACCTATAATTTGCTCCATTTTATGGCATGTGTACCCATCCACATACATATACAAGTTGATAAAATTAATGTAGTAGAAATTCCAGCTAGGGGCTGGTATGATGGCTCAATGAATAAGAACACTGACTGCTCTTCCAAAGTCCTGAGTTCAAATTCCAGCAACCACATGGTGGCTCACAACCACCTGTAATGAGATGTGATGCCCTCTTCTGGTGTGTCTGAAGACAAGTACAGTGTGCTTATTTATAATAATAAATAAATCTTTGGGACTGCGAGAGCAGGGTTGACTGGAACAAGTGGAATCGACTAGAGCGAGTAGAGGTCTTAAATTCAATTCCCAACAACCAGATGAAGGCTCACAACCATCTGTACAGCTACGGTGTGTACACATATACATTAAATAAATAAATAAATAAATAAATCTTTAAAAAAAATTACAGCTAGGCACTGGGCGGAGCTGGTGCATGCTTTTAATCCCAGCACTTGGAAGACAGAGAAAGGCAGGGCGGATATTTGGGAGTTCAAGACCAGCTTTATCTACAGAGCTAGTTCCAGCCAGCCTGGTCTACAACGAGAAACCATATCTCAAGAAAGAAAAAAAAATTTTTCAATTTCAGCTAGGCTAGGCCTAGTGGTATACACCTTTAATTCCAGTAGTTGGGAGGCAGAGGCAGGCAGATCTTTTAGGAGTTCAAGGACAGGACAGCCAGAGCTACCTGGTGAGACCCTGTCTCAAAAGTCAACCTGATAGATAAATGTAAACTATAAATGAACAGATATCCATGTTGTATTCTAGGCTGTCCCCTTCACCTCTAGACTGGACCCAGGCATGTTGCCTCATGCCTCAGAATAATTGACCAACATATGAGTGTTGTATAAAACTGTCTTTACCCATTTATTTAAATTATTTTGTGTAGGCAGGTGTGCCAAGTGTGAATGTCAGAGATCGAACTTGGGTCGTCAGGCTTTGTGGCAAGCACCTTTGCCCACATTACCAACCTGTGAATGTTGATTGAACGGGAACTTAGATGAAAGAAAGTGTGTTGAATATACAGGACAGAGTTGAGAACATTAGAAAAAAAAAAGGCTCAAAGGCTTCAAAGCCAGGCTAGCTCTGGAATCAACTAAACGGGCTGGGTGAGTGTATGACTGAAACCACTTCCAACATGCACATCCTGTGTAACTTGGAGTCCCCAGTTTACCCAGTCTGGTCCTCAGGACCTCTTCTGTAAGAAGCGTGGGAAAGAAGCGTTCATTTATTCAACAGCTATGCATTGCGAATTGACAGTTTCTTGGTGAGCACTATAGCTGTTACCTGGGGTGAGTGGCGAGGGAAGGTTCTTGTGGGCAACACTTCCTCCTTCTGTAAGCTGGAAAGGTAGCCAGTTCAGGGGTGGCCTTAAACACTGGGCGTGGTGGCTTAGGCACTAAAGGGCTAAGGCAGGTAGATCTTCAGCTGGGCTATACAGTGAGACCCTGTGCTTTTTAAAAAGTGGTTAAGGTGTCCAGCCTGAGGCTCTCTTCGTGACCATAGTGGCTGATAAGTGGGGCTAGACACACTAGCCTGGATCATGGAGTAGAGGGCAGAGACGTGGAGCAGTAGCAGAGAGTGCTTGCCCAGCGTGTGTGGAGTCCTGGGTTTGATTCCCGGCAGTGCATAATGCACATATGCCTGTAATTCTGGCATTTGGAGGGTAGGGACAGGAGGGAGGATCAGGAACTCAAGGTCATGATTGGCTACATAGTGAGGGGTTTTTGTTGGTGGAGATGGTAGTGGTGGTAGTTTTGTTTTCTCTAGACAAACATTTCTCTGTGTAGCCCTGGCTGTCCTCGAACTCACTCTGTAGACCAGGCTGGCTCAAACTGATCCACCTGCCTCTGCCTCCTGAGTGCTAAGGTGTGTGCCACCACTGCCCAGCTCCATATTGAATTTTAGGCCAGTCTGGGTTACATAAGGCCCTGTCTCAAAACAACAAATGATGAAATGGTGTATTTTATATGGTAACCCGTGCTTGTACACACACACACACACACACACACACACACACACACACACACACAGTTTTTCCCCATTCTCTTCATTTGTTTAACTAATGATTAAAGCCCACCAGGAGGTTGAGCCTCCAGTTTGATAAACAGAGAATGGAGGCAGAAATATGAGGACAAAATTCAACAATGGAAGCCACTCATGGCCTGTTGATAATGCTGTCTCAGTGTCTATGATCTGAACTCCAGTCTTAGAAGCTTGCAGGGGGCACTGGGATAACCCTGAAGGTCAGAACACAGAAAGAACTCAGCCCACTGTTCCCGGGATAGGCTTTGCCCACTCTCCACCCCCACCCTGCTGGGCTGACTTCATTTCCAGTGCCCTCTAACCCCTTTCACAGTAGCCTGGTTGTTCCTAGAACCAACCCTCCAGACCATTTCTGCCCCAGGTTCTGTGCACTGGCTATTCCCTCAGCCTGGGATACTTTCTTCCACATGTTTCCCTGGTCTCTGCTTCAAGGTTATCATTGCTGAGAGAGGTCTGCCTCCCATGAGCACTATGTTTAAAATTGACTTCCCACCCCCACCCCCACCCCCAGCCCCAGCCCCAGGGGCAGGGGGGAGGCGTTCAGTAGGTAAAGGCACTCACTACTCAGCCTGGTGATCTGAGTGGTTCTCTGACCTCCATATGTGTACTGCTGCATGTGGGACCTCCCACACATTCTGCACACATACAGTAATTAATAATAACAGGCTAGACCTGACAGTGAAGCCATTAATCCCTGCATTGGGGAAGGAGAAAACAGGAGGATGTCTGTGAGTTCAAGGCCAGCCTGGATTACAGAGTTCTAGCCAGATGGAGCTCCATATTGAGATTTTTTTTTTTTTTAAAGGAAAGGGAGGGGTAGCCAGGTAGTAGTGGCTCACACTTTTAATCTCAGCACTTGGGCGGCAGAGGCAGGCAGATTTCTGAGTTCGAGGCCAACCTGGTCTACAGAGTGAGTTCCAGGACAGCCAGGGCTATACAGAGAAACCCTGTCTCGAAAAACCAAAAAAAGAAAAAAGAAAAAAAAAAAAACAATACAGAAAAGGGAGGGGTGGGGAGAGGAAGGAAGAGAAAAACAATAGTAATTAACAGTTTAAAGTTGGATGCCACCGCCACTCTCTTATCCTAATCAATTCTTAGCCCAGTCACTTGGTTGATGAATTGGGTTAATTTGATTGCTATTCTATAATTCTGCTAATTTTTCCTTTACCAGCAATTTAAGCTCTGATGGGGTCTCCCAAGGTCTGGGACATAGTGAGTATCCACTAAATATTTATTTGTGAATTGAAGGAAGCAACTGGGCTCTCTCTCTCTCTCTCTCTCCCTCCCTCCCTCCCTCTCTCTCTCTCTCTCTCTCTTTCCCTCTCTCTCTCTCTCTCTCTCTCTCTCTGTACTATTTGTTTACTTTTGAGACAAGGTGTTAACATGAAGCTCTTGCTGTCCTAGAACTCCTTGTGTTGCCCTGACAAGCCTCAGACTCAGAGATTTGCATGCCTCTGGTTCCAGAGTGCTAGGATAAAAGGTGTGAGCCTCCACACCTTTTGTTTTGTAATCATGTCTGGGTCTGGGTCTGGGTCTGGGTCTGGGTATGGGTATGGGTATGGTTATGGTATGGGTATGGTTATGGTATGGGTATAGGTATGGCTATGGGTATGGCTATGGGTATGGGTATGGCTATGGGCATGGGCATGGGCATGGGTATGGGCATGGGTATGGGCATGGGCATGGGTATGGGTATGGCTATGGGCATGGGTATGGGCATGGGCATGGGTATGGGCATGGGTATGGGCATGGACATGGGCATGGGCATGGGCATGGGCATGGGTATGGGTATGGGTATGGGTATGGGTATGGGTGCAGGTCCCTAGGAGGCTGGAGGCTTGCTATGGAGCAGGTGTTGTGAGCTGCCAGATGTGGGTGTGAGAATCAAGCTCTGGTCCTCTGAAATAGCAGCATGTTCTCTTAACTACTGAGCCATCTCTCCAGTTTGTTTGTTTGTTATGTCCACTGTTATGTGACATTTTCCCTGGGGAGACGTAACACACAGGTCTCCTCACCCCAGATACAGATCCCATGACAGTCCAAAGTATGGATGCCACCAAAGTCCAGCTTAGTGAGCCAGGGAGTTTGGGGGTTACTTTCAGGAATATGGGTGAGGAGCAGACATGACTCAAAGACAGCTGCATCACCAAAGCTCACCGCAGCATGGGTGACAGCTTACGAAGCTGGGAACCCGGAGCCCACTGCACAGCCTGCAGGTAGCACAGCAGGTTGGAGAGTGACCTTAGTTGGTCTAAACCTCTTCCAAGCTGGTCTGGTCTCAGATTCTTCTCTTCAGCTTTTCTCCCTATGAGAGTCTGCTTGGTATTTAGCTTCCTTCTTTCTGAGGGGTACTCTGAGTTTTTATTGCTTTCCGAGGCAGGGTGGAGCCTAGCGATTCTGGTCAGGTTCAGAGACTTCCAGAAACTTTGAGTTGTTGGCTTTCCTGATTAAGAAGCTTACTGTAGGATAGAATGTTTTACTCTCAGAGGACACCGTTACACAGTACCTACACAGAAAACCTTTCTCTCCCTCCTCTCTCTTTCTTTCTTTTTTTCCTTTGGTTTGTCTGTTTGTTTTTCAGACAGGGACTCTCTATAAAGTCCTGACTGTCTTGAAGCTTGCTATATAGACTAGGCTGCCCTCAAACTCACAGAGATCCTTTGCCTCCCAGATACTGAGATTAAAGGTATGTACCACCATGACTGGTTTGGAAGACTTCCTTCCTTCCTTCCTTCCTCTTTTTTCTTTTTTTCTTTTTTTTTTCCAGTCCCACTTGCTCCGGCCATATTTATTTCATATATGTGGGTACACTGTCACTGTCTTCAGACACACCAGAAGAGGGCATCGGATGTCCATTACAGATGGTTGTGAGCCACTATGTGGTTGCTGGGAATTGAACTCAGGACCTCTGGAAGAGCAGTCAGTGCTCTTAACTGCTGAGCTATCTCTCCAGCCCTGGAAGACATTTCTTGGAGTCAGAAACTGGATGGCCCATGGGCTATTGTGTGGAGCTCCCAGCAGGGCTGGGAGGTGGGAGTTACCACAATGTCCAGAGCCCTTCCAGCTGTGCAGTGGTTGCTTGGGAGCATGGTTATGGTGGGGGTTTTCTCTGCTTTGTGTTTCCCTCTGTTCCCCTCCCCACTCTGGTTAAACAAGAGAACTTTCTGCAAACTACACAAATGAACTGTCACTGAGCCACGCCCCCAGCCCTTCCCTGGAGGGGCTAGGCAGGAGCTTTATCACTGAACTGTGTATCATAACCACCATTACCATAACTTTAAAAAAAATCTTTTTATTTTAAGATATCTCATTAAATTGTCCAGACTAGATTTGACTCACTAGGTTGGACTCTGGAGTCCAGAAGGATTGAACTTTAACCTTTTTAAATTTAATTAAAAATTTTCTAGCACTTTTATTTATTTTGCACGTGTGTTCATACTCTGAAGCAAGTGTGCAGTCAGAGGACAATATACAGGAATTCGTCTTTCCTCCCATCCCACTGAGGCATGGTTTTTGCTGTGGCGACGTGTACTACATGGCTTGCATGCTGGGAGCTGGGGTTACGGACATGTGCCTTTTAAGTGAAGGGTTAGAACTTCGGTCACCAGGTTTGTTCCCAAGCACTTTTGTTTCCAAGCCACCTCCCCAGCCCAAGACTTTATTTTTTTTATTAAAGTGTAAGCTTTCTTTTTTGATGTGTTTACTGAATTCTGCAAAGCCAGCTCCTCCCCCACTGCCTCCTATGGCCTCTGGTTGGGCCTATTTTAGACTTTGGGGTGAGGTTGGGTCTGGCAGGCCTGTGGTCTGGCTCCTCTTGCTTTAGTTGACTAGCTGTTTCAGAGGGAAGGTAACCCCAGAAGTGCAGCCAGGCCTGGAGGCCACAGTCTCCTGTTCTGTGGGTGATGGGGCAGACTGTGCCCTGTGGTAGAGGATGTGAACTGGGGGAGCTTGCAGCCTAGAGACTTGGGTTGGCATGAAGAGTCGGGGTAACCACTGAAGGGATTCTGACCAGCTTGACTGTGGTGAGCATGGCTCTGGGAGGCCCTTGCCCTTTCCCCCCATTCCCTCTGCCCTACTAAAAACCATTATTAGATTACATTCTTTTTTTTTTTTTTAAAGATTTATTTTATTTATTATATGTAAGTACACTGTAGCTGTCTTCAAACACTCCAGAAGAGGGCGCCAGATCTCGTTACGGATGGTTGTGAGCCACCATGTGGATGCTGGGATTTGAACTTATCACCTTCAGAAGAGCAGTCGGGTGCTCTTACCCGCTGAGCCATCTCACCAGCCCCTAGATTACATTCTTAAAGCTAGCCATCACGGTCTGTTTCCTTATCTGCCCACTTCCTCCTCCTGAGACTGACCACCAAGGTCCAGCTACCAAAGTATTGAAGTCCAGCAGTCAAAAGGTCCCATTGGTTCACTTAATTAACAAGCAGCAATCAAAATATACCACCATATCCTAGCCCATTCTCCCCTTTCCGTTACACCTGCAAGGTTATTATTGGCTGCTGTTTTTTTCTGCCTGAGTCAGAAGGCGGCCACTTTAACCTCTCTTCATTGCTTAATAAAAAATCTCTCTGGTAAAATGTGTGTTTGGGTATGGTTTGTTTTTAATCCAGGGTCCACATGGAATCCCAGCCACGCAGGGTCTCTTAACAGCCATGGTTGTATATATCATTCACTGGTCTGTAAACTTTTATTTGTTTTTGCAATTATGTCTTCTTTAGCCCAGGCTGGCCTTGAACTTGTATAGGTGAAAATAACCTCAAACTCATCCCCCCTGAGTGCTGGGATTATCGGCCTGGTGTATGCCATACGGGGATGGAAACCAGGCTTTGTGCATGCCAGGCGCGCATCCTCCCAAGTAAGCTGCCTCCCCAGATCCCTCACTTCAAGTGGAATTTGGCTTATTTGGTTTTTTTTAAAGTAGGCTTTCATTCTTAACCCAGGTTTGCCCAAGAAAACCAGCCTCAGCTACCACTCCTGGCTTTAATTTTTTAAAATAATTTTATTTCATGCCTACCATCCCACCAGTGCTCTGTAGGCAGAGGCAGGAAGACCACCACAAGTTCAAGGCTAGCCTGTGCCACCTAGTGAGACCCTGACTCAGAAAAGCAACCCCCTTGCTGAAAGCTCTACTGAGTCTTAATTCACCTACCATAAAATGTGTATAAAGCACACAGTTATGTGGCTTCCCTCTCTACTCTTGCACAGTCTTCCTGCTCACCAGTGCAGGAACCCCTCCTCACCCCAAAGGGAAACTCTAGACCCGCCCAATGCTTACTTCCTCTGTCTCCTGACCCTTCCCTGGCTGCCCTGTGTGTGCCAGCACTGTCTTTCCCTCCTCCATATACTTAAGATAAATAACAAGATGTAACGGGCAGTCTTTGATACAGTGTCACATCAGGCCCAGGTGTGCTAGCCACGGATCATTTCCTGGCTGAATTCCATGGGATGGGTTGTGTGGATTGGCCGATTCTTGGTGGAGGAGAATGAGCTGCTTCTGTGTTGGGTTTTCGGGAATAATGCTGGCAGGAATATTAATGTTTTTTTTTGTGTGTGTGTGGGTGTGTTTCTGTTTCTTATGGAAGTGGAAACTGAAAAGATCATGTTTAAGCAAAATGTTCAAGGGAATGAGGAAGCATGCCCTCCCTGTATATTTAAACAGGAAGGGAGCTGTGCGCAGAGACTGGTACTAGCAAAGGCCTTGAAGCAGGGAATGTGGCAGGAGCTACTGCCTTGAGGAATAGTCAGAAAATGGCCAGGCTGGCATTAGGATTGGGCATTCTGGCACTGGCCTCCTGTGTGTAAAGGCCAGAGGGTAACCTCTGGTGTCTTACTCAACTGCTCTCAGCTGTATTTATTTAAGATCTTTGTTTGTTTGTTTATATTTTACATGTTTTGCTTTGTTTTTTTTTAAGATTTATTTTTTCTTTTCTTTTTAAAAAAAATTAGATATTTTCTTTATTTACATTCCAAATGTTATCCCCTTTCCTAGTTTCTCCTCCGAAAATCCCCTCCCCCCATCCCCTCGCCCCGGCCGCTCCCCAACCCACCCAATCCTGCTTCCTGGCCCTGGCATTCCCCTACACTGGGGCATAGAACCTTCACAGGACCAAGGGCCTCTCCTTCCATTGATGACCAACTAAGCCATCCTTTACTACACATATGCAGCTGGAGCCACGAGTCCCTCCATTTGTTTTCTTTGATTCACCTGGTTGGTTTAGTCCCAGGGAGCTCTGGGGTTACTGGTTAGTTTATATTGTTGTCCCTTCTTGGGGGCTGCAAACCCCTTCAGCTCCTTGGGTATTTCCTCTAGCTCCTTCATTGGGAACCCTGTGCTCTGTCTAATGGATGGCTGTGAGCATCCACTTCTGTATTACTCGGGCACTGGCAGAGCCTCTCAGGAGACAGCTATATCAGCAAGCTCTTGTTGGTATCTGCAATAGTGTCTGCGTTTGGTGGTTGTATATGGGATGGATCCCCAGGTGGGGCAGTCTCTGGATGGTCATTCCTTCAGTCTCTGCTCCGATTGCTTTGGTTTTTTTGAGACAGGGTCTATGTCTCCTTGGCAGACCTGGAACTCACTCTATAAACCAGGCTGGCTTTGAACTCACAGAGATCTGCTTGCCTCTTCCTCCTCAGGGCTTAGATTAAAGGTATACACGACCATGCCCATCAGCTTTTTGTGTGGGTATATATATATATATGTACATGATGTGCGCGTGTGCATACGCACACACATGCATGCATGAGTATTAAGGTCAGAGGACTTGTGAGAGTTGGTTGGGTCTCCCTTTCCACCAGATGGGTACTGAGATCGACCTCAGATCATCAGACACGCATGGCAAGTACCTTATCCACTAAACCTTTTCCTTAGTCCCTGGAGACTATCTAAGTGTCTAGAACCTTCCTCAGAAGGTATTTGTATGATGGACCTAGAAACTGAGCACAAAGAGGAGAAGGCCATTTGCTCCAGGTTGCACAGAAAGCAGATGTAGGGCAGAGTTAAACACAGGGTATGCGGTCCCACAGCTGAGCTAGCTGACGTGTGCCTGTTAAAATGATTGTGTGTATTTCTAGAAAAGTAGGAAAAAAATATCTCCAACAGGTGGTTCCCAGGCTAGATGAAAACTGTGGCTCATATTGACAGAAAACCAATCCCTTTCTAGATATTCCTTCTTGATTTTGGATGTGGTTTTTTGAGGGGTAAGAGTGGGGTTCAAGATAGGGGTTTCTCTGTGTAGCCCTGGCTGTCCCAGAACTAGCTCTGTAGACCAGGCTGGCCTCCTAAGTGTTGGGATTAAAGGCATGCACCAGCACCATCAGGTTTTTGGATGTGTTTTTGAGGCAGGGTCTTTGAAGTCTCCCTCCTTGTGCCTCCATCTGCATGCCTGCCGTGTATGCTGCTGTCCTGATCATGCTATACTTGTGGGCTGCAAGCTGTGACACACATACTGCAGGCTGTGACACTGAAGGCTGTGACACACACTGCAGGCTGTGACACACACACTGCAGGCTGTGATACTGCAGGCTGTGACACACACACTGCAGGCTGTGACACTGCAGGCTATGATACACACACTGCAGGCTGTGACACACACACTGCAGGCTGTGACACACACACACTACAGACACTGCAGGCTGTGACACACACACTGCAGGCTGTGACACACACACTGCAGGCTATGACACACACACTGCAGGCTGTGACACACTGCAGGCTGTGACACACACTGTAGGCTGTGACACACACACTGCAGGCTGTGACACACACACTGCAGGTTGTGACACTGCAGGCTGTGACACACACACTGTAGGCTGTGACACACACACTGCAGGCTGTGACATACACACTGCTTTGCATGGACTTTGTCTCTTCTCATTCGTTGTCTTCTGTCTGAGGCGTTCTCCCTGCTTCCTCTTCAGTTTTGGGGAACAATCTGTTTATGGTCTGGAATGTGGCTCAGTTGGTAGAGAACTTGCCTAGCGTTCAGGAATTCCTGGGTTTGATCTTCAACATCACATAAAACAGTGTGCCCATGCTGGAGCTCAGTCATCCTCCACTATATAAAGAAGTTCAAGTCCTGTATGTCTGTCTGTCCAGCTGACTTTGTTTTTTTGTTGTTTTGTTTTAAATATTTATTTATTTATATGTATGTGAGTACACTGTTGCTCTCTTCAGACACACCAGAAGAGGGCATTGGATCCCATTAAAGATGGTTGTGAGCCACTATGTGGTTGCTGGGAATTGAACTCAGGACCTCTGGAAGAGCAGCCAGTGCTCTTAACCACTGAGCCATCTCTCCAGCCCTTGTTTTTTTGGTTTTTTTTTGGGTTTTTTGGTTTTTTTTTTTTTTTTTTTTTTTTGAGACAGTTTCTCTGTATAGCATTGGTTGTCCTAGAATTCACTCTGTAGACCAGGCTTGCCTCAAACTCAGATCCACCTGCCTCTGCTACCCAAGCGCTGGAATTAAAGGTGTGTGCTACTACCACCTGGCTGAAATCCTGTCTTTAAAAAAGTTGAGCTGGGCGTGGTGACGCACGCCTTTAATCCCAGCACTCAGGGAGGCAGAGGCAGGTGGATTTCTGAGTTTGAGGCCAGCCTGGTCTACAAAGTGAGTTCCAGGACAGCCAGGGCTACACAGAGAAACCCTGCCTCGAAAAACAAAACAAAAAGTTGACTAGACATAGTGGAACATGCCTTTAATGCCAGCACTCAGGAAGCAAAGGCAAGTGAATCTCTGAGTTCCAGGCTAGCCAGGGCTATAGAGAAAGACTCTATCTCAAAAGACAAAGCCACACAAACAGAAAAAACAAATTGTAGTCATCATTTATATGCATCTGCAGTGTCCTGAGGTAGGAAAGCCCCACTCTAGAGTTCTGCTGTGTACAGTCTGAACAGCTATATAATTAACCGAGGCTTCAGAAAGTATTTCCCAGGCATCTGGATACAAACAATAAGCAAGATAGTAGGTCAGTCAGATATTTAGATTAGATGGTTGAGCATCCAAGGATAAGGAGAGTGAAAGGTAGAGTGTAAGGTCAGAGATGATCTCAGAGAAGAGGTGGCATGTGAACCCAAACCTGAAGATGGGAAAGGGATTAGGTTGTGTGGTCTTGGGGAACAACAGCCAGTGCAAAGACCCTGTGGCAGCATAAAGGCTGACCTGTTTGCCCATCAGCAAGGAGGCTGCTGGGTGCCATGTTGAATGTTCAAAGAGGTGTTCCAGTGGGGCCTTGTGGGCCACAGGAGGACGTTACGTTTCCTGTGAGGTTGACTGGAGCCCTGAGGTAACTAAGCCACTCGGGGACATGAAGGGATTCAGCTTCTATTTTTGTGCCTGTGAGAATCAGGCAGAGGCTGGAGAACCCATGCAGAGGCTGCTGGAGAAGGTCTCAGGAAACGTGGGCTTGCCAGATTTTTGGCTTTTGGCTGGCTGAAAGAATGGTTTCAAGGAAGAAAGGGGTGCTTGTTTTGCAAAAGATGATGAGGAAGAGCTAATCTCAGAGCTCTGTGAACTTGGGAGAGCCTCCTGTGACCCAGGGCAGGCCTGGAGAAGTTCACCTCCATTTTTGTTCTTGTGGTTTATTTCTTAAACTTGTTGTTATTAAACATTAAGACTGTATGGTATTATGTGGCCTAGGCTGATATGTACTCGCTCTGTAATCCAGGCTCTTATCAAACTCATTGCAGTCCTCCTGTCTCAGCCTTCCAAGTGCCCTGCCTTTAAATTAGCATAAATCATAGCTTGGTGTGGCCCAGACACATTGGTTACCTTCCATATTTGTTTAATAACGTTTTAAAATTGTGTTTGTGTGTGTATGTGTGCGTCATGAATGTGGGTGCCTGCAGAGGCCAGGGTCATTGGATGCCTGTGGAGCTGGAGTCGCCATGTGGGTGCTGGAACTAAACTTCAGTCCATCCGGAACATGCCCTTGACCGCTAAGCCATCTCTCCAGGCCTAATAAGTTCTGAGCTGATGAGATGGCTCAACAGGCCTGCTGCCAAGACTGAATTTCACTCTTAGAGATCCACAGAGTGGAGAGAACCTGGACCTGCAAGTTGTCCTCTGATCACCATACCCAAGTCTCCACAACACAAACCTGTAATACAACAAGACCTGTAATAGAGAAAGTTTAGTAAATTCAAACAGAACTGTTCACTCTGGCAGTTACATGGTAACTCTGCATGGTTACTCTCTGTGACCCTGTTTAATTGTGACACATTTGCATATCTACAACCCACCCATCCTGGCATTCAGTCCCCATAGCTGTGTCCTTTTCAGCATGAGAGAAATTTTAGAATAATTTTCATTTCTCCAGGAAGACACTCATGTCCCTTAGCTGTCCTCCTCCCCATTCTGCATCCACTCTGACCCCTGAAGTGTACACACGCACATGCTGCCTATAGTAACCCGTGCCACACGATGACTGGGGGCACACCCACACATTTAACTGGGGAGTCAAACCAGGGCCTTTTGCATGATAGGCAGGGGCTCTACGACTGAGCCATGCCCCCAACTCCTCACTGGGGGGTTCTGGGCCACATACCCCAGCCCACTGGGAAATCACACTAGGTGAGTGCACTACTACTGAGCTGTGTCCAAAGCTCTTAACTTAAAAAAAACAAAAAACAAAAAACAAAAAACTTCTTTATTTTGAAAGAACATCTTACTATGTTAGTCAGGCTGACTTTGAATTCATTGTATGGCACACAGGACTTGATTTTGAAATCCTCCTCAGCCTCCTGGATGACAGGCTCAGTAATCATTCTGGTCTGGTGGCTATCTCCATGTGGTAACATTTATCAGCCCTCCTCTCTGTGGGTGAGTGGCATGCTTCGTCTAGGTTACCCACTCATGGCTGGTAGATGTTTGAGTGGATTCTCCTTTGAGTTCTCATGAACAGCACTGTAAGTATGTGAGTTTTTCCACAAACATGTGTTTTCATTTATGCTGTTTATGTAAGAATGGATGGGACGTCTGGCTCAGAAGCCAGCTCACTGTTACCTTAACAGCCAACCTCCAGATGGCTTCCCAGTGGCTGACCAGCTTATATTCCTACTGGTCATGAATGGGAACTCCACTTGCTAACCTTTTTAATATTTCTGCCTTCTCCTGTTGGAGGGCATATGGGTTGTGTGCTGTTGGGATCATTCTGGAATGTATTTTAGGGTCCACATCTCCCCCTTATTCTAAAATGTGAAATTAGGCCTGGTGAGATGGCTCAGCGGTTAAGAGCACTGACTGCTCTTCCAGAGGTCCTGAGTTCAATTCCCAACAACCACATGGTGGCTCACAACCATCTGTAATGAGATCTGATGCCCTCTTCTGGTGTGTCTGAAGACAGTGACAGTGCACCCACATACATGAAATAAATAAATAAATCTTAAAACAACAACAACAAAAAGGTGAAATTAACATCAAGAGTATCTACCTGCCTGGTCCATGTTTGGTTCCCACTGTACATTCTTGAGCCTTCTTCATGAATGAGCATGGCAGTCTTCCACTGTGCTCCCTCATGCCTGTAGGACCCATTGGGGTCCTGCCCTCCATGTGACACATGAGGTCTCATTGGGTGAGTGGTACCTGTAGAATCCCTGTTCCCCCCCCCCCCCCCCGGTTTTAACCCCTGGTGGGTATTTTCCCACACTTTCCAGTTGACTTTGTTGTCTGGAAGTAAGCATGCTCTGTGGTGGATGATGACCCTGAACTTATGATCTACTCTACCTACTAAACACTGGGATTTCCCCAGCCTGGTGTTGGCTGGTGGGAAGCTCTGGTGGAAGCTGTATGTCATTCTCCCGAGCTATTCTCAAGGGCCAGCAAGAGAGGACACCTGAGGAGCTGCCGTCCCAGCAGGTTCCTGTGGACACACACTGTCTTTGTGTGGACCTAGTTTCCTGTTGCTTGGGTCTTCTGTTCCCTGGTGGCCCTGGCTGATTTTGCTCACCATTGGTGACTGTAGATGGAAACCTGGAAGTTGTCTTCCCAGACAGACTGTGTATCTTTAATCCCCTAGTGGCCACCCTGGGTGTCACCCTGGGTGTGACCCATCCTGTGACCTTTCACCTCCTTTCCTTCAATACCTGGCAAGTCCCCTGGGCCTCCTGAGTGGCAGGGTGCAGTACCCACAGTCGCCTGTGGATGTCCCATGCCCTGATCAGGGTCAGGTGCCCCTCATGTTCATCTAGTTAGTGTTCACACAAAGTGCCCAGAGCAAGAATACTGGCCCGGAGTTCCTCCCAAGGGAGGTGGGCAAGAACTCAGATAAATCATATTTATGGCATGTCAGCCACCCTTTTGGAGAAAAGCAAATTTGGAGAGGGAGCAGTGTATTAGTCAAGTTTCTCTAGAGTCACAGAACATATGGAATGTCTTTCTATATTGGGGGAATTTATTATGATGACTTACACTCTGCAGTCCAACTCCCCAACAGTGAGTGGTCAGCCATGAATTGGAAGTCCAAGAATTTAGTAGTTGCTCAGTCCCACAAGGCTAGTTGTTTCTGCTGGTCTTCTCTAGAAGTAGATTCCTGCAGGTTGGCAAGTAAATGCAAGCAGGCAAGAAGAGTGAATCTTCCTTCTTCCAATGTCCTTGTGTACGTCTCCAGCAGAAGGTGTGGCCCAGATAAAGGTGTGTACCACCCCACCTGGGTCTGGGACTTGCTTTGTCCCAGGCTGACCTTGAACTCAGAGATCTTCTGGGATTAAAAGGGTGTACTACCTTACATGGGCCTAAGCTTTCCATAGCCACTGTGCCTCAAGATCCAGATCAGAAACTTGTGTCTTCCAGCCTCAAGATCTGGATCACAGGTGAGCCGTCCAATTCTGGGTTGTGGTTCATTCCAGATATAGTCAAGTTGACAACCAGAAATAGCCATTACAGAAAGTATATGCCAAGAAGGCTTGCTGGTCTAGGTGCAGTTGGTTTGAGATACTGACCTGGTGATAGCTGGGAAAGGGGAGGAAGGGAGAACTGCAGGAAGTAGGAGCAATCACGTGGAAGTGTCCTGAGATAGACTCTGGATCGGTGCATGGGAGAAAAACTGTAAAAGCGATATGGCTGGTGGGAGGATGGAAGAGAAGGACCAGGCAGACCATTTAGAACTGTTTGCTGTGCAAAAACCTGAGGTTTACACTGAATAAGGTTAAGAATCAAGCCAGGCGTGGTGGTGCACGCCTTTAATCCCAGCTCTCTGGAGGCAGAGGCAAGCGGATTTCTGAGTTCGAGACCAGCCTGGTCTACAAAGTGAGTTCCAGGACAGCCAGGGCTATACAGAGAAACCCTGTCTCGAAAAACCAAAAAAAGAAAAAAGAATCAAGGAAAGGTGCTGGCTGACAGCCATGAGCCAACCTGGATTCTTCCTGTGTGTTGTGCACTAGAACGAGGTGGCAGAGGATGGGGCACAGCAGGGTTGGGCTGCTGCAGGAGGATTGCAGCTTCTGTCCTAGAGCTGTGGTGCAGGGGCCACCTAAGCCCTCAGAGAACAACTCACTGCCCAGGGAAGCAGCCAGTCAGAGTCTTTTGGCAAGAGTTTTTTCTCATTTGGTTCTGTAGATTGAGGGGGCTGTTGCTTTTGCTTTTTTCTGCACTTGTGATGAAACCCAGGTCCCTGAATGTGCTCAGCAAACACTATGCCACTGAGCCACGCCCCCGGCGGCTCTCTCACTGGGGGATTCTAGGCATGGGCCCTACCACTGAGTCACGCCCCCAGCCTTTGGTTTTCAGAAAAAGATTCTCCCTATACATCTCTGGCTACCCTTGAACTCTTCACCATCCTCCTGCTTAACCAAGGCTCAGGCCTGAGCCACCTTATCTGCCACTCATGTGGGTTTTTCTTATTCATGGACTGAGTCTTTTAGGACACTCCTCACATTTAGTCACCTGTCTCCCATCTTTCTTTCTTGTCATGTCTTTGACTCACTCAGCCCCATATTTGATGACTGGTGACTTTAAGGATCACCACATGGGAAATTTGTAAAATGGACCTGGTAAGAATATCTGATTTTTTTTATTTTTTATTTATTTATTTTTTTTGGTTTTTCGAGACAGGGTTTCTCTGTGTAGCTCTGGCTGTCCTGGAACTCACTTTGTAGACCAGGTTGGCCTGGAACTCAGAAATTCACCTGCCTCTGCCTCCCGAGTGCTGGGATTAAAGGCGTGCGCCACCATGCCCGGCTGAGATCTGATGTTTTGCTCCTGACGCAGATGTGGTGATGTAGGTTTGGAGAGGCGGACACATGGGCCTGCTCATTGTATCATACCAAAAGTACGTGGTCTAGGGCCTGGGGATGTGACTCAGTGGCTAGAGTGACTGCCTAGCATGCATAAGACCCCAAGTTCAATTCCCAGCATCACGGAGCCAAGACTCTGTTTTGGTTGTGTAAAGTGTTTGCCTGCGTGAGAGCACTTGTTTGAGTTCACATGCATGCCTGCCTGTGTGACATTATGTAGCCCATTGTTACTGTCTACCCTCTAGTCCAGGGATCCAACTCAGGGGATCAGGCTTCTGTGGCGAGTGCTGTAATCCACCAATTAATTAATTAATTTACTGTAATCTTGCTAGCCCTAATCTATGATTTCTTTGTGAACACTGTTTCGGACCTTGTGTTATATTTTAAAATGGATTTCTTAAAAAGATTTACTTTGGGGGCTGGTGAAATGGCTCAGTGGGTAAGAGCACCCGACTGCTCTTCCGAAGGTGATAGGTTCAAATCCCAGCATCCACATGGTGGCTCACAACCATCCATAACGAGATCTGGCGTCCTCTTCTGGAGTGTCTGAAGACAGCTACAGTGTATTTACATATAATAAATAAAATAAATCTTTTAAAAAAAAAAAGATTTACTTTGGGGCTGGTGAGATGGCTCAGCGAGTAAGAGCACCCGACTGCTTCTGAAGGTGATGAGTTCAAATCCCAGCAGCCACATGGTGGCTTACAACCACCCATAATGAGATCTGACGCTCCTCTGGTGCGTCTGATGTCAGCTATAGTGTACTTATGAATAATAATAAATGAATCCTTGGACCGGAGAGAGCAGGGACTGAGCAAGTGGGGATGGCCGGAGCGAGCGGGGACAAACGGGAGCTGCCGGAGCGAGCGGGGCCACTAATCGAGCAGGGTTGACCGGAACAAGGAAAAAAAAAATACCTACTTATTTTTATTTTATGTGCAAGCATTTTACCTGCACGTATGTGTGTTGTGTGGATGCCCGGTGCCCACAGAGGTCAGAGCAGGACATCAGATACCCTAGAACCAGAGTTACTGCTGGCTGAGCCACTGTATGGGTGCTGGGTATCAAACACAGGTTTTCTGGAAGAGCAGCCAGTGCTCCCGACTGCTGAGCCATCTAGCCTCAAAATGACTTTTTAAATTAACTGTACAAAACCGTGAGTCCCACAGTGGTGTCGAATAAGTGCCCTTATGCCTTCCTTTATCCCTCCCGATTCAATGCTTCTCCCCGCCCCCAAACTCTCTGCTTCATTTCAGGAAGAAATACTTAAATTGAGATTCTGCTTACAAGAGACCTTATGCAACTTTTTTTTTCTTTCTGCCCACATTGCCTCCCTCTCCCTCCAGTTTTCTCTTTAGACTGATCCTTCCCTCCTCTGACTCCTTTTTGTGGCTTTAATTAAAATCGACAGTATGACCCAGAAGTTGCCAAAACGAAACACTGAGAACCAGGACTGGGCCAAGCTGAGGTCTGACCCCCAGGAACTCATCTCAGCATTTCATCCCCGAGACTTAAGATAATAGAATTAGAAGGATGGAGGCTAAATCCAGCTGTTTAGAGGTGATTAGCGGAGATCGGAGATCGGGGCTGGGACATGAGCTTCTCCTGCAGCTTGTGCTGTGGTTGCATAAGGAAACAGAAACTTGGCTTGGTGGCACGTGCCTGTAATCTCAGCACTCTGGAGAAGGCAGGAAACTCAGAGTTCAAGACCAGCTAGAGTTAGAAGAACTCAGACTCAGGGGGCGGGGGCGGGGGCGGGGGGCAGGGGCAGGGATGTAGCTCAGCTGGTAGAGTGTTTGCCTAGTGTGCACAACCCTCTCCAGAACCATGCTCTTTAGTCTTAACAGCTTCAGCACTGCTCTAAGCTAAATCAATCTACTGTTTTTCTCTAAAGTAACCTGCCTCGGGTATTTCATTATGGTAACAAGAACCAGACTAATACATGCTGCCAGGTGAGGCAGCAACGTTTTCTTTGCTGCGGGTACTGGTGCTTTTCCAGTACGTGCAAACAGTACCTGTTTCCCTGCAGCTGGCTGCTTTCTGTGGAGCATCAGTTCATATATCAATTACATGCTCAGATGAGTTTGTTTGACATTGGAGGTTGGGGTATGAGGATCATTGGAAGTCTTAGATCAATGAAAAAGAACACAGCCCAGGTCATGAGCCTTGAATCCCCCTGTGAGGGATTAGGGGCATGGTTCAGTGGTAGAGCCCCTGCCTATAATCCCCCAGTGAGGGGGCTGGGGCGTGGCTCAGTGGTAGAGCACCTGCCTAGAATCCCCTAGTGAGGGGCTGGAGGTGTGGCTCCGTGGTAGAGACCCTGCCTAGAATCCCCCAGTGAGGGGCTGGGGGCGTGGCTCAATGGTAGAGCCCCTGCCTAATATAAAGGCAGCTCTGGCTTCTTGTTCAGTACAAGCATTGATAACAGTCATTTTGCTTTGGCTAGTATGCTCACCTGATCACAAAATATAAATAGTGTTAAGCATCCCCACCCAAGCTGATCCATCTTTTTAATGTTTACCAAAAGTCAGAAAATGCTTGAATTTCTTTCCTTGTCCCTGGTAATGTCCCAGGTCCCCATGCAGTTAATTAGTGTGTGGAGTAGCATGCCTTTCCTTCCCAAGCTCTTTACAAAGCCATTCAAAATATGCCTTTTTCTGCCTCTTTCACCCCTTTTGTTTGTTTGTTTGTTTTTTAAACAGGGTTTCTCTGTGTAGACCTGGCTTTCCTGGACTCACTCTATAGATCAGGCTGTCTTCAAACTCATAGAGATCTGCCTGCCTTTGCCTCTGAGTGCTGGGATTAAAGGCATACACACCACCATGTTCAGCTCTTCATCCACATTTTTAAAGATTTTATAAAATTTTTTATTTATATGCATAAGTACACACACACACACACACACACACACACACACACACACGGAGTTGGGGTGACCAGAGGTCATGTTCTGTCCCTTAGGGCTGTGATTACAGGCAGTGTGAGCACTGGCTGTCAGTGCTGGGAAGTGAAATGAGGTGTTCTGTAAGCTCATCAGAACCACCCCACGCCTTAAAACATGGTTACAATTACATTTACTTAGTGTGTAAGTGTAGAGGCATGTGGAGGTCAGAGCTCACCAGGGAGCAGGGAGAAGACACTTGTCACCAAGCCTGATGATCTGTGCTTAATCCCTGGAACCCATATACTGGAAGAGAGAGCTGACTCACGCAGTGTCCTATGACCTCCACGTGTGGCACACGTTATCCTCTTCATCAGTATAAAGTAATAAAATAAATAAAAGTTGCCTTCAGGCATTGGCAGAGGAGTGTAACTTCAACCACGGTTGCTTTGAGAGCATTGTTGCCCCCCACAGACCCCCATGGCTATGAGCTTCCAACCCTGCACTCAGGAGGGTTCCTGGGTACCACTTACCTGCTTTCTGTGTCTGGAATACTTCATCCCAGTGCCTTGATCTGCTGGCCTTTGGGTCTGGCTTCTGTTCTACTACCTGTTTCCTGGTACGTGTGCCACCTTGTGTCCTTGGCCCTTCTGCTTCTTATGGCTGCACGGTGCCTTTATATGGGCCTTCACTGGGCTGATCCATCTGCTGATTGGCTCATGATTTGTTTCCACCTCTGACCCCCTCGAACTAGGTGCTGCAGAAACGTGTACACGTTTTTTTTGGGGGGGGGGAGCATAGGTTTCTCCTTTTTTTTTTATTTTTAATTTTTTATTTTTCAAGACAGGGTTTCTCTGTGTAACCCTGGCTGTCCTGGAACTCACTCTGTAGACCAGGCTGGCCTCAAACTCAGAAATCCGCCTGCCTCTGCCTCCCGAGTGCTGGGATTAAAGGCATGTGCCACCACGTCCGGCATAGGTTTCTCCTTTTAAAATGGTGTCTTGCTATGTAGCTCAGGCTGGCTTCAAACTTGTTATGTAGATCAAGTTGGCTTTGACCATGTGATCTTTCTGCCCCAGCCTCCTAAGTACATGGTTTAGATTACAGGCCTGCGGCACCACACTTTACAAGGTGTTTTTCAAAGCCAGCCATACTTGGTTCAATATTTGAGCAATAAGATGTACAGCCTTTTAAAGAATAGCTTGGTGAATATTGTCAGTGTTAGATAAGTGAGCTGGATTCGCAAAGGCTGCACCCAGAGCATCTGCATCATTCTGAAGACTCCCTGAGGGCTCCTGATGGCCCATCTTCCATCTCCTCTCTTGAGGCTTACACACCTTTGGTTTTTCCCCAGTTCTAGAGATTGTTACAAATGGACTCAACAAGGCGTGTCAACTCTGGTCTGGCTTTCTTGGTGCCAGTTTATGTCAGGTCCATCCATGTTGCTTCCTGTGGCAGAAATGCATTCCCAGATTGTCAGAGCAACACTCCATCCCATGCCTGAGCTTGATGCTAAGACAGGTGATAGTTTCCAAGTTGTGGCTTTCTTGTTTACTGGCTAAGCTGGGGGTGAAACCCAGGGCATTATCCATGTTAAGCAGGTGTTCTGTCACTGAGCCACGCCCCCAGCCCCTCACTGGGGGATTCTAGGCAGGGGCTCTACCACTGAGCCACACACTTGTCCTTTCACTAAGGGATTCTAGGCAATCTCTGATTTGTATGAATTAAGTAAAGAGACTCCTTTTTATAAGGAGTTGCCATCATGTTCAAATACAATCTGAACTATGTACACTCAACATGTACAACTGTATACAAGGGAATATGTGTATATATATATGTTGGTATATATGTATGCATATTTTAAGTTTGCTGTGCATTATATATGCAATATATAAGCTACACAACATAATAATGTTCGGTGGCATTCTAATAAATACAACCATTGTGATTTAAAACAAGAATTAGCCAAGCAGTGGTGGTATACGCCTTTAATCTCAGCACTTGGGAAGCAAAGGCAGGCAGATATCTGTGAGTTTAAGACCACCCTGATCTATAGAGTGAGTTCCAGGACAGCCAGGGCTACCCAGAGAGACAGTGTCTTGAAAACACCCACCCACCCATCCTCAAAAAAATAAAAACTGGGTATGATGGCACAAGCTAGCACTTGAAGATGTAGGGAGCAAGATCAGGAGTTTGGGGACATCCTTGACTACATAGCAAGTTTGAGGCCAGCCTGGCCTGCATGAGACTGTCTTAGTAAAGGACTGCAAAGAAAAACAAAACCAACCAACCAAACAAACAAACAGTATGTGCCTCCTTGGCCATGTTATATCTTTGATGGGGAAGAAAGCTGAGGTAACAAATAGCAGAGGCCAAAGACGCATGGAAGGACCCTGGGCCACCTCTGCTGCCTGAGACTTCCAGCCACCTCACTCACGACTGGACTCAGGGCCAGCCTGACTTGCTGGCATGAGGAAGGGACTTTGGAGGTACTTGTGTTCATGTTCCTGAGGACTTGCATTGGAGTCTGAATCTAGACGGTTGTGAGTGTTTTCCACTGCTGTGTCTCTCAGTGTCCAGCATGGTGGAAGGCCAGTCACTCTGATGGCCTCTGTCTTCCAATTGATGGGTAAAGATGAGGACTTTAATTAGCAAAGGATAGCTGGGCTTGGAGATGCACCCCTGTAATCCTGACACTTGAGAGAGGTTGAAGCAGGAGGATCATGAGTTCAAGGTCAACATAAGCTATAAAATGAACCCCTAGCTCTACAGATAATGAAATAGCTCTTTAAAGTCAAGCAGCCCATGAGGAATTATTAAATCCCGTCTTGTTTTCTTTCTTTCTTTCTTTCTTTCTTTCTTTCTTTCTTTCTTTCTTTCTTTCTTTCTTTCTTTCTTTCTTTCTTTCTCTCTCCTTCTCCTTCTCCTTCTCCTTCTCCTTCTCCTTCTCCTTCTCCTTCTCCTTCTCCTTCTCCTTCTCCTTCTCCTTCTCCTTCTCCTTCTCCTTCTCCTTCTCCTTCTCCTTCTCCTTCTCCTTCTCCTTCTTCTTCTTCTTCTTCTTCTTTTTTTTTTGGTTTTTCGAGACAGGGTTTCTCTGTATAGCCCTGGCTGTCCTGGAACTAACTTTGTAGACCAGGCTGGCCTCGAACTCAGAAATCCTCCTGCCTCTGCCTCCCGAGTGCTGGGATTTAAGGCGTGCGCCACCATGCCCAGCTGTCTTCTTTTTTTTTAAATTGCATTTTAATTGTATTATTTGTGGGGAGGGTGAGCGAGTATCACAGTACAAGGGTGGCAGGCAGAAGATAACTCTGAGGGCTTTGATGATGGGCAAACCCCTTCACACGCAGAGCTACTTCGCCAGCCCAGAACCCAGTCTTTCTCCTTGCCACATACCTTCAGGTGGGTTTTCCTGCCTCACATTCTTCCCTTCATGGTGGCAGAATAGCCGTCACAGCTCCAGTCCTGTCACAGCTCCATTCAAGCTGAAAAGCAAGCCTCCTTCTTTGTTTACTAGAAGAACTTGTTCTGTGACTCCCGCTGTCTTACAGAAGCCAAGCCTGTACACTTTAGGGTGTACTGTGTGGTGCCATGGCTTCAGGGGAAGCCGAGAGTGATCATAAAGGAGATAGTGTACCACCTCCCCACCTCCAACCCCCACCCCTGCTTAAGCCTCATGGGACCCAGAGTGATACATAGCAAGTACACTTGGGACCAAATGTGCTTTCCAGTTTTTCCATTCTGTAGTGTGGTCTACACTGGTTTTATTACAGTGTGTGTGTCCCCCTCCCCCCAGGGGTAAGTCTGTCTGTCTTTTTTGGAGGGGAGGAGGTTGGGCAAATTCTACTTATGAAGCCCAGGCTGGCCTCCTTGAACCAGCAATTCTCCTGCCTCAGTCTCCAGAGTGCTGGGAGGTGCACCACATCAGTCTATTTGATTGTTCTAAACCAAGCCTGCTACTCTGCTTTCCCAACAGTCAGAGGTGTGACCGTGGTGTGAATGGCAGCTCACAAAGGCCTTTGTTGTCCTTGGAGCTGGCAGGCCATCCACGGAGCAGCAGGCAGGCTTGTGTGAGTGAGAAAGCCAGGGAGGAGGTATCTAGGAGTAGGGGTGCTTGGGGTGCTGATGATGGGAAGCAACAGGTAGACTTCCAGCAGCTGTGACTAGTTCCCTGTGCTCCTTGTAGGGGACGTCAGGGTCACTAACATCATTCTGGGAAATGAATAGTAGCCATTCTTTTGTGTTTATTGGAGCCTTTGAATTCCAGATCCCACTAGAAGGCTGGCTCTCCTGCAGCTCCCAATGACAATGCAAAACTCCAGTTGCATTCCTAGTGGAGGAGGGATCCTCTGGGCTTTCTGGAAGGACACCCTGTCACTGCTCTTCTCCCCAGACTGCTTGCAGTTGGCAGGCCTGCTGGGGAAGACTCAGAGCTTCAGAGTCATGGGGTCTGAGTTCAAGTTCTGGCCCCACAATGTGGTTAGGACCCAGTGTCCTCACCCCTGTGTGTCACTCTTCTTTTACTGGAAAGTCTGGCTCAGTTTTGTTTCTTTGTAACTGTCACTCTGTGAGGACAGGGCTTGTACTAGGCCTGATGTCCAGGACAGGTTAGGCAATGTGGGTTTGGTGGTGTATCTGTCAGCCTTGTTTGGGAGAGCTACAGTAATAAGTGTGACCTGGGACTCAGTCACTAACAGAGAGAGCAGCAGTAACGAGTGGGCCCCAGATATATCGGTCAGCCTCAGTAGAGAGAGGTAAAGGAGTAAGTGAGCCCCAGGTCTCTGCCGTTATAGCATCCTCTGACTATCTATTCAGCTGCCTGGGGGAAGCCCCAGCATGTTGACAGTGCCTTTGTCATATGCCCACTCTGTCCTGAGACGGAGGCAGAGCCACGACACCGTGGGCTCCATCTGTGTCACTCGGCTCACGTGCCTGACTTCCACAGCAGGTCTTGTCAGTGGGTGCTGCTGTTTGGGGTCCATAGCTTTGCGCACATACGGCTCAGTTGCTTTTTCAAGAGGTTTTAAGCAGATGGGCTGAGCTGGGAAGGGCCTTCCCTGGGTGAGAACCATTGGCCACGTGCCCCTCCCTGCCACAGCCCTGAACCTCTCAGGTATCATTACCTCTCTCCTTTTACAAGAGGCATTTAATGGATACTCTTTGAACAAAAGAGTGAACTTGTTTATTTAACATCCACTGTGAGTTCATTTATTCTCTCTATATTCATTGGGCCTCTTTCTTCCACCATAGGGTGGGATGCAGGGATCTCAGACAGGAAGAGGGTGACAGCCCTGCCCTGGCAAGGCCCACTTGTAGCATGGAGACAGTGAAAGAGGAGGCCGTCGGACATGGGCTAGCGGAACCTATTGTGGGTTTTGTTTTGCTTTTATTATTTTTTTCAGGGGGTGGGGGATGATTACATTTTTATTCATTTTATTTTTACATCTTATGTGTGTGAGTGTTTTGCCTGTGTGTGTGACTGCGCACCACATGCGTGTAAGGCTGGAGTAGGGCCTGGAGTTACAGATGGTTGTCAGCTGCAGTGTGGGTGCTGGGAATTGAACCTTGGTCGTTTGGAAGATCAGTCAGTGCTCTTGACTGCTGCGTCATCTCTCTACCCTTTCTCTGATTTATCTACGTGTATACACTTGTAGAGGATTGCCAAGCTTGGTGGTGGGTGACTTTATTCACTCTTGCTGGCCTCTTTTTTCTTTCTTTTTTTTTTTTTCCTGAAGCAGACCCTTGTGAAGTCTAAGGGGGCCTTGACCTCACTCTGTGTCTGAGGATGAGCTTGAACTCCTGATCTCCCTACCTCCCAAGCGCCGGGATTACAGGCAAGAGCCACCGTGCCAGCTCCTGCACCTCTTTTCAGCTTTCCAAACTTAAGGCCTGCCTGTGACAGTGGTTCTCAACCTTCCTAATACCATAGCCCTTTAATATAATTCTCATGCTGTGGTAACCCCCGGATCATAAAAGTATTTTCGTTGCTACGTCATAACTGTAATTTTGCTACTGTTGTGAATCATAATGTAAATACTTTTGGAGCTAGAAGTTTGCCAAAGGGGTCATGACCCATACACAGGTTAAGAACTGTTGATCTATGTGTACACGTTAGAGCTTCCTGAATGTTCCATCATACAGATACACAGTACAGCTGATTTATCTATCCGTCCATTCATGGATACTCACTCAGGCGGCTTCTGTGAGCTGTTGTGGAAAACGCAATGGTGGCCCCTGGTGTACCAATCCCTATTTAAGACTTTTGATTTCTTTGCACACGCACCCAGAAGTGGAGTTACTGACTGCTAGTGCTATTTTTAATGTTCTGAGGAACTGCCAAACCCTACCACAGCAGCCAACAGAGCTGTACTCCCTCCAGCAGTGAGCAAGGGCTCCGGTTTCCCACAGCCCTGCCAACACTTGCTACTTCCCAGTTTCTTCATGGTAGCCGCTCTGAGGGGTGTGGGGCCTTGTCTCCTTGGGGCTTTGAGTGCGTTTCCCCCACGATGAATCATGCTGGGTATTCTTTTGTGTGCTATTGGCCTGTGTATTTTCTCTGGAGATCATCCCAGGATCCTTATGCCTGCTAGTCAGGTGCTCTACCACTGAGCCACGCCCCCAGCCCCTCACTGGGGGATTCTAGGCAGGGGCTCTACCACTGAGCCACACCCCCAGCCCCTCACTGGGGGATTCTAGGCAGGGGCTCTACCACTGAGCCACACCTCCACCTCCAATCCTTCATTGGGGAACAATCTCCCTGCCCTCCATCTCATTTCTCTCTCATTTGCTCTCTCTTTCTTTGTGGTTAGAGACCAGAGAACAACCTATAATATCACCCTTCCATGAGACAGTCTCTCACTGAACCTGTAGCTCACCAACACACGAAGCCACCTGGTCATCAAACCTCAGCAATCTTTTCTCTCTGCCTCTCTCCTGCTGAGGTTACAAATGTCAGACACCACACCCAGACTTTTATGTGGGATAGGTGCTAGTGATCAGACTCAGGGCCTCAAGCTTACAAAGCCCCACTTTTCCTAACTCAGCCCTCTCCCCCAGCTCCCTCCCTCCCTCCCTCCCTCCCTCCCTCCCTCCTTCCTTCCTTCCTTCCTTCCTTCCTTCCTTCCTTCCTTCCTTCCTTAACATGACTACTGCAAAGCTAGGTGTGATTGCACACACCTTTAATCCCAGCACTTGGGAGGGAGAGGCAGGTGGGTCTCTGTTAGTTCCAGGATAGCCAGAGCTACATAGTGAGAACCTGTCTCAAATAAAGCAAAGACCTGACTTCTGCAAAGAAAATCTAAGACTAATGAAAGTTGAACACTTAGCCGTGTCATGTGGTTGCTCTGTGAGGCAGGATGATTGTTCGAATTTGAGAAAGCAAGGCCAACCTGGGGAACATAGCAGGGTGGTACACTTTTGTAATCACAGCACTTAGGAGGCTGAAGCAGAGGACTGCCATGAGTTCGAGGCCCCTGTAGTCCATGTAGTGATACTTCTTCTCAAAAAGCAAAGCCAGGGCAGGTGTGGTGGCAGATACCTTAAGTGACAGCACTCAGAAGTTAGAATGAAGCTGGGCGTGGTGGCGCACGCCTGTAATCCCAGCACTTGGGAGGCAGAGGCAGACGGATTTCTGAGTTCGACGCCAGCCTGGTCTACAGAGTGAGTTCCAGGACAGCCAGGACTATACAGAGAAACCCTGTTTTGAAAAAAACAAAACAAAACAAAAAACAACAACAAAAAAAAGAAGTTAGAATGAGGCAGGTGCATCTCTGTGAGTCCAAGGACCTCATGGTCTGTGTAGTGAGCTCCAAGATGGCCAGGGCAACAAAAATGAGAGCCTGTCTCACAAAAAGAGGGAAAAAGAGAATGAGCCAGCTCATGCTGGCACACACCTTTAATCCCAGCACTTGGGAGACAGAGGCAGGTGGGTCTCTGAGTTTGAGACCAGCCAGGGCTACACAGAGAAACTCTGTCTCTAAAATTAAATGTTATACATACATACATACATACATATATAATTAAGTATATTATATTTATAATTATATGTATACACACAAACAAAATACAAGGGTGGCAAAACTGCTCAGCAAGTAAAGGTACTTGTCACCAAGACTGATCACCTGGGTTTAATCCCTGGGACCCACATTGTGGATGGCGAGAACTGATTCCTACATGTTTTTCTCTGACCCCCACACATGTTGTGGTAGGGAAGTGTGTGCACACACTCCACCTCCACCAATTACATAAGTATAAAGACAACAAAATAAAAAACTGTTTCACAGAGAACTCAGTGCTTCCCCTTAATTACCCTCTGGGAACCCATCTGGAGACAGTTGTTTGCAGAGCTTGGGCCAAGCCAGAAGCAGGGTGCAGGAACTGTGATAGTCAAGCTACTGTAGGAGCTTGTTAAAGCCTTGCAGACCCTTTGCCATCTGTCGCAGGCAGCATGCCTGGAACCCAGGAGGAGAGGGCCTGTGCTCCAGGGCCTTTGACAGGTATTGTATCTCCATCAAGTGGGGATTGACTGGAAGGTGACCTAGCCAGAGCTGTTGTCCTAACTTTCCTGCCATGTTACTCTAGTTCTAAAGCCATAGAGAGAAGGCTGAGGGCCCAGAACAATCTATAGGAGTTGGTTCTCTCCTTCTACCATGTGAGTACCCTTGTTTGAACTCAGGGTACCAGGCTTCATCCACTGTGCCATCTCACCACTATGATTTTCTTTCTTTCTTTCTTTCTTTTTTTTTTTTTTTTTTGGTTTTTTGAAACAGGGTTTCTCTGTATAGCCCTTGGCTGTCCTGGAACTCACTTTGTAGACCAGGCTAGCCTCGAACTCAGACAGAGACTTGCTATGTAGGTCCAGGCTGGCCTCAAACTCACCATCCTCCTGCCTCAGCATTCTAGGAGATGGGATCACAGGTATGGGCCTGTCTGGGTGGCCAGACATTTTATTATCTGATGAGTTTCTTGTATGAAGTGTCCCGTGGACACTTGTCAGCCATGGAGGCTGTAGAGTGTCTGGCAGAGAGAGTCGATGTATGAGGTGAGCTCCATTGGTGACCTCAGTGAGGGGGCACCAGTATATCTGAGATAAGGTGCCTTTGCCAGAAACCAAGGCCCTGCATTGAGTGGTTGATGAAGCAGTTGTGCCCACAGGCCTACGGGAACCAGACCCTTTATCTCCCAGGACACAGGTGGCATGTTTCAGGGACTATTGTGGCTGCTTAATACAACACATCTGTTTCAAATAATAACTGGCCATTGGGCCAGAAGTTGTGGTACACACCATTAATCTCCATCCTTTGGAAGCAGAGGCGGGCCTTTATGAATTCCAGGTCATCCAGGGCTACAAAGTGAGGGCATGTCCATCCATTATCCCCCTAGCCCTCCTCCCCACTTCCAGAAAAAGGATAGCCTTTAGAAGGCTGGTGGTGTGATGGCAGTGGAAAAGCAGCTGCCTAAAATTCCCCCCTGTGAGGGACTGGGGGTGTGGCTCAGTGGTAAAATAATCACTTACTTCAAACATAATTATCTGGGTTCAGACCCTAGAACCAAGAATAATGATACAGAACCAGAACTGGGTATTTTATATTAAACTGAAGTATCAGTAAGTGATTTGGTACAGTGTGTGCTGTGGTGTAACATATGTGTATGCACACCATAAACCTTGTTCTTCCAACAGTATGTAAGATTGCTTTGTGTGCCTTTAAACTTGTGGTTTTCACTCTTTCTTCCTCCTCTCTCTTTTCATCTCCCCTTTAAAAACTTAATAACGGGGGCCTATCCTGGTGGAACACAGTACAATCCTGGCATTGGGGTCTGAGGTGGGAGGATCTCAAGTTCACAGGCCAGCCTAAGTTACATGATGTGCTGTGTGTTAAGTAAACTAGTTAATAATAGTTCTTAGTTGTAATTCAGTTTAGTAGCAGTGGTTGTTTACTGCTTTTTTAAGTTGTTTTAAAACATAATCTTATGTAGCCCAGGCTTACCTACAACTCTCCATCCTCCTGCCTCAGCCTCCCCAATGTCAGGATTATAAAAAACGTGTTCCCTTGTCATCCCTGGGGAACACTCTTTCCTGTCCTCACTCTCTTCCAGGCTCTTCCCTTCCTCAGTCTCTCCCATCCCTGTCCCTCCATGCATGTCTTTTGCCAGCTGATAACCTTCCTCACTCACAGCTTCTCTCCTTTCTTTCTACAGCTGGCCCCACAAAGGACATTATCAAAGTCCCCAGCCTGGAGCCCTGCGTAGACCTGGAGTGGCCACCGCACCCTTCCCTTCATGATTCGTTCATAGCACAGGTAACCAGGGAAGACCCTCAGTTCACTCTTGGAGGTGCAGTTGTTCCTCTGGGTACTTGTGGGGCCCACTGGCGTTTGACTTGCAGAACCTGGTTTAGCGGCCTCCTTCAGTCCCTCCTCTCCAGCCTACATCCCTATGTACAGCTATAGGCAGGATGTCCCTCAAGCTTCACCTTTTCTTTTATATTCTATAATGAGACAATGTGAGTGTAGCTCAGTGGTAGAGCCCTTGCCTAGAATCCTCCAGTGAGGGGCTGGGGGCGTGGCTCAGTGGTAAAGTCCCTGCCTAGAATCCCCCAGTGAGGGGTTGGGGGCGTGGCTCAGTGGTAGAGCCCCTGCCTAGAATCCCCCAGTGAGGGGTTGGGGGTGTAGCTCAGTGGTAGATACCCTGCCTAGAATCCTCCAGTGAGGGGCTGGGGGTGTGGCTCAGTGGTAGAGCCCCTGCCTAGAATCCCCCAGTGAGGGGCTGGGGGGGGTGGCTCTGGTAGAGCCCCTGCCTAGAATCCCCCAGTGAGGGGCTGGAGGTGTGGCTCTGGTAGAGCCCCTGCCTAGAATCTTGCTGTGAGATGCTAGGGGTGTGGCAGTTACAGAGCACCTACAAGGCCTGCAGCATCCACAATAATGAGAAAGAAAGGAAAGGCCAGGAAGATAGTTCAGTTGGTAAAGGAGTTAGTTCTCTCTGTCCTGAGCTATAAGTTTCCACAACTCAGGAACTGTGGTCCTTATTGTATCCAGTTCATGATATTGCAATGGAAAGACCAACATGAGGCCAGTGATTGATGCACTGGAAGAAGGGAAAGATGAATGGGTCTGTTTGCCTGGGCATTTCTAAAGTGCATAGGAGTTTAAAAAAACAGTGGAAACAGAGAGGCACTTAGATGATCAAATGGATCTGTAATAGGAGATTAGGATAGGAGGACAGATTCTGGAAGGATGGAGAGGAGGAGACAGAGGCTTAGAAAGTCAGGTGGGCACTGAGGAGATATAGCCCAGAACCCATATAAAAAGCAAGGCATAGGGCCGGGTGTGGTGGCGCACGCCTTTAATCCCAGCACTCGGGAGGCAGAGGCAGGCGAATTTCTGAGTTCGAGGCCAGCCTGGTCTACAAAGTGAGTTCCAGGACAGCCAGGGCTATACAGAGAAACCCTGTCTCAAAAAACCAAAAAAAAAAAAAAAAAAGCAAGGCATAGAATCCCAGCGCTGGGGAGGTGGAGACCACAGGAAACCTGGGGTTAGCTAACTGGTTAACCTAGCCTAATTGGTGAGCTCCAGACCAATGAGATACCCTGTCTCAAAAAGGTGAACAGAGTGGAATGTGGAGGGCCCTTTGGAGGAATGTTTTAGGGCTGAGGGGATGTGGTTAGATGCTCTGAAGGAATGGGTGGCTGATTGGCAGGAAGCAATTCTGTATGTTGGAGGCAGATGGGAAAATGCAGACAGCATCCGTTCCTCTTGGGGTGCAGGGATGAAGCAGCCTCTTCCTCCTTCCAGGGGGCTGACCACGCTAACCTTTGTCGTGGGCTCTGACTTTGCTAGCCAGTGGTGAGCGCCAGATAGCTCCAGACAAACGTTAGCCGTCCGCATCCTCATCATTCAGCGGTGGAGGCCAACCCCACACTGCCACCTCTCTGGCCCAGCCTTGTGACCCTCTCTGCTCCTGCCGCCTCAGTCCCCACCGCCACACATCATGCCTGTCACCTTTCTTTGCTTGAGACCCACACTGCATTGGTCTAAGGGATTCACCTAGGAATGTGGTGGCCCTTTCTGTTGCTCTTATCCCTCCCTTGCTCTATCCCACTGATACTCAGGACAGGCCCCTACTGCGTCTTACAGAGCACAGACTATGCTCTGTCAACAGGACCGTGGGCTGTGGAGTGCATAGGCTCAGGGACATGGCTGTTGAACTCAAGCAGAAGCCTGCCTGGTGGGAGTCTGGTGTGAGCCACAGACCCTGAGAGAATAGTTCAGGTTATTTTATTTTTGAGACAGGGTCTCACCATGCAGGGCTGGCTGGTCTTGAACTCATAGACATCTTCCCAAGTGCTGGGATCAAAGGTGCAGGCCATCTTATACCCAGGGAGTTTGGGTTTTGACTCTGAATTAGACTGTGTAGGTCAAAGCAGAACGGCACCCTGGAGATTGAAACAGATGTGTTCCCTAGGGTTCACAGCCTACTCTCTGGAAGATGGCACCTCCAATTTAGGTACCTCCAACTCCTCACCCTTAAAGTCGGGTGCCATACTTTATGCAGTTAGAGCTATATGCCCCATTCAGCGTAAGGCCTGTGCCCCATCGGAGACCTTTTAATCTCAATTGATGCCATCTCATCATCTCTATCAGATGTGGGGGGTGTTGGGCATGATGAAGGAGGGTAAGAATGCTGCCCCATCCCTGTCAGGATTTCTGTGTGGGAGGGTAGGAGGTGGTTCTTGTACCCCTCCACCTAGCTCTGTGCGCTCCAGAAGCAGTCTCTCTGACCGCCCCCCACTACCTCCAGGCGCCACCCTGTGAAGGGGCAGCTGGGCCTTAGAATGCTTCAATCTAATTGTGTCTCCCTCACCCTCTTCCCACCCCACCCCATCTAGTGGAAATGGATGATGAGGATGGGAGATGCTTACTAGACGTGATTTGGTGAGTAACGGGCTCCCCCCACCCACCCACGCCCGTCTCCCATACCCCTCCCCTCCCACCACTCCTCAGCCTAGCTCTTTAAGGTCTCTTTTCCCTCTCTCTTGCAGTGACCCTCAGGCCCTCAATGACTTCTTGCATGGATCCGAGAAGGTAAGTGACAGAGGTGTGGAGGGGTATTCCTGGGGCATGGGGCTGGAGGAGCCAAAGGAAGGTCCAGGTCCCCTAAGTCTCTGCCCTCTTGCTGTATCTTCTTCCTAGTTTACCAAATAAGTCAGCCTTTAAAAAAAAAAAACAAAAAGGTGGGGTGGGCAAGAAGATCTCAGCACATCTTTAATTTGGAAATGATACTGTCTTGGGTATACATACTTTCTTAAAATATCATACTCTATTAAAAATTATAAATAAAAGGCCAGGTGTATACCATTAATCCCAGCACCCAAGAGGCAAAGGCAGGCAGATCTCTGTGAATTATCTACAGAGCAAGCTCCAGGACAGCCAGGGCTACATAGAAACTAACTAACTAACTAACTAACTAACTAACTAACTAACTAACTAACTAATAAATAAATGTCATTTACTATTTACTAGTTAAAGTTTTCTTTAAAAGTATCATGCAGAAAATGGCCAGAAAGAAATGAGAGGAGCTAGAGAGATGGCTGTAAGGATAACATATGTAAGCATAGAGACCTGAATTCAAATCCCGAGCATCCATGTAAGAAGCCAGGCATGGCCGTGTGCACCTGTAACCTCATTTTTGGGGGAAGAGGGGAGAGGCAGGAGGATCACTGGGGCTTGGTGATCCCTCACTTAGCTCCAAATTCAGTTGAGAGGGCCTGTGTCTGAGGGTAATGAAGGTGTGGGGGGTGTTGCGAATGAAGGAGTGTAAGAATGCTGCCCCATCCCTGTCAGGATTTCTGCGTGGGAGGGTACCTGGGAGGTGGTTCTTGTACCCATCCATCCAGCTCTGTGCGCTCCAGAAGCAGTCTCTCTGACCGCCCCCCACTACCTCCAGGCGCCACCCTGTGAAGGGGCAGCTGGGCCTTAGACTGCTGGGCCTTAGACCCCCAAGACAAGACACTCAATGTCTTCCTCTGGCCTCCATATGTGCACCTGCGTACACATGTGTATAACTTGTGCGCACACAAACACAACACACATACACACAGAGAGAGAGAGAGAGAGAGAGAGAGAGAGAGAGAGAGAGAGAGATTTAAAGCCCAAAGCTGGAGGGATGGCTCATCAGTAAAGAATGATGGCTGTTGGCTGGGTGGTGGTGGCATATGTCTTTAGTCCCAACACTCAGGGGTCAGAGCCAGGTGATCTGTAAGTTCAAGGCCAGCTTGACCTACAGAGCAGGTTTCAGGACAGCCAGGGCTACACAGAGAAACCCTGTCTTAGAAAATAAGACAGTGCTGGCTGATCCTATGGGGGACCCAGGTCCAGGGGGTTCTACCCTCTTCTGGCCTCTGACAACACCAGTCATGCATGTGGTACACAGACATATATACATGCAGGCAAACACCTACACACACACACACACACACACACACACACACACACACTTAAAGAAAATAAAGCAAAGATCTTCTTTAGCTGGTATGGTCAGAAGGGGTTACTCTGAGGTAGTGGCATTAAGATGACCACAGCGCTTATCTAGCGGGGGTAAAATTGAGACTCGAATTGAGAGAGATGCTAAATTCAGAACTATTATGAGACAGCATTGAGTGCTTTAGACTTGGTTAGGTGATTTTATTTTATTTTATTTTTTGTTTGTTTAGTGTGAGGCAGGGTCTCTCTTTGTAGTCTTGGCTGTCCTGGAACTTACTAGGTAGGTCAAGTTGGCCTTGAACTCACAAAGATCCACCCTCTCTGCCTCCCCAGTGCTGGGATTAAAGTCACCCATCACCACACATGACTGATTTATTTATTCTGACCCCTGACAGCAGTTCTCAGGGACTCAGATTTTATTTGTGTCCCAGGAAATCTGGGAAAATGTGGCTGTCTGTGAGGGACCAGCGTGGAACTATTTGTGTTCTACAGGGGTGTGAGAGGTTACCCCCACATGGCGACTTAACGCCTGTTTGTTAAGCTTTTGCCTTGTTGGAAATCTGGGTCAGGAATCAGCTGGGTGGTCCTGGCCGGGGGACTTCCTCCGTGGTCACAGCAGTCTATGTAACAGGAGCTGCAAGCATCTAAGGCAGTGGTTCTCAGCTTGTAGGTTGTGACCCCTTTGGGGGTTGAGTGACCCCTTAAATAGGAATTAGTCAAGACCACCAGAAAATACACTGCAGTTCATAACAGTAGAAAATTACAGTTATGAAGTAGCAACAAAGTAATGTTATGGTTGGGGGTCATCACAATGTGAGGAACTCTATTAAAGGGTCACAGCATCAGGAAGGGTGAGGACCACTGTCCGATGGGCTTGTCTGGAGTCCAAGGAGGCCCGTGTTCACAGAGAGCCAGGAGGAAGCCACTATACCTTTTATGACCTAGTTTCATGAGTCACACTTGGGAGCTCTTCAGTTCAGTCCCCAGCACCACATAAAATGAGGCATAGTGGGGCACACATGTAATCCCAGCACTCAGGAGGTAGAGACAGGAGATCAGAAGGTTACCTCCAGCTTTAACGGGGAGCATGTTTGAGGCTAGCTTGGACTATGAGTGTCTGCCTTGAGGAAGGAAGGAGGAAGGAGCCACTAACTCCAGTGTACACTCTAAAGGGAGAAGTAAGCTGTGCCTCTTAAAGGAGAGGCATCAGTGTGCTGAGCTCTCGAGAGTACTCGGTAGCTCCGAGCGCAGTGAATACGACAGAGGGAGGCCAGGCCTGAAATCCCTCCTGCCCTCTGGACGAGGCAAGTGGATGGATCTCTGTTATCTATGTGAGGCTCAATCCAGGTGCTAAGATCCCCAGGACTCGGCAGGTCCTGCCCCCACAAAGCAAGCACACTGTCACACTTTATGTTGGGGAGAAGGAAAGGAGTGGGAAGCGTGGGACAGGTGTCATGAGCAGGTGTGTCGTCACCACAGCCCCCTCAAGGATGTGCTACAGGAGGGCTATGATTTCTCTGCAGGAGCACAGCTTGGGTGCATACCAAGAGGCCAAAGTCCCAAGATCAAGGCAGGCACGTCAGGGGGGTGGAGTCTTAGAAGCCAGGCAGGGGACTTGACATTGACGGGAAGTGCCCTGGGTGGAAGCCTGTGTCCAGCCCCATTCTTTGGGACACATGGTCCTATGTTTCCTCCCATACCCCTCTCATTTCATCTCAACCCCAAATTGATCTCTGCTCTAGAGTCTGGTCCTGCTCTGTTTGTGTTTGACCTTGGGTTGTGGGGGGTGGTTCTCATTGCAGCTGGACAGCGATGACCTCCTGGATGCCCCTGTGGAGGCCCAAAGTGCCTTCTATGAAGGTCCTGGGGTAAGTCGCTGGCCATTGGACACTGCCTATACTGCTGGAGCAGAAGAAGAAGCAGAGGCTGGAGGGCAAGCCTGGGCAGAGAGAGGGCCAGAGGCTGGCTGCCTCTAGTGCTTTTGGTAGATACTGTGTGATTCTGGGGGAAGGGCTCCTCCATGGTGGTTGCAGAGAGCATGTGCTCTGTGCTTGACTATACCAGACCCTCAATTGCTTCTCTGTATGTGTGGGAGGTGCATGTGTGCGTGTGTGTGTGCATGCGCGCATGTTTGTACATGTGGAGGCCAGAGGCCAGCCTGGGGTATTATCACTTGCTAAGAACCATCCAGCTTGCTTTATAAGAGTTCCCCTACTGCTCTGGAACTTGCCACGGCTGGGTGGCCAGCTAGTCCCTCGAGTCTTTCCCGTCTCTGCCTTCCTACCATAGGGTTTACTACATCCTCTAATTTTTTAAAATTGTTTTATGCTTATTATACGTTAATGTTTGGGCTGCATGCATGTCTGTGCATACTTGTTTGTTTTTTAGAGATTTACTTATTGTGTATACAGTGTTCTGTCTGCGTGTATACCTGCAGGCTAGAAGAGGGCATCAGATCCCATTACAGACAGTTGTGAGCCACCAGGTGGTTGCTGGGGATTGAACTCAAGACCTCTCAGGAAGAGCAGCTAGTGCTCTTAAGCTCTGAGCCATCTCTCCAGCCCCAGCCAGTGCTTGTAACTGCTGAACCATGTCTCCAGCTCCACCTGGCTGGTTTTGGGTGGGTTCTGGGGATTGTCAGACTTAGGAGGCAAGTCCTTTCTGTGCCGTTCATCTCCCAGCTCCCGCTTTCCCTTTTCTCCCTTGCTACTCTGCTGCTCCTGCCCTCATTCCTTTCCCTGGTCCCTGTCACTGTAACTGCGATCTTTTAACTTGTTACTTTATGAATCAACCATAACAACATATTCCAAATAACCTTTTATCATAATGATTAGGTTTAGAAAAACAACTTGGATTTTATAGACCCAGTACAGCAGTGGCCACTCTACTCTGTCTTGTTATTTCAAGCCTTTATTGAAGCTTATGTGTTTTGGTTTTCTGAGACATGGTCTTATGGGATCCTGAACATCCAGCAATAGACTAGGTAGTTGAAGGATAATCCTTAACTTCTAATCCTCCTGCCTCTACTGTCATGTGTTGGATTATGGTCATGCACCACCAGCCTATGCTGGGGAAAGAACCCAAGTTCATGCTCTCTAGACAGGTCCCTAGGCCACATGCCCAGCTCCAACGCTGGATCTTTCATTAGTCTCAGTCTAAGTTGACGTGCCTCAAGCCCGTGTATTGCCTATGACTCTCTGCACCATAAGCCTGTTCAGCAGTGTTTGCCACCAATTGTGGTCACATTGAGGAAGCATTGTGACCAGGGGCCCCCCAACAGCAGTTGCTGTGCTCTGTCTATCTTTTGGTTTTTTTAAGATTTATTTATTTATTTTATGTATATGAGCTCACTGAAGCTGTACAGATGGTTATGAGCCTTCATGTGGTTGTTGGGAAATTGAATTTTTGTAGAACCTCTCTTGCTCCGGCTAGCCTCACTCACCCCAGTCAACTCCGCTCTCTGGTCAACCCTGCTTGCTCAGGCCCAAAGATTTATTATTATAAATAAGTATACTTTAGCTGTCTTCTGACTCACCAGAAAAGGGCATCAGATCTCATGACAGGTGGTTGTGAGCCACCATGTGGTTGCTGGGATTTGAACTCAGGATCTTCGGAAGAGCAGTTATTGCTCTTACCCGCTGAGCCATCTCGCCAGCCCATGCTCTGTCTTTCTTCCCCCCAACCTCCTGCCTCATATCAAATTTTGGAGTCAGACAAGTTTTGTGTCACACGATTCCTGTGGCAACCATATGGGACTGGAGGGCTGAGTCATTATGCCGTGTATTACCCAGAACTCCTGAGAAAGTTTGCTCTTATTTAAAAAAAAAAAAAAAGACCCCAAATCAGCACTTGGTCGGTGGAAGCAGGAGGATCAGGAGTTCAAGGTCATCTATGGAGTGTGGAGAGATGTCTCAGTGGTTAAGAACACTGGCTGCTCTTAAGAATAGGGTTTGTTTTCCAGCACCCACGTGGTAGCTCACAACTGTCTGTAATTCCAGTTCTCGGGAGTCTGACTTTCTTCTGACCTTCATAGATACCAGGCACGTATATGTTGTATATAAATACACATAGACACACATATACACATAAATACTTTTTTTAAAAGTCAGCTTGGTAGTGGTGGCGTACACCATTAATTCCAGCACTCAAGAGGTAGAGGCAGATGTGAGTTCAAGGCCAGCCTGGTCTACAGAGCAAATTCCAGGACAGCCAGGGCTACATAAAGAAACCCTTTCTTGAAAAACAAGCAAACCCCCCCTCCCAGAAAAAAAAAAAAAGTTTAGCTATAGAGCAAGTTTAAGGTCAGCCTAGGCTACACAGTGCATTCTAATCTAGCCTGGACAAACAAAGGTCATCATGAGCTACGTAGTCGGCTTGAGGCCAGCCTAGGCTACGTGAGACTTTACCTCAAAAGAAGAGATTCAGAGCCTATTCTAATAGTACATACCTTCAATCCCATCAGTCAGAGGGAGAGATCTATGAGTTCAAGGTCAGCCTGATGTATATAGCAAGTTCAAGGATAGTCAGGATTAAGTAGAGAGACCTTGTTTCAACCTCTCCCTTCCAAAAAGAAGAGATTCATTAAATACTCTTGGTTTGTAAGGGGTATTGGAACCACAAATAAGTATTGTGGGTCTCTGTGACTGCAATTTTATTTGTTTGTTTGCTTGTTTTGCTTACTTTGTGTGTGGCTGTGTATGTGTGCGTGTGCACATGCTTGCACACATGAGTTTACCACAGCACATGTGTGGAGGTCAGAGAACAACTCTCTGAGTTAGAGTTTTCCTACCACCTTCTGGGATCCAGGGATCTCAGATTGTCAAGTCTGCATGCAGTCACCTCTGTCTGCTGAGCCGTGGTCCAGCTGACTTTAAAAATGTGGGCAGATCTCCATGAGTTCAAGGCTATCCTGGTCTATATAATAAGTTGTAAGTCAGCCAAGTTACATAATGAGGCTCTTCTTTTAAAAAACAAAACTTTTTTTGCTTATTAATATGGTGTATGTGTTTGTGTGTGATCCTTGTATAAGTTGGGTTACACACATGCCATGCATGCATATCGAGGTATAAGGACAGTTTTAAGATGTCAGTTACCTCTTTCCACACTGGGAACTGGAATAGAACTCAGGTCATGAAGACCGTAAGGCCAGTGCTTTTATCCACTGAGCACGCCTGCTTACGTTCATCCCCGGGATTCTTATCACCTTCTACTTATAGGTGCAGATGGGGAAACTGAGGTCGGGTTAAGCAAGCCCCAGGTTGCACGGTGAAGCCTGCAACTGAGCCAGGGTTTAGTCTGTGCCCAGTCACTTTTAGGTGGAAAATTCTTGGATTGTGGTGGTCTTGAGACAGAGTGTCCTCTTTGCTGACTACAGCTCTTGCCTTCTTCTCTTGACTGCCTCCAGCTCCATGTGCAGGAAGCTGCCGCCAACCACCTAAACCCCGAGCCTAGCCAGCCTGCCCCCAGCGTGGACCTGGACTTCCTAGAAGATGATATCTTGGGCTCCCCTGCAGCAGGAGGAGGTGGAGGGGGCGGTGGGGGCCCAGACCAGCCCTGTGACATCCTTCAGCAGAGTCTTCAGGAGGCCAACATCACAGAACAGACCCTGGAGGCTGAGGCTGAACTGGACCTGGGCCCCTTCCAGCTGCCCACCCTACAGCCCGCTGACAATGGGGCAGGTGCTACTGGAGCTGCAGGAGCCGCTGCAGTGACTGCAGGACCCCAGGCTCTCTTCCCAGGCAGCGCCGATCTGCTGGGTCTGCAAGCCCCGCCCACTGTACTGACCCACCAGGCCCTGGTGCCACCCCAGGATGTGGTCAACAAGGCCTTGAGCGTCCAGCCCTTCCTGCAGCCTGTGGGCCTGGGAAACGTGACCCTTCAGCCCATTCCAGGTCTCCAGGGCCTTCCCAATGGCAGTCCTGGGAATGCTGCAGCAGCCACCTTGGGTCTGACACCTATTCAAGTGGTGGGCCAGTCCGTCATGGCTCTCAACCCACCCACCTCCCAGCTCTTGGCAAAGCAGGTACCTGTCAGTGGCTACCTGGCCTCCGCAGCTGGTCCTTCAGAGCCAGTGACACTGGCATCTGCTGGCGTGTCCCCCCAGGGAGCCGGCCTGGTCATCCAGAAAAATCTTCCAGCCGCAGTGACCACCACACTCAACGGGAACTCGGTGTTTGCCGGGACAGGGGCTGCCACTGCAGCAGCCAGTGTGGCACCCTCGGGACAGCCGCTGGCTGTGGCCCCGGGCCTTGGCACGTCACCACTGGTACAAGCACCCAGTGTAATTTTACACAGGACCCCTACTCCCATCCAGCCCAAGCCTACAGGGGTCCTGCCCTCCAAACTCTACCAGCTGACACCCAAGCCCTTCCCCCCTACCGGAGCCACCCTTACCATCCAGGGTGAGCCAGGCACCTTGCCCCAGCAGCCTAAGGCCCCCCAGAACCTGACTTTTATGGCCACAGGCAAAGCTGGCCAGAATGTGGTGCTGTCTGGCTTCCCGGCACCGGCTTTGCAGGCGAATGTGTTCAAGCAGCCACCAGTCACCACCACGGGGACAGCCCCGCCACAGCCACCCGGGGCCCTCAGCAAACCTATGAGCGTCCACCTCCTCAATCAAGGCAGCAGCATCGTGATCCCAGCCCAGCACATGCTGCCTGGCCAGAACCAGTTCTTGCTGCCAGGCACCCCAGCTGTACAACTCCCCCAGTCACTCTCTGCCCTGCCTGCCAACGTGGGAGGCCAGATCCTCACAGCCACAGCACCACATGCAGGTGGACAGCTCATTGCCAACCCTATCCTCACCAACCAGAACCTGGCAGGCCCACTGAGTCTGGGCCCAGTGCTGGCACCCCACTCTGGGGCACACAGCGCTGCACACATTCTCTCTGCAGCTCCCATCCAGGTGGGCCAGCCTGCCCTCTTCCAGATGCCTGTGTCACTGGCCACTGGCAGCCTGCCCACTCAGAGCCAGCCGGCTCCCACTGGCCCTACAGCCACCACCGTCCTCCAAGGCGTCACCCTGCCTCCCAGTGCTGTGACCATGCTTAACACACCTGATGGCTTAGTGCAGCCCTCCACTCCAGCTGCCACCACTGGGGAGGCCACACCAGTTCTGGCCGTTCAGCCTGCAACCCAGGTGCCCCCTGCTGTCACCACACCACTGCCTATGGGTCTCCAACAGCCACAGGCACAGCAGCCTCCACAGGCCCCTACTCCACAGGCGGCCACCCAGCCTCAGGCCACCCCTCCTCAGGCCAGCCCAAGCCTGGCTTCCAGCCCAGAGAAGATAGTCCTGGGGCAGGTGCCCCCTGCGGCCACAACGGCCATCCTCACTCAGGATTCCCTACAGATGTTCCTGCCCCAGGTATGGGGGAGCATTGAGGGAGGGAACGAGGTCGAGCAGCAAATAGCTGAGCTGAGGCAGCTAGTGGGGCCTCTCTGGGATACCCACAAGATAGGGCAGACTGGTAGGCCAACTGATAGACTGGAATGGGGCATACTTGGTGATCTCAAAGATGAGAGAGTATCTCCGTGAGGGTGTACGAAAGATAGAGACGGGATGGTGAATGGTGGGTGGGATGATGATGGTGGGTAGACTGGTGGAACACGAAGGGTGAGCAGACAGAGGTTCCCGGGTCTGCCTGCCCTGCACCTCTTGTCTGCTGTTCCCCATGAGGTTGAGTGGGGGTGGCAGACTCAGATGGGAGTCCGTGGTCTCTGGGGGCCTTCTGACCCTGTGTGGGTGGCCCCTTGCAGGAGAGGAGCCAGCAGCCCCTCTCTACAGAGGGTCCCCACCTCTCGGTGCCTGCCTCCGTCATAGTCAGCGCCCCGCCTCCTGCCCAAGACCCAGCCCTGGCCACGCCCGTCACCAAAGGAGCTGGCCTCGGCGCTCAGACCCCCGACAGCCGGGCTTCCCCAGCTCCGGCTCCCCAGGTAGATGCATCCTGGCAGCCTGGCCTCCTTATGCAGCTCCCCGCTCGCTATGCCCTGCCTGCCTCTGTCCTGCTGCCTTGGGAAACACGCTGTCCTTTGTTCTTCATGCTCACGTTCCCTGAATGTCTCCTAGCCATAGCGCACATTCAAGACCAGGGCCAGCCCTGGGAGAGTCCAGCTCTAGACAAGCACATTAAGTCACAAAGGGATGGGGAGTGACCTCCTAACTATATTGGGTAAAACGACAACTTTACATTTCAAAACATACTAAAGTCAGACATGATGTCACTTGTCTGTAACCAGCGCTCAGGGTGGTGGTGGTGGTAGTGGCAATAAGATCATACTATCAGGGTCATCCTGGGCTATATAGGGAGTTTGAAGCCGGTGTGGGCTAGACCCAGTCTCTGCAACAGCCAAGAGAACCGTTCTGAAATCCTTGAATTTCCCTTTCAATGTGGGCGTGAGCATGACCACACTTGAATGCTCTGTTTTATAAAATGCAGTGGAGTGCTGTGACTAGGCTCACACCTTGTGTCTATTGTGTAAACTTGACCTCAGTGGCTGCTTTTTATTCTTTCACATGACTGGGTAGTAGACCATTGTGTAGGTACACTATTTTTTAGCAAGTCGATGGGCTTCTAAAGTTACTCCTGGTTTTTCCTTGTTATGAACAAGGCTGTGGATAACAGCTTTGTGTGGCATTTTGCAGCATAAATTATTTTGTGATCTGAGGTTTGAACTGAGAGTTTTGTGAATGCTAAGTAGGCATTCTGTCAGAGTCACGCCCCCAGCCCCTCACTGGGGGATTCTAGGCAGGGGCTCTACCACTGAGCCACGCCTTTAGTCCCTGGTGGGCTCTAGGCAAGCTACTACTGAGATCTATCACACAAACCTTTGAACATTTCCAATTGAGACAGAGTTAACTTGCTAAATTGACCAGGTAAGCCTTTAATTTGTGGTCCTTCTGCCTCACTGTCCCAAGTTGCTGGGCTTACAAATCTATTCTACCACATATAACTTAGAATAAGTTCTTTAAACTGAATTTTCTGGGACTGTAAACGATGTATGGCTTTACATTGTAATGCTGTCTCCAAGCTGCCGTCTATGGACTGCTTGGTGTAGCCTTGTCAGCAGCGTAGCTTGTTGCTGTCCTCTCCCAGCCTCGCTAGTATAGCGAGGTAACCAGTGTGATGGTTGTAAAAATGTGCCTTGCATTGATTTTTAAGCTGTATTTCTTCTTATTGTCAGTGAAATGAGGAAAATTTTTATACATTTAAAATTTTTATACATTTTTTATACATTTATACATGTTTCTATCCTTTGTCACTTTCCAATGTGGGTTCCTGGCCCATCTCTTGTTGACTTGTAGACACTCTTTAGATGTGAAGAAAGTGAGCCTTCAGATCATATATTGGCAAGGGTATGCATGGCCACGTCAGTGTGGGCTTGGCCCTTGGACAGCCATGATTGTACGTATAGATTGCCTGTCATATAAACTTGAACAACATGTTTCTTCTGTCTAGATTGAGAGTGGGGAAGAGGGCTAAGGTTGAACTGGTGAGCTAATGTGTACTCTACACATATTAGGAGTTTGCTTGTGTCTGTTGTAGGTGTGCATAACTCCATGTGGGTGTGTGCACTCGGGTCTGAGGACTGGATCCCTGGAGCTGGCGTTACAGACAGTTGTGACCCACTTGATAATGGGTGCTAGGAACAGAACCTGGATCCTCTGGGCAAGCAGCAATGCTCTTAACCACCTAGCTCTGTCCTTTTGTCCTTTACAAATGGTGGCCACAGCCTGGAAGTGTCCCTAGCTGGCATGCATGTCATTGACGAGCCATGGTCCAAAGGAATTATGGGGTGTTGGGAGGAGGAGCGCTCTGCCATCTGCCAGCACTACTTCTGGCCCCTGAGCACCTTGCTTATTTCTCTCTTTGCATCAGTTTCCTTACCACTTAGGTGAGGATGATAGCAGCTACTTTACAGAGTTAGGACATGTGCACAAACTCACCTATCTGTGGAGTTCTTTCTTCTTTCTTCTTTTTCTTTTCCTCCCCTGAGACAGAGCCATCTGTGTAGCCCTCGATGTCCTGGAACTGACTCTGGAACTCAGACCTGGCTGGCCTCAAACAGACCTACCTGCCTTTGCCTTCTGAGACCTGGGAGTTCACCACCACCTCTCAGCTTTCTTGCTAGTTTTTTGTATGCTGTGTTCTTACACCAGGCCTGGCCTACACCGAGACAACTCTTAACCAAAAGGAGCCAGGCATACCTGATTTAGAGGTGCATACCTGCATGCCTACCTGTCCCTTGGGAGTCAAAGGCAGAAAGACTCGGGGTTCAAGGTCATCCTGGACTTCAGAGTGAGTTCCAGTTTAGCCTACAGGACATGAGACTTTGTAGTCATAGCTCAAGCCTTGAATCCCAGCACCTACAAGGCAGAGCCAAGCAGAGTTCTGAGTTCAAGAGCAGCCTGATCTATATAGTGAGTTCCAGGCCAGCTTGGGCTACATGAGATTCTTATCTCAAATCAAGAAATAAGAAAGGTGTCAGGCAGGGCTGCAATCATGTAATGGCTTGTTGAGGCTGGTGAACCTGTCTCCCAGCTCAGCCTGTGTGGGCGTTTGAAGGGACGGGTCACAGCAAGCCGTGGTTGGCTTCCACACAACACATGAGTAGCAAGAACCAGCTGTGGGTGGGAATTGAAGCCTGCTCGTGGCATAGTCTCAGAAGTGACATATGATCATTTCTGGGGAGTTCCTGGTCACAGAAACTAATCCTAGGGTGGGGATTAAATATAGGTAGGTGGCAAGAGTGGGGGTGTTTTAGAAACTAGTGGTGAAATTTTTCTACAAGACTTATTTTTATTTTTTATGTGTATGGGTGTTTGCCTGCATGTATGTATGTCCACCACTTGTATCCCTGGTGACCACAGAGGCCAGAAGAGAGTGTCAGATCCCCTGGGACTAGAGACAAGTGTGAGCTATTGTGTGGGTACTAAGAATCAAACCTTAGTCCCCTGGAAGAACAGCCAGTGCTCTTAAACACTGAGCCACCTTGCCAGCCACTCTCTACCTTTCTTCTCCCCACTCCATACAGGTGTATGTAGCACTGGCTGTTCAGGAACTTGATCTGTAGACCAGGCTAGCCCTGGATTTGTTGATCCGCCTGCCTGTTTTTTTCCTGCTTGGATCCTTTGAGATAAGGTTGCACATGTTACCTCCTGCCCCGTTAATATTTTTAAATCTAATCCTAAGATTTTAGTGCAGCATTACAGCCCTGGGGAAGGTTTCTCTAACTGTTGTATCAGCCAGCTGTAGTGTTGTACATCTAGAATTGAAGCGCTTCAGAGGCTGAGGCAAGAGGATTACTAGAACTGAGAGGAGCTAGTTATACAGTGAGACCCGTCTCAAAAACAAGCAAACAAAAAGTCCACATTGTACTGTTAGCAAAGCTAGCAAATTTAGTGTGTACACAGGACTGCTACCTGCTTCGCTCTTGTAATCCAGTTGATATGTCTTAAATTTATTTTGTGTGTACATAATTAGAGAGCCTGTGCACCTACAAAAGTTAGAGTCTCTTTTCCCGCTCTGTAGATCCCAAGATTTGAACTTACAGACAGGCTAAACCATCCATCCATCTACCCAACATTGAGAAACCAGTTTAAACACTTGCTCGGCCAAAGTCTTGTTTTATGTAGCTCTTTCATGCCCCCGTGTGGTCATTCACTGGAAAGGCATTTAGGGTAATGGAAAGAACTGGACTTTTCTTGGGCACCAGAACACAAATTACACTGGCTTATACTGTGGTTTTTCTATTTGTAAATAAGGCCACAGTGGATATTCCTGTGAGCAAGGGTGGGGTAGTCTGTCTGTCTTTCTGTCTTCCTTTCTTCATCTCATTCTTTCAAGATTTCTTTATGCTATATGTGTAGGTATTTGCCCACATGCTTGTCTCTATGCACCACGTGCTTAACCTGGTACCTGGTGCCCAGTGTAGTCAGAAGATGCAGTCTGTTCCCCTGGAACTGAAGTAAAGGATTGTGAGCCTCCATGTGGATGCTGGGACCTGAAGCTGGGACCTCTGGACGAGCACCCAGGGCTCTTAACTGCTGAGCCATCTCTCCAGCCTTTTTATTTTGAGGCAGTATCTCACATTTGCCTAGGCTGACTGTAAACTCACTCCATAGCCCAGCCTTGCATTTCCTCTTCATCAACTCTAACCCTGTTTTCTTCCCCATCTCCCCCTAGTGCTGGGCACAGAACCCAGGGCATGTACATTCTAAGCACACACTCTTCCACCGAGTTTCCTTCGTAGGCCCTTTTCTCTTTTTATAAATAATTCTGCTGCTTTTACTGACGTCGGTGTGGGTTTGCCTGAGGATATTAGATGTCGAGGTATTAGAGATGGAGACACACTTACAGGTCGCTGTGAACTGCCGGGTTTGGGTACTGAACCAAGCTTGAGTCCTCTGGAAGAGTAGCAAGCACTCGTAGCTGCCGAGACATCTCTCCAGATGCCCCTTTATTCTTTGGGAGAAAATTAAGCTGGGCAGTGATGGTACATACCTTTAACTCCAGCACTCAGGAGGCAGAAGCGGTGGACTTCTGAGTTCAAGACCATTCTGGTCTATAGAATAAGTTCCAGGACAACCGAAGCTATACAGAGAAACCCTGCCTCAATAAAAAACAAAAACAAAGGAAAGAAAAAAAAAGGGTGAAACGTATTTGTGGGGAAAGTTGAGTGAACCAATCAAAAGCTGTTCCTAAAGGGGACTCACAGCAGTCATGACTTCAGTTCCAGGGATCTAGTGCCTTCTTCTGGCCTCTGTGGGCTATACATACATACAGGCAGGCAAAACAAAAAAATGCTTAAAGGACATCAGGACATCTCTACCCTGCCCTGCCCTACTATGGGCTTTCAGATACTCCACCTTCCTACCACATCCCCACTCCCCTTCCAAATGTTCGGAGTTGAATAGTCCCGGAGAAACAACAACTAAGATAAAAGTTTCTTTTGTTTAGCTGAGGGTGACCTTGAACTCTTAACCCTCCTGTCCCAAGCTCCCAAGTGCTGGGATCCACTGTGTGCCCTTGAACCATTATGCTGGGCTGTTGTAGTGCTGGTGATCTAACCCAAGTCTTTGTGCATAGTAGACAGACAGGCTGCCAACTAGAGCACATTCCCAAGCAAGTGAAGCTTTGACATTCCCCAGAACGGGTTGCCTTGTGCAGGATTTTGGGGGCACAGTCCCTTGTGTTCTGTTGGCAAGCCTGGAGCTGTTCATGTGCTCTCTGCTCGGAGCTGGCAGCGCAGGAGGGATGGGAGGGATGGGAGGGATGGGAGACTGGCTGCTGGTTCTAGTCTGTTACAGGTGTGTTTTGCCTCTTAGCTCCAGAAGTTAATCAGTGCTGAGCTTGGCAGGTTGCTCAAAGTGTCCCAGACTGAGAGGTCAGATGCTCTACTGACTGACTCCATGGGGAGTCCAGGCAATAAAACTAAGCTGCAGATTGCCTCTCACTGTAGAGCAGTGATTCTCAAACTGTGGGTCCTGACCCCCTTGGAGTTGACTGACCCTTTCACAGGGGTCACATCTCAGATAACTTTATCACTATAACAGGAGGAGCTGTGTTAGAGCCGCAGCATCAGGAAGGTTGAGAGCCACTGGCATAGAGCAGGAGCCCTCAGGCTCTCGGGTCTCGGGTCTTTGTGTGTGCTCATGTGCATGTGTCTGGGCATGTGCATGCCACAGACTGTATATGGAGGTTAGAGGACAGCTTGTGGGACTTGGCTTACTCTTTCCACCATGTGGGCTCTGGGGATCGAACTCATGTCATCAGACTTGGCAGCCAGTCTATCCGCTGAGCCACCTTGCCAGCCCATGATCCCGGCTCTTGCACAGAGCTTCCCGTCGGTGGGTAGTTTTATGAGGCTGTGAGAAGGGCCAGAGCCCTATGAGGACCTTCAGTCTGAGCTGTGCCTCTCCTTGGTGGCAGATTCCCTCTCCCTCTGCAGCTGTCAGTCCTGTCCACCTACCTGTGAAGAAGGTGAGAGCAGGCCACGCTGTGAGACATCCCATTAGCCAGTGCTGGAGGCCTGGTCCATGCTGTGGGTCACTGTCTAGATGCTGGGCCAGTCTTGGGTGCCCAGCTGGCACTCACTGATTGCATGGTGCCTGTTGAGGTCATTACTTGAAGATGACAGTTTCAAGGGGTCAGATTGTGGCCCAGGCCTACGTAGGAAAAAGGACAGTGTGCTGGCCCAGGATGCAGGCTGGGTGGTATGGCTGATGGCTCAGGCACCATCTGGAACAAACACACACACACACACACACACACACACACACACACACACACACAGAGCTGGGGCCTTGGAAACACTGAGACAGGCAAAAGAGCCCTGTTACCAAATGCAGTGCCCAGAACATCCACCCCCACACACCCATTTCCCATGGCTGGCCATTCCTCTGGCCCTTTGTCTTGCTCCTGGGTCACGAAGCCTCCCACACTGGCCAGCAGCCACGTGTCCTGAGTGGCGTCTGTGTAATGTCATGCAGGCACCTCCCTGTGCTACGCTCCTCTTGCCTCCTGCTCAGCAACTTGTGGTGCCCCCCGCCACCTGCAACGTCCCTGTCACCGCTTCCTCTGCTGCTGCCAACCCGCTCACCCTGCAGGGCTTGCCTTCATCTGCCGGGTGGGGGTGCACATGGGACCTTACAGGGAAGATCAGAGGGTAGACTGGCGGGGAGGGGCTGGCGTTTGGGGACAGGGTAAGGGTGCCGGGGTGGCTGGGTGAAGTAAGGAGCTGGGAAAGATGAAAGGTTGTAGTGGGACCCTGCCTCAAGCAGGGCTGGGATAGGCAGAGAATGGGGCCTTTGGGTGGGATGATTGAAGTCTGGGTGAAGGGTGGCTGGGGTCACGGTGTCTTGCCAGGGATAAGAGCCTGACTCTGCCTCTGCCTCCCTCTTCTGCACAGATCCCCGCAGCTGCTCCACTGAAAGCCCCTGGCCCCGCCCCCTCCCCATCACTACCTCACCAGGCCCCCCTGGGAGACAGTCCCCACATGCCCTCCCCACACCCTGCCAGGCCCCCTTCCCGCCCACCCTCAAGACCCCACTCACGCCCTCCATCCCAGCCCCAGAGCCTGACCTGCCCACCCTCAGAGCCCACCCTGCATCCTTGCCCTCCACCCCAAGGTCCCCCAACTCTACCTGGCATCTTTGTCATCCAGAATCAATTGGGCGCCCCACAACCAGCCAGCACCCCAGCCCCCACAGCCCCAGGCCCACCCCAGCCTCTGCGACCCCCATCCCAGCCTCCGGAGGGCCCACCGCCCCCAGCCTCCCACCTCCCTCCTGCCTCCACCCCCTCCGCTGTGTCCTCCTCCTCTGAGCCTTCTACCAGGTTGCCGGTCCCCACACCCCCTGACTTCCAACTCCAGTTCCCACCGGGCCAGGGACCCCATAAGTCCCCTACTCCACCACCAACCCTCCACATGGTCCCTGAGCCCACAGCACCCCCTCCTCCACCACCTCGGACCTTCCAGATGGTAACCGCCCCCTTCCCAGCGCTGCCCCAGTCCAAAGCACTTCTGGAACGATTCCACCAGGTAACCATCAGCAGGGAAATCTAACTCCCCCACCTCCCGAAACTAGCCCCTCGCCCTTCCCCGCCTTGCCTACGGTGTGTCCACACCCCTGCCCAGTGCATCTCCCACCCCACTGTGATCCCATGTCCCACCCCTCAACTACCTACCCTTCCTCAGGTGCCATCTGGGATTATTCTCCAGAATAAGGCTGGGGGTACTCCCACCACCCCACAGACATCCACCACCCTGGGGACCCTCACCAGTCCTACTGCCTCTGTGCTAGTCAGTGGACAGGCACCACCTGGGACTCCTGCCGCCTCTAGCCATGCCCCAGCCTCCACACCTATGGCCACCACAGGTAGGGTGAGGAGCCTGCGTAGGCCAAGGGCTTGGGTAGGACTATACCAGAGCCCAGGGTGTCACCCTACCCTGCTGGTACCAGCAGATAGAGGAAGGAGGGTGGGCTGCCCAGGTCTCAGGAATGAGGCACTGGTGGGATAGCTGCTGGATGGGAAGGGGGCTCACAATGGAAAGGCCTTCATGCTGGTGACCCCTGGGCCCTCTCCTTTCCTCATCCACCCCAGGCCTCCCTCCTCTACTTCCTGCCGAAAACAAAGCTTTTGCCAGCAGCCTTCCAACCCTGAGTGTGGCCAAAGCTACTGTGTCTGGGCCAGGGAAGCCCCCAGCAATGCAGGTGAGTAAGGAGCCTCAGAGCACCTAGGGATCGAAGAGTGAGCTGGCAGGGGAGATGAAGATGGGACACTGGGCAGGGGCAGCATGGATGGTGAGAAGAGCTAGCTAGGAGCAAGGGTGTGTGGATCTCTGTAGGGTCAGAGGTGAACCACCAATACAGCAGTTTAAATGTGGGATACAACCGTGGATTAGTGATAGAGCTTCAGTCCAGAATCCCCCAGTGAGGGGCTGGGGGCATGGCTCAGAGGTAGAGCCCCTGCCTAGAATCCCCCAGTGAGGGGCTGGGGGTGTGGCTCAGTGGTAGAGCCCCTGCCTAGAATCTTCCAGTGAGGGGCTGGGGGCGTGGCTCAGTGGTAGAGCCCCTGCCTAGAATCCTCCAGTGAGGGGCTGGGGGCGTGGCTCAGTGGTAAAGCCCCTGCCTAGAATCCCCCAGTGAGGGGCTGGGGTTGTGGCTCAGTGGTAGAGCCCCTGCCTAGAATCCCCCAGTGAGGGGCTGGGGGCGTGGCTTAGGGGTGGAGCACTGGCTTACACAAAGCCCTGGATTTGACCCTTTGCGTAGTAAAGAAGTTTGGACTGACCAGTTTTCACAAACTAAGGATATCAGCACTAGACTCACTGGAGGGAGAGAGGAGACAAGAAGGCTATTAATCATGGTGAAATTCAAGGGCCAACAGATGAGAACTACCCTAGGCTGGCACAGAGTAGACACCAGTGGGCGGCCCAAGGGCTTGACCTACTTGTTAATGGCCTTCTCCCCCACCCTAGGCCACATGTACCAAGCAGATTTGCTTTCTTTTTTTTTTTTTTTTTTTTTTTTTTAATTTTTTTTCCCCTTGTTCCGGTCAACCTCGCTCCCGCCAGCTCCGCTTGCTCCGCCCTCCCCCCCTCCTTGTTCCAGTTGGCCCCGCTCGCTCTGATCGGTTCTGCTTGCTCCGGTTGGCCCTGCTCATTCCAGCCATCCCCGTTCGGCCCCACTCGCTCTGGCCTCGCTAGCTCCGGTCGTCCCCACTAGCTCTTGCCATCCCCGCTTGCTCTGGCTGTCTCCATTCGGCTCTGCTCTCTCCGGTCCAAGGATTCATTTATTATTATTATTATTCATACGTACACTATAGCTGACTTCAAACGCACCAGAGGAGGGCGTCAGATCTTGTTAGAGGTGGTTGTAAGCCACCATGTGGTTGCTGGGATTTGAACTCATCACCTTCGGAAGAGCAGTCGGGTGCTCTAACCCGCTGAGCCATCTCACCAGCCCCAGATTTGCTTTCTTGTATCCTCCATCCCTACCTTCCTCTCTTCCCTCATTTTTTAAATTTTCTTTCCTCCCTCTCTGTTTGAGGCAAGCAAACCAGACTGGCCTTGAACTCATAGATGTCCATCTGCCTCTCCCATCCTTGGTTTTTGAGGCGGGGTGGGGTGATGAAGATGACTCTGTATCTGAGGCTGTCCTTGAACTCCCACCTGTGCCTCCCAAGTGCTGGGTTTACAGGCTGTCCTGTTTGCTATCGTTTGCTATGATAATAAGACGGTAGCCAGCCAGATGGTGGCGCATGCCTTTAATCCCAGCACTTGGGAGGCAGAGGCAGGCAGATTTCTGAGTTCGAGGCCAGCCTGGTCTACAGAGTGGAGTTCCAGGACAGCCAGGGCTACACAGAGAGACCCTGTCTCAACAACAACAGAAGATTGTAACCTATAAAAGCTTAGGGGAGGAGGTTTATATAGCTTACGCTTGCAGTCTGTCTGCGAGGGAAGCCTGGCGGAACTGAAGCAGAGACCGTGGAGTGCTGCTCCCTGGCCTGCTCCTTCCCTGCCTCAAAGCTTAGGGCCACCTTGTCTAGGAGCGGTGCTGCCCACAAAAAGCTGGGCCCTCAAGTAATCAAGATAATCCCCAAGAAGCCAGACATCAGTTAGGGCTTCTCTTGGGTAACTCTAGGCAATGTGAAGTTGACAGTTAAGGCTCACCAGGATGCAGGCGTATGATACACCTGGCATCCCCACCAGGTATCTCTTGATGGACAGGGATGCTGTAACTGGGGCCACCTTCCTTTACCATCTATGTCTTTGGCTAGAGGGAGGACGTTGGTTGAGGAGGCAAAGAAGGCTTCTTCCTAGCAACGCCTGTCACTGATCTTTCTTCCTTCCACAGTATGACAGCAAGTTGTGTAGCTTGAAGAAACAGCCCCTACTGCAACCCAGCAAAGAAGCCTGGTGAGTGACAGCTACCTGCCTGCCCCAAGATGTGCCCTATCCCCACCGCCCCACAAAGTATTGGCTCCACTCTCCATAGTTGTGTATGGATTCCCTCTTGATCACAGAAGTTTCCCTTCTGCCAAGGGAAAGATAGATGGAGGCCAATAGGGTACATTGGCAGGCTGCTGACTTCAAACCCCCAGGGTTCCATCTACAGTCTGATGTCAGGGTTACTGTGTCTTCAGCTTTTCAGGTGTGGTGGGGATGAGCCAGGTAGAAAGTAAATGTGTGAATAGATTCCGGGCATGTCCAGGCAGGTGTGTGAGTTAAGTGAAGGCCAGCGAAGATGAGTAAGGGTGTTTTAAGGGCCTCGGGTAAATTGAATAGGTGGCGAGATGGCTTCCTGTTGTGTGAAGGCAGGCCTATGAGCTGTTTGGGGGGAATAAATGGTGTTTCCTTGTTCTTCTCCCACCAAAGTGTTTGTTAAGCACTCACTGTGTGGTTCTGAGACCACAGCAAAAAACAGTATCAGGAAATCTGCCCCATGGCGCCAGAGGGCTGGTCTTCTAGGCTTGTGTGATGAGAACGTGGTCATGTGATAGGGAAACAGAGCCTACTGTAGTAGGGATTCATGGAAAACCACAGTGAGGTCTGGAGAGATAGCTCAGCAGTTAAAAGCACTGACTGCTCTTCCAAAGGTCCTGAGTTTAATTCCCAGCAACCACATGGTGGCTCACAGCTATCTGTAATAGGATCTGATGCCTTTTTCTGGTGTGTCTGAAGATAGCTACAATGCACTCATATAAATAAAAATAATAATAAATCTTTTTTAAAAAAAAGAAAGAAAAGAAAAGAAAAAGAAAGAAGAAAACCACAATGAGAAAATGAGTAGGCTGTTAACAACCAAACCCTATCCCTATCCCTATCCCTATCCCTATCCCTACACTTTCTTAGGCCAGAGGCCGTGGAGAGGTCCTGCCCCCTGGTGGCAGGAGGTAGAATAGCATGGTTCCCACCTCACACCCAACCCCTCCCTTTCTCCTTTGGATCCTCTAAGCCAGAATGATGTCCCATCACTTTCCTAGGCTTCTCTTTCCCTTGTTGTTACCTGTTAACTTTGGTCCATAGTCAGGGAAGCCATGAGACAAGTGGAATGCAGGGAGCTAGGTTGGCGCTGCTTGCCTTTGCAGCGTTAAGTTTGTAGCTCAGGGCTGAGGTCCAGGATCAGTTTCCCTGGCCCTCTCCCCCAACTCTGTATGTGTGGTCTAACCCCACCCACAGCTTCCTGGAGCATCTGCACAAACATCAGGGCTCTGTCCTGCACCCCGATTACAAGACAGCCTTCCCCTCCTTTGAGGACGCCCTCCATCGCCTCCTGCCCTACCATGTCTACCAAGGCGCCCTCCCCTCCCCCAACGACTACCATAAAGGTGAGGCTCCCCCACTGCTCTCCCTCTATGTCCCCAAGGGCCCTCAGCTCAGCCACCAGCCCTCAGTATTCAGGCCACGGAGCATGGAGTGGGTGGGGCATTGTGTGCTTGCCCGCAGTTGGCCACAAGTGCCCTGTGTCACCTACTCACCCCCAACCCCCCGTGTGGCTTTTCTTCCCCCAGTGGATGAAGAATTTGAGACTGTCTCTACACAGCTGCTCAAACGCACCCAGGCCATGCTCAATAAATATCGGCTTTTGCTTCTGGAAGAGTCCAGGGTAGGATTCTCAAGCTCTGGGGTCTCCCCCCTGCTGTGAACTGTTCTTATGGGGGCGGGAGGGCCGGTGGTCTCTGAGCTGGGAGGGAAGATGGAAAGGAGGCAGTTGTTCTGAGCCTGACCACGTCCTGCCAGTATCCTCTCTTCCCCCATTTGCTTTTTCATATGTCCTTTATATCAACCCACCACAGAGAGTCAGTCCTTCTGCGGAGATGGTTATGATCGACCGAATGTTCATTCAGGAGGAGAAGACCACCCTTGCCTTGGATAAGCAGCTTGCCAAGGAGAAGCCTGGTGAGAGGGGAGGGGAGGGGAGGGTGAGGCATCTTCTACCTACCTGGTGCTGAGATTTCCAGCAAGCAACCTGGCATGCTGCACGGGGGAGGCAGAAGCACAAAAATCTCTGAGAGTCCAGAGTCTACAAAAACACCAGGGCTATGTTGAGTGGCTTTACCTTTCTTCGCCACCAGGGGGCGAGAGCCCTTCCTGCCTCCTTTGGTGTGGCTGCCTGTGAGTTTCACCCTGCCTCTTAGAATGAAGGGCTTTTCTGCTAGCCCCAGCCCAATGGAAGAGTGAGATTGAAGAGCCAGGGCTGAGGCACAAACAAGGTCTCTGCCACACTTACTCTGTGCCCAGCCTGTGCTTCTACCAGTCTTAAGAATGAGCCTTACCCCTTGCAAGCCTTACCCTTGCTTCAAGGAAAGCATGCAGTCACACCCCAGACCCTGGCTTTTCCAAAGACCCCTTAAGCCTTCTACATTCAGCTCCAAGTACCATTATTCTCTTTAAACAACGATGACAACACCAGCAACATTCATCTTCCCACTTCCCCAGCCCTGGCCTTCTCGGGTACTCACAGGAATCAGGACACTAGTGTATAATCTTTCTGAATCCTTCTGGGTATGTTCTAGAGCTTTCTGTCGTTAGGAAGGTGATGTGTCTTCTGAGTGTACCTAGTGACTCTAGACAGGACCCTGTGTTCATGCACAAGAATTTCTGTAACAAGTCTGATAGCAACATGGGAATAAGTCAGAGCTATAAACAACCTACCAGGGGTTGTACACACGCCTTACAGGGAGCACAAGCCTAGCACATCAGAAAACAAGGACGTACCCTAGGAATACTTGTTTTTTGAGGCGCTAGTGTTTAAACTCAAGCTAGGCTATGGCTGTACTGTGGAGCCACACCCCCAGCCTCTCACTGGAGGATTCTAGGCAGGGGCTCAACCACTGACCCACACTCTAATACTGCTTTATTTTAAACCTCATTTTTCTAAAAACAGGACCTCACTGAGTGCCCAGGCTTCTGAGAAGCCGGGATGGAAGATGTAGACCACTATACCCTGCTTGGGACTGCACTTTAAAAAAAAATTATTTATCGTATTAATGAGAACACTGTAGCTGTCTTCAGACACACCAGCCGAGGGCATCAGATTCTATTACAGATGGTTGTGAGCCACCTGGGAATTGAACTCAGGATGTCTGAAAAAGCAGTCCATGCTCAGTGGTTAAGAGCATCTCTCCAGCCCCATAGGGACGTACTTTTTGTTTTAACTTTTTTTTTTTTAGATTTATTTTATTTATTTTGTATTTATGAGTACACTGTAGCTGTACTGATGATTGTGAGCCTTCATGTGGTTGCTGGGAATGAAGGTTGCTCGCTCTGTTTGACCCCACTCACTCTGGTCCTGTACACTCTGGCCTAAAGATTTATTTATTTATTTATTGGGGGTGGGGGAGAGTTTATTCAGCTTACACTTCCAACATTACTGTTTATGACCAAAGGGAGTCAGGACAGGAACTCACACAGTGTAGGAACTTGGAGGCAGGAGTGGATGCAGTAGCTATGAAGGAATGCTGTTTACTGGCTTGCTTCCCCTGGCTTGCCCAGCTTGCTTTCTTATAGAACCCCAAACTATCAGCCCAGGGATGGCACCACCTAAAATGAGCCCTTCTGCCTTGATCACTAGTTGAGAAAATACCTTATAGCTGAATTTCATAGAGTCAAAAAGATTTATTTATTATTATATCTAAGAACACTGTAGCTGTCTTCAGATGCACCAGAAGAGGGCGTCAGATCTCATTACAGGTGGTTGTGAAGCTACCCTGTGTTTGCTGGGATTTGAACTCGGGATTTTCGGAAGAGCAGTCAGTGCTCTTAACCGCTGAGCCATCTCTCCAGCCCTGTTTTCAATTCTTATTGTTCATTTCACACACCTGTAACCTTGGTTGAGCAGTGAAGCTTTAGGGGGTATGTGGGGGCTGTTTGTAAAGGAAGCCTGCAGAGTGAGTGGCCCAAGGATCAGCTTGGTCCAGATCAGTGATTCTCACCCTTCCTAACGTGGCCACCCTTTAATACAGTTCCTGACTCTCAACCATAAAATTATTTTCATTGCAAGCTACTTCATAACTGTAACTTTGCTACCATTATGTATTGTAATGTAAATGCCTGATGTGCATGATATTTAATGTACAACCCCTATGAAAGGGTTGTTCAACCCCCACAGGGATTGCCAGTCACAGGTTGAGAACCACTGGTCTAGACTCAGCCTGGACCAGAAGATAAGATGCTCAGTGTACAAGTACCTCGGTCATCTTAGATAATGACCCCATGGGTTTCCTTTGTCCCAACTCTACAGATGAGTACGTGTCTTCCTCCCGCTCCCTTGGCTTCCCTGTCCCAGTGTCTTCCGAGGGCCACCGGCTCCCCAGCCATGGCCAGTCGTCTTCATCCTCCACATCTGGAACATCTGCCCAGCCCCCTCCTCATCTGCCCACCAAGCTAGTGATCCGGCATGGCGGGGCTGGTGGCTCTCCCTCAGTGACCTGGGCCCGGGCATCCTCCTCCTTGTCATCTACGTCCTCATCCTCATCCTCTGCCGCCTCATCCCTGGACGCAGATGAGGACGGCCCCATGCCCTCCCGTAACCGGCCACCCATCAAGACCTATGAGGCCCGGAGCCGCATTGGCCTCAAACTCAAGATCAAGCAGGAGGCGGGGCTCAGCAAGGTGGTGCACAACACTGCACTGGATCCTGTGCACCAGCCCTTGCCTGCTCCAACCCCTGCAAAAGGGGCGGAGCCTCCACCACACCCAGCTCCGCCCCTACTCCCTCCTGCCACCCAGGCACAGATGAATGGCACTCTGGACCATCCCCCACCCGCAGTACGCAAACCCACGGTGCCTGCGTCCTGCCCACGTCTACCACTGCGCAAGACCTACCGAGAAAACATGGGCGATCCTAGTGCCGCCGAGGGTGCACAGGTACGGCCGCGGGGTGCGGGCAGCCCCGCCCCACTGCCCACCAAGGTAGACGAAGCCACCAGCGGGCTGATCCGGGAGCTGGCAGCTGTGGAGGACGAACTATATCAGCGGGTTCTGAAGGGCGGCCCGCCACCCCCGGAGACTCCAGCCTCCGCTACCAGCCAAGGCCCCACTGAACCCAGTTGGGAAGCACCCATGCTACCCCCAGCCAAACGACGCAAGTCTGAGTCCCCGGACGTGGACCAGGCTAGCTTCTCTAGTGACAGCCCACAGGATGATACACTTACTGAGCATTTGCAGAGTGCCATCGACAGCATCCTTAACCTGCAGCAGGCCCCCGGCCGGACACCCGCAGGCCCATACCCCCATACGGGGCCCACGCCTGGTACCCCCACATCCCCAGCGCCCCTGCACAGGCCTGACACCTTCCCACCCTCTAGTCACAATGGTGGCCTCGGTGCCAGGACGTTGAACAGATAACACCGGGCTGCTTCTGCAGCCCTCATCGAGTGCCCCCACCCCCACTTCCAGGAGAGCAGCCTGATCGCCGACCTCCACCTCTAAGGGGCACTAACGCAGTTCCCCTGACAATTCTTGCCTAAGTTATTTTGAGTCACAAAGGCCTCCCCACCTTCCTGCTTCCACGTTGGCTAGAGATTTGGGATGGGGTGTGGGTTTTCTAGGGGAAGGTGGGCTATAAGGTACAACGTCCCCCTGGCACAGGCCAGGACAAGGGATACGTGAGTGTTGCCTAGGACTGGGCTTCTAGGTTGATGCACTGGTAACATCTGAATACAAGGTCTTGTCTGATTGGCTTCATAGATCACTGTCCAGGGCACTCAGAGCTGGGAGAGAGCTTCTGAAAGGCTCAACTCTCATCCTGTTGCCCACAGAGCCTGGACGATTAGGAAGCAAGGACTCAAGCCAGTGTCCCAAAGTACCTGCCTCCCATCCATCCATACATACACTCACCTGAGTCATCCTGTGTATGAGAGAGAGAGAGAGAGAGAGAGAGAGAGAGAGAGAGAGAGAGAGAGAGAGAGAGAGAGACCCACCACCCCTATCCCTCCAGAGGAACAAGACCCGGGGTCTTCCTTCCTTCTCCCGAGCAGTCTTCCCTGTATTCTTATTGCCTCCAGCCCACCACGCCACGTTTTGAAATTTCGGAGACAAAACTAGTACTGTAAGATAAAGATTTTTTTTGTACTGTATTTATTGTGTATAACGATTTTTTAAAGGGAAAATTCTGTACATCTAGAACTCTTGTAAATTAAAAACCGATCCTTTTTTTTTTTAAACTACTCAGGCCTCCTCTGGCCCCTGTTGGTTTTGGGTGTTTTATTTTGGGAATGGTGTTGGTGGGTTGGAACCAAGCCAATAGAGAGGAATTTTATATGTTGGATGAATGTCCACTGGGTCCTAGGCCACATTCTAAGTGCTGTGGGGCTGGTGAGAGGGTAGTTTGGAATTCCCTGCCTCTGAAACCAGTGATGTCAGTTCTCAGTATACCTAGTTTTGTACTGCGGGCTTTGCTTGAAAATGCTCCAAACCATTGGTCCAGGGGATGTGGGATTGGGACCCTGGCAATCTAGGGTCAATATTATCAACCATCTACTCAGTACCTTGTTTTAGTTTTCTGTCCAAAGACATTCATGGGGCTCCAGAGATGGCTTAGTAGTTACGAGTGCTTACTGCTCTTGCAGAGGACCAGGTTTGGTTCCTCCCACCCACATGGCAGCTCACAACACCAGGTCCAGGAATATGACACCCTCTTAGGGTCTCCTTTGGGTTGCTGAACATATGGGGTACACATAAATTCATGTGGGCACACACACAGAGACATGTAAATAAAGCTCAAAGACACTTAGGGGTGTGGTGGTATGTGCCAGCACTCAGGAAGTGGAAGCAAGAGAATCAGGAGTTCAAGATTCTTTTCAGTTACATGGGGAGATCAAGGTCAGCCTGGGCTATACAAGATAGAGACTGAAGAGATGGCTCAGCAGTTACAAGCATTGGCTGCTCTTGCCAAGGACCTGGATTTGATTCTTAGCATCCACATGATGGCTCATAATCATTTGTAACTTTAATCCCAGGCACCCGGTGCCCTCTTCTGGTCTATGAAAGTACTGCACACACATGGGGCATATGTAGTATGCAGGCCAAACACCTGTCTTAGCATTTTATTGCTGTAAAGAGACACCATGACCAAGGCAACTCTTATAAAAGAAAATATTGGGGTTGGGGGCCTGGCTTACAGTTTCAGAGGTTTAGTCTATTATGGATGGCAGCATGCAGGCAGGCATGGTACTGGAGGAGCTGAGAGTTCTGTTTTGGTTGGAAGGCAGCCAGGAGGAGACTGTCTTCTGCACTGGGCAGAGCCTGAGCATAGGAGGCCTCAAAGCCTACCTACACAGTGGCACACTTCCTCCAACAAGGACACACCTCATCCAATAAGGCCACACCTCCTAATAGAGCCTTTCCCTAGAGCTAAGCATTGAAATACATGAATCTCCAGGGCCCAAACCTATTCAAATCACCACATACCCATACACATAAAAATAAATCTTAAACCGGGCGTGGTGGCACACGCCTTTAATCCCAGCACTCGGGAGGCAGAGGCAGGCGGATTTCTGAGTTCGAGGCCAGCCTGGTCTACAAAGTGAGTTCCAGGACAGCCAGGGCTATACAGAGAAACCCTGTCTTGAAAAACTAATAATAATAATAATAATAAATCTTAAAAAATACAAAATGAGAAAAAAATCTTTACTAGTATGCAGGAGGCCCTAAGTTTTTTCTCCAGCATCCCATAAACTGGGCATGGTGGTACGTACCTGTAATCCCAGCGCTGGGCATGGTGGTACACACCTGTAATCCCCGCGCTGGGCATGGTGGTACACATCTGTAATCCCAGCGCTGGGCATGGTGGTACACACCTGTAATCCCAGCGCAGGGCATGGTGGTACACACCTGTAATCCCAGCGCAGGGCATGGTGGTACACACCTGTAATCCCAGCGCTGGGCATGGTGGTACACACCTGTAATCCCAGCGCTGGGCATGGTGGTACACACCTGTAATCCCAGCGCTGGGCATGGTGGTACACACCTGTAATCCCAGCGCTGGGCATGGTGGTACACACCTGTAATCCCAGTGCTGGGCATGGTGGCACACATCTGTAATCCCAGCACTCTGGAAAGTGGTCATTATGGACAGGCGACATTTTCAGAAAAGCAACCGTTTGCTTGCTATGTATGGTGGCATACACCTGTAATACCAGCATGTGGGAGGCTGAGGCAGGAGGATCATGAGGGTAATTTGGGCTGCTTAGTGGCCAGACTCTATTTTAGAAAGCTAAAATAAAGTAAGGCATGTGTCATAGTTAGGGTTTCTACTGCTATGAAGAGACACCATTACCACAACAACTCTTATAAAGGAAAGCATTTAATTGGGGCTGGCTTACAGTTTCAGAGGTTCAGTCTATTATCATCAAGACAGGAAACATGCAGGTTTGTAGGTAGACATGGTGCTGAAGAGGTAAGTTATACATTCAGATTGGCAGGCAACAGGGAGAGAGAGACTGGGCCTGGCTTGATCATCATGTGCCCCCATACCCTCTGCACACTTACTCCAAAAAGGCTAAACCAACTCCAACAAAAACACACCTCCTAATAATGCCAGTCCCTATGAGCCTACAGAGGCCATTTTTATTCAAACTACTACCCTGTGTGATGTGTCTATGAACTGATGCCAAGAGTGCCTGCCTGCACCACCATGCTGGGGATATTCTGTGCTGGGAATAGAACCCAGGGCTTCATGTGTCCTAGATGGACACTCTACCACCTAAGCCACATCCCTAGTCCCATGGCCTTAAGGTTTTTTCCCCTTGTGTTGTGGTTGTTGTTGTTGGTGGTGGTGGTCGTTGGCTGGTTGTTTTTATAGTAGATATACAGTATCTGTACTACGTAGCTTTGGCTGATCTGGAATTTGCTATGAAGATCAGGCTGGCTTTAAACTCATAGAGATTCACCTGCCTCTGCCTCCCAAATGCTGGGATGAAAGGCTTGTGCCGCCACATTGGGCCTGTGCACTTACATTTTAATAATTTACTTTTATTTTTATGCGTTGGTGTTTTGCCTACTTCGCACATGAATGTGTGTGTGAGGGTGTCAGATCTTGGAGTTACAGACAGTTGTGAGCTGCCATGTGGGTGCTGGAAATTGAATCCAAGTCCTCTGGAAGAGCAGTCAGTATTCTTAAGTGCTGACCATCTAACTCTTCGGCCTTGCACTTAAGATTTTAAAATTACTGTTGTTACAGTTATTTTTGAGACAGGATCCCCCCACGCGGTCCAGCTGGCTTCGAACTTGCATGCACCACTATGATCAGACAAATTATTGGTGGGCCTGCTGTAGCCTCTGTCAACTTATTTGCTAAAAGAGGGAGCCAAAAGCTGGAGGATGGGGCTCACACCGAACTAAGGCGTGCACGCTCGAACCTGTGCGCGTCTTTACAGTGCCCGTCAGAGGGCGCCCGAGGCTGGCGCGGACTGGGACAGGGGGCCCGGGGCCCGCCCTGTTCGCCGCTCTTAGCGCGCGCGGCCCCACCCGTCTCACTCCACTGCAGACAGGACAGAGCTCGAGCTGCTTGCTCTGCGCTCCCCAGATCCCTGGTGAGTGCTCCCCAAACCCCACCTCTCACCCTCGCCCCCTCTGTAACAGTCTGTGCTCTCTCCTTCCCAGTCGTTCCCAATTCCCACACTCCAGAACTACCCCCACCCCTCCTCAAATCTCTGTGACTTCCCCTAACCTCCTCAGATTCCCCCAGCCTCTCTTTAGTACTCCGTATAGCCCCCCTGCCCCGCCCCTAGTTCTCCCAGTCCCTACCCAGCCTTCATCTTTGAAGACTCCTTCCTTGAAGTGGCCTTCCACCCTCCACACCCATCTCTGCTCCCCTTGGTCTGTCTTGCCACCCAAGAGCCTTCTCTTGCCTCTCGAAGTGCATAGATTCTTCAGCCACCCCTTTTTGAGGTGCCCCTCAGCTGCCTCCCTGCCTGGGACATTTCCAGGATTCCCTCTTCATCTATGTCACAGGTCCTTCCGTCCGTTATTTCTCCCACCCCTCCTTTTCTCCAATCCATTTTCTTTCCACCCTTCCCCTCTTCCTTTGAGTCACAATGATTTTATATTTTGATTTGCAAGGTTTGGGGTTTTGTTTGTTTGTTTTGATGTTTAGATTGTCCCACCTTTGAGTCAGATATAGTGGCACACTCCTTGAACCCCAAGATGTAGGTAGGAAGCAGAGGCAGGCAGATCTCAGTCTAAGGCTATCCTGGGCGACATAGTTCCAGGTCAGCCAGAGCTACATAGTGAGAATGTAGGGGGAAGGGATGTCGGAGAGGAGGCTGGTGGTGGTAGTGGGGGTCCACTGAGACTCAGCACTGGCTGCTCTTCCAGAGGTAGAGGTAGAGGACGGTCCCGAACTTCTAATCTTGTGTCTGCCTGCCTAGTGCTGAGATTACAGTCCAGGGGAATCCAAAACTCTTTTCTGGCCCTCAAGGGGCCATGAACATGGAACACAAGCATACATAAAGACACATAAAATATTTTTAATGAAAGAAACAAAAAAGGAAAAATTGTCTCATCTTTGGCTAAGGAGAGCCATTTCAGGCTGAGTGCTGGGTGGCCTTTGAGCTGACCTAGACTGGCTTGATCCTTCCCAACCCCCAAGCCCCAGTCCCAGCCCCAGTCCCAGCCCCAGCCCCAGCCCCAGCCCTAGCCCTGGGACAGCTGTTCCTCTAGGGAGCCCTTGATTCTTTCTGTGAGGAATGACAGTTAGAGACTCCAATCTGACCAAAAGCTGGCTCTTCAAAGTCACTAAAATAAGCATCTACCTATGGAGCAAGGGGAGAGACTATTACTGACAGCCAGGAGACGCATCAACCCAGACACCACAGGCTCATGAAGGTGTTGAGGCGCTAATGAGGTGCAGAGAGCACAGTCTGGCTTTAGGGGTGCTCACTACTGCAAGGTTGGTGACAACTTTTTCCCTAACTAAGCTTTGAGGCCTAAGATGGGAGCCCAGCTGGAGTGCTTTCCAGCTCGGTGATCCCTTGCAAGCTACTGATGTCTTCCCAAGGCTCAGTTTCCTCCGTGAAACAGTGTGGGTAAGGTTAAAGAAGTAGCTGGGTTTGCAGAGTGCTTGCCTAGCATGCTTGAAGCCTTAGGTTCCAGCCCGCAACTCCGGATAAAAGTCGGCATGCCAGTGCACATCTGTAACCTCAGCACTAGGGATGTAGAGACAAGAAGACCAGAAGTTCAAGATTATCCTCTGTTCAAGTGCATCATGGAATACACAAGACATGATATCAGAAAGAAAAGACTTAATGTGGGGGTAATGCTAGAGCCACCAGATAGTCATGAAAATTAAGGGAGCTGGCACAGGGTTATGAGTGCGGCTCAATGATAAGAGCCCCTGCCTAGAATCCCCCAGTGAGGGGCTGGGGGCGTGGCTCAGTGGTAGAGCCCCTGCCTAGAACCCCCCCAGTGAGGGGCTCAGGTATGGCTTGGCTCTACTGTGTTTGCCTAGCATGCTCAAGATCCTGGGTTCTGTTCTAGCATCACACCCCAAATTTGAGCTAGCACAGTGTCTGGCTTATAGTTTTCACACTTTATTTATTTATTTATTTATTTATTTGTTTGTTTGTTTGTTTGTTTGTTTGTTTTTCGAGGCAGGGTTTCTCTGTATAGCCCTGGCTGTCCTGGAACTCACTTTGTAGACCAGGCTGGCCTCGAACTCAGAAATCCGCATGCCTCTGCCTCCCGAGTGCTGGGATTAAAGGCGTGTGCCACCACGCCCGGCTTCACACATCTTTCCAATGTCAAGACTCCTCCTGACCTGGGTGCACCTAGGTAGCCTCTACAGCCTTGTTTCTCATCCCTCTGGCTCTGCATCCCCACCAGACAATTCTCAGCTCCCAGCCCCTAGAGCCTGTCCCCACCCTTGGGCCTTTGTACATACCATCCTCTGGGTAAGACCTTTGTCTTGCCTGTGCTCCACAAAGAAGCTCAGAAGTCAGTCTTTCCCAGGCCTTTGCTGACCCCATGGTCAGTTTCCCATGCCCCCTTTGGATGCCTGGAATTCTCCAGGTATCACTAACTGTTAGGTGCCCAGGCCCTCAGTTAGGCTCTGGTTGGGAGGCAACTGGACTTCATGGCTCTTATCTTGGACGCTAGCTCCTGCAGCATCGAGTGAGCCATTTCAGTGAAGATATGCTTAATGATGGGCATGTGATGTAATGGTGCCCGGGTTTAGGAATGACTTTCTTTGGATGTCTTTTGAGATAGGGTCTTACATGTTGCCTAGTCCAGCTTTGAACTTCCGATCTTCCTAGGGTTACAGATGTACTATATCCAGCTCAGGGATGCATTTCTTCCCCAGCAGTTCCTTCCTTTGCTATAGTCTCTCTTTTATTTTTCAAAGCACTTCCTCTTCTTGAACCCAGCCACCGGCAGTCTCAGGCTAGCCCCTCCCCCTCCTTCTTCCTATCACTGGCTTGCGCATCCTGCTTCTCCCTGTATCTATAGCTATTCTCTAGCAGTCTTCCGTTGTGTTCCCCCCTCTTCTGGCAGGTGAGCTCTCCACCTTGTAGTCTCCTTGGGTGACCCAGTGGGCATCGAAAGTCACCATGTTCAGCTGGCTGAAGAAGGGCGGGGCTCGGGGCCAGCGACCTGAGGCCATCCGCACTGTGACCTCGTCCCTCAAGGAGCTGTATCGCACAAAGCTTCTCCCCCTGGAGGAACACTACCGTTTTGGGTCTTTCCATTCACCGGCCCTCGAAGATGCTGACTTCGACGGCAAACCCATGGTGCTGGTGGCCGGCCAGTATAGCACCGGCAAAACCAGCTTCATCCAGTACCTTCTGGAGCAGGAGGTCCCTGGCTCCCGCGTGGGTCCCGAGCCCACCACCGACTGCTTCGTGGCTGTCATGCACGGCGAGACGGAGGGCACCGTGCCCGGAAACGCTCTCGTTGTGGACCCAGAGAAGCCCTTCCGCAAACTCAACCCTTTTGGAAACACTTTTCTCAACAGGTGTGGAAACTGCCAGCCAGGAGGGGGGCGAGGGACATCTGTCTCAGAATACTTCTGTCCTTCTCAGCTCCAATACTCTTCTTTCTGCCTACTTCTTTCCCTTCCTGCGTCTGCCCCCCTCTCCTATTGGGGCCTGGGCTCCAATTGTGCCTCTGCTGTTGAGTGCTGGGCAGCCTTGGTCAAGTGACTTAACTTCTCTGTGCCTCTTATGTTCATCTGGAAAATGAAGGTAACAACAGTGGTGACTTGGGATAGCCCTAGACACAGATAGTTTTATATAGATCCTATGATACTTCTGGACTTTCCTCTTTCCTGGACTTCTGTCCTCTGCACCTACTGTTCTTTATGGTACCATTAGTGTCCCTTCTTCATGTCTCCTTTTGCCCTCCTTTGCGTTGACCCCTGACCTTCTGTCTCCCCACACCTCAGGTTTATGTGTGCCCAACTCCCCAACCAGGTCCTGGAGAGCATCAGCATCATCGACACGCCTGGCATCCTGTCAGGTGCAAAACAGAGAGTGAGCCGGGGTGAGTGAGGAGGAAGCCCAGACAGAGGGAGGAGGCTGCGCCCGCCCCCCCCCCCCCACACACACCGTGTCTTGGGGAGAGGCTGGTGTGTGTACACACAGGTCTGAGGGAGGAGGCTGAGGCCTGGACTTCCTTGTGTATAGGAGGTGGGCAGAGCCTGCACCTTTAGATTTAATAGAGGAGACTGGGGCCTCCTTTGGTTGTCCCTCTGCAGGCAACTGGAGCTACAGAAGACAGGCATTCCTTCCACGGGGCTGGTGGTGGGGTGGGGAGACACTGGCGAACATATGCGAACAGGCTGCTGCCACATGTCTGGGCGGGCCAAGAGGGTGGAAAGAGAAAGAAGAGGGACAGAAACCGAGGGTAGGGGGCAGGAGATACTCAGAGTCCGGGAAGAGATGGGGTTGGTCAGGGAGGCCCTGCGCCCCATGCTTGTCCCACTGAGCCCCTGGCTCAGAGGTTGGGCCACAGATGAAGCTGGGAGGGAGGATCTGGGTGGGGGCCAAAACCTGGCCTGGAATTTATAAACAGCTGTGCAGGGGGAGCGGCGGGGAGTAAATTCCAGCAGAGCCTCCAGTGAGCACGTCCCCTCCCACTCTGCCCACCCTCTTAGTCCCACTCTTATCCCAGTCTCTGTCCCCTCCCCCACACCTCCCCCATTCCAGTATCTGGGTCCAAAGCCCCTCTGTCCATCCCTGACACCACCCTCATCTCTAGGTCTCTGCCAGAGAATTGGGGCAAAGGAGGCAACAGTGTGGGGCAGAGGGGACCCAAGGCCAGGCGGGAGGCGGGGCCAGGGCAGGGCTTTGGCTCCAAAAGTGCCAGTGCCCCTGGCCGCTATCCAGCAGAGCAGCCCCGAGGGAGAAACACAGGAGGCAGCTGCCGAAACGGTCGCAGTGCTCTGCCAGCTGGAGGTGGGGGAGCAGCGGGGAGGAATTCCTGGTGTGCTTAGCCCTTGGGTTGGGCCTAAATGATGGAGGGAGCCCAAGGCCCCAGCTTCCGCAGGAGGTGAAGAAGGGTGGGGATGGGGATCCCCTTCCTCTGGCCCTGGAGGCATAGGAGGTGGAGCCTGTCTGTCCAGGGGGACTTGTGGGGGTGGTAAGAACTGGGGAAATCCTGGGGAAAGTAGTGTGTGATGGGTGTGGGCTGTGTGTCTGTCTGTGGTGGTGTGTACTGACGGGCGGGCATGGCGTGGAAGTTGTGTAAATTGATGGAAGTGTGTGAGTTGCCGGCTAAGTGTGCTAATTGTGACTAGTTGTGATTTTATGTGATCTGGAGAAAAGGTGTGGGGCAGGGGGACATAGAGGGATCCTGTGAAGCTGTTTTATTGCAGTGTTGGTGCCTTGAACACAGTAGACAAGCATGCCATGCCCCAGCCCCTCACTGGGGGATTCTAGGCAGGGGCTCTACCACTGAGCCACGCCCCCAGCCCCTCACTGGGGGATCCTAGGCAGGGGCTCTACCACTGAGCCAAACCCCAAAACCCTCACTGGGGGATTCTTGGCAGGAACTGAGACACACTCTTAGCCCCTCACTGGGGGATTCTAGGCAAGGGCTGTGTCGTTGAGTTACATGACTCTATATATACACTTATGAAGTGTGTGTGCACACATACATGCACATGCATGTCTGAATCTGTATTTGTCTGTGTGGGTTATACAGTAAAATTGCCAGAGAGAACTAACTCATGTGGCAGTGCACATTCTAGTGCCGGGAAAGCTGGGACAGAAGGATTGTGACTAGTGCGAGGCCAGCCTGGACATCACGGTAATAACCGCAGCACAGTGTATGTTCAGACGGCTCTCCGTGCTGGAGAGTGTACTAAGTTCTCTGTTTGTGATGGCGTACCCATATCTGTGCAGGTCCCAGACTCTGACACATAAGTATGTGTCTGGGAGCCTGGGTCTGGCTCCAGGAGACTCTGATGTATCCAGCTGTTTGATGCTGGGTGTGCACTGGCCGAAGTGTGACTGACTGCCTGGGGAAGCTTGCCCTCGTGTGACTGTTGCCTGGGGTGTCTCTCTGGCACACCTCCAGTCTGGACTCTGATATGTTTTTACATGTCCTTGTTTTGGACACAGAGTCTTGTTCTGTAGGTCAAGCTGGTCTAGAACTCACCATATGTTCCAAATTGGCCCCCAACCGGTGGCAATCCTCCTGCCTCGGCTGTTCTTGCAGTGAGATGACAGGCATGCTCCAGTGCCCCAGGCTTTATTCCCTGAAACTATAACTTACACAAACCACCTTGTATTTCTGTGCCTCAGTTTCCTGCCTGAGAATGGGGAGAAAGGTGTAGGGACTTCTGAGAAGGGTTAAATTAGCTGCATGGGGCAAATGGGTGGCTGGGTGATGGGCAGGAGAACTGTTTTTCTTGGGTGAACATCGCGTCTCTCTGCCACGTCTCCATTCCCATGCTGACTCAACCTCCCTGCCCCCTTTCCATCCCTCCCTCCCTCCCCCACCCCCCTCTCAACCCCATGAGACACACTTTCCAAATCCAGGCCAGGGTGTATGTAGATGCTCGTGGGGGAGGAGAAGCCCAGCTGCTGCCCCTACAGTGACCTGGCCCTTCCTTCCCCAAGAACAATGTCCTCGCCCTGCCCCTCCCGCCAACAAGGACCAGGCTGCCCCTGAGCCTTTGGGATGGGGGGGGGGGTGGATTAGCAGCTACAGCTACTGAAGCGACTTCTACTCTGTTGCCTCCTGTGTTCATGGCTTCTGTCGCTGTTTCCTCAGTTGGAGAAAGGAGTCATAAATTGCCTGCTTATACTTGTGTTTTGCCAGATGAGTGAGTCTGTTCTACCCCTGAGCTCACGTCAGGACATCAGTGATGGTCCCTTATCCTGCCGTTTGCTGGCTCTATAATATCTCCTCCAGGAAGTCCTTTTAGATCCACACTTAGACCAGATCATGGGACTCTAGGGAACTTTCCACAGCTTCCAGGAACCTCACATCCTCTGAAGATGAATTTGTCCCCAGACTCTGAGGGCAGAGTTGGCGTCACCTCAACCTCCCTTTCTGCTGGTATGATGGTACACACCATCTTCAGTTTTTGCTAGAGATAAGCTCTGGTTTTTTTTTATGTGTGGTTGTTTTGAGACACGGTTTCTCTGTGTAGTCCTAGATGTCTTGGAGCTCTGGCCTTGAACTTGCCAAGATCTGCCTTGTGCTCAACCGTGCCCCTGCCTGGCTTTTATTTATTTATTGATTGATTGATTGATTGATTGATTGATTTAATTTTAGGGGATAGGCAAGTAGGCAAGTTCAGAACGATTAAGCTGTTTGCCTAATATCACACAGTAAATGGGGCAGGGAAGGGCAGGGGTAGGGGTAGGTCTTACGCTCTCTTGTAAGCCTTGCTCATCAATGAATGCAGTAAGGGAATGAGTAAAGGTGAGAAGTACTGAAGGGCATGAATGAGAGAATGAATGAATGAATGAATGAATGAATGAGGGACTGGATGCACACAAATCATCGCGTGTGTATGTATGCTGGCAAGAACAGAGCACTTCTGGAGAGATGGCTCAGTGGGTAAGAGTGCAAATTGCTCTTGTAGAGGAGCCAAGCTCCATTCCCAGCACCCACGCTGGACCGCTCACAACCACTTGTATGTAACTTTACCTCCAGGGGATCTGACATCTATGGCTTCCATGGGTACCTGCACTTATGTGTACAACCCCCCCTCCTACACACACAGGTGCACAGACACACACACACACACACACACACACACACACACACACAAACAGATAACATAGATACATATACACACAGACACATACAAAGACACACACAGGTACATATGCATACACACAGACACACACAGACATGTAAACACACACACACACACACACACAGGAGCAGACAAACACACAGATATACAGACAAACACATACAGACAAACACAGATACATACATAGACAAATACAGACACACAAATACATATGCATCACAAAGACACACATAGACACACACAGAAGCAGACAGACATACACACAAACACACACAGCCATACACCGATACCTAGACATACACAGATACCTACACACACACACACACACACACACACACACAAACATGAAAATTGACCTAGCACTCAATTGCTGGCACATCCATCAAGTCCCAGGAAGGGCCCTTATCGGGGGCATGGTAGGTGCTAGGAGTGGACTTATAAGTACTGGGAGTCTCTTTGAGATCATTTTAGGATTTTTCTTTGTGACAAGGTCTAATATATAGCTCTGGGTGTCCAGGAACTCACTCTGTAGACCAGGCTGCCTGGCCTCAAACTAAAAAGAGCCCCACCTGCCTCTGCCTCCTGTGTGCTGGGATTAAAGGCATGAATCACCATCTCTAGCCACTTAAGAAAGTTTGGAAAGTATGTGTGTACTGGAGGGCTGGCTCTGTGGTTAGGAGCACTTGCTGCTCTTGCAGAGGACCCGAGCTCATTTCCCAGCCACCCATGTCAGGTAACTCACAACCACCCAAAATTCCTGCTGCAGGCAGTCTGTATGACACACTCTGGCCTCTGTAGGCACCTGTACACATGTGCACAGACAAACCCACACAACCCCCCCCACACACATACACACACAAATGACAACATTTTAAAATGTAGATAAAATTTGTATGCATATGTGTACTAGTGTGAATGTACACATGGATGCAGGTGTCGAAGGAAGCCAGAAGAGAACACTGGATCCCCTGGCACTGCAGTTACAGGAGGTGGTAAGCTACCTGCGATGGGTGCTGGGCACCAACTAAACTGGGGTCTTCTGGGGGTGCAGTGTGTTTTCCCAACTGCTGAGCCCCCAACTTTAGCATCTAAAAGTATTTTTATCACATTTTATTTCTCGTATAGCTACAGGTGGGCACATGCCACAGCATATGAGAGGTCAGAGGACAACTTCAAGTCTTCTGCTCGGAGCCATCTCACAGCCACCACGCTTCAGGATTTTAACTGCCCATAAATACATCCCTGTTAAAACGAATCCCTAATATCTACCTAGGGAATGAATGAAAAAGCCAACGATATAGGAACCAGGAGGGTAGAGGGGTGGAGGGCGAGACAGTGAAAAGGGGTGGGGCATGGCTGCCACACACCAGGAAGCTAGAGGGCTTGAGGGTCTGATCAAAAGCTGGGTGCTGAGAAGTGGCAGTTTGGGGACACTCGTGGAGGCTCCGGGCTATTTGGCATACACAGGAATTACAAAGTTAACGTGAGCCGGTCAGTGGTGGCACATGCCTTTAATCCTAGCGTTAGGGAGGCAGAGGCAGGCAGATCTCTGAATTTGAGGCAAGCCTGGCCCACAGAGCAAGTTCCAGAACAGCCAGGTCTACACAGAGAAATCCTGTCTTGAAAACAAAACAAAAGAAAACAAAACAAAACAAAAAACATTCTGAGCATCTGTACCATCCAGTATCAGCTCAAAAGAACTGTTACTTTGTCCCTGTCTCCTGCTTGCTCCAGGCTATGACTTCCCAGCTGTCCTGCGCTGGTTTGCTGAGCGCGTGGACCTCATCATCTTGCTCTTTGATGCCCACAAGCTGGAGATTTCCGACGAATTCTCAGAGGCCATCGGTGCCTTGCGTGGCCACGAGGATAAGATCCGAGTGGTACTCAACAAGGCAGACATGGTGGAGACACAGCAGCTGATGCGCGTCTACGGGGCGCTCATGTGGGCGCTGGGCAAGGTGGTGGGCACGCCTGAGGTCCTTCGTGTCTACATTGGCTCCTTCTGGTCCCAGCCGCTCCTTGTGCCAGACAACCGGCGTCTTTTCGAGCTGGAGGAACAAGACCTCTTCCGTGATATCCAAGGCCTACCGCGCCATGCAGCGCTGCGCAAGCTCAACGACCTAGTGAAGCGGGCGCGGCTGGTGCGGGTGAGCACATCGGGTTTGCGGGAGGATGGGTGGGGGGATTTGAGGGAGGATTGAAAGGGAGATCAAGAGACGAGGGAGGAAGTCAGGAGGCTGCGTGAGCACTGAAGGAAACTGAGGAGGACTTGGGGGAGGAATTGGGAAGGACTTTGTGAGTCCATGGAGGATTGATGATAGCAGCCTTAAGTTGGAAGCCTTGAAGAGGTTGGACAGATTTATCTTTTCTCCTTCTTTTCTGCTTGTGCAATTAGGTAGGTACCACCTAGGTCCCAGATCAGTTAATTCTCCTGCCGGACTGGTCTGGTGCAGCGTGGACTGAGGGAGGGAGTACTGTGCAAAGGGTCCCTCTTCCACTGTTGCCCTGAGTTTGCATGTTTCCTTCTTTGGCCTCCTCGCTATCCTATTCCACTGAACAAAAGCCGAGTCCTCTTGGTGGCTGTCTTACTTTTCTATACTGTAGAGAGACACCATGACCATGGCGACTTATAAAAGAAACCGTTACTGACGCTCATGGTTCCAGAGGGTTAGAGTCCATGACCATTGTGACGGGGAGCCTGGCAGCAGGCAGGCGGGGAGCAGGCAGGCAGCAGGCAGGCAGGTAGGCAGCAGGCAGGCAGGCAGGGAGCAGGGGTAACAGCTGAACACTTAAGACAGCACAAGAGAGAGAGAGAGCAGGAGAGTGCTAACTGGGAATGGTATGGTCCTTTTAAACCTCAAAGCCTACCCCCAATAACATACCTACTCCAACCAGACCATGTCTCTAAATCCTCCCCAAACAGTTCCATAAACTGGGGACCAAGTATTCAAATACATGAACCTAGGGGAGCCAATTCTGATTCAAATCAACACAGCAGCTCACTCCCTTCCCATCAGCCACTGCACGTCACACTGCCCTCAGTCCTACCTCAGGGCCTTCGCACTCAACTGCTTGCTCTTCTGGGTAGCCCTTGACTTTGCATGTGGCTCACTCAGATGTCACCTGCTCAGGAAGGTGCCACTCCTTTAATGAGCGTATCTGCTCCAGATTGATCCCTAACCCTATTGTGACCCCTCCCTACAGCACCCATGTTGTCATCTCCTGTGAGCCTGTCAGGGGGCCTCCTCAACTCCACACTCAAGCACTCAGATACCTGGCATCTTAGAATTCCTACAGTGAGTGTCTCCAGTGCCTGGGTCTGAATTGCTCTATAAATATTTATGGAATGAATGACACTCTGGAGAACTTCAGCTTGAACAAAGTCACTTCTGTGCCTAGCCCTCTGCTGGGACATGCTTTGGATGCAGCAATGACCAAGGCTGTTCTTGCCCTCCCCAATGGGGCCCCAGGTCTGAATGCCCCGGGGCAGTTGCAGGACTCAGTCTTTGCTGGAGAAGACGGACAGATCCATCCCATAGCCAAGCAAGGTTCAGTCTCAGGGCAGGTGGAATCAGGAAGGCTTTGTAGAGGGGAGGACATCTGAGGGGATACGCAGTGAGACTGAGGAGATGGTGGGAGTCAAAGCACTGCCGATCCAATGGACGACATCGAGGATCTTATGCTTTTTTTTTTTTTTTTTAAGGGTATCAGGGAGACACAGGAAGGTTTAGAGCAGGATGACAGGATTGCACTCAAGCTGCCTTCTGGAGAGAGGATTCTGGTCTAGAAAGAACCTAGGGGGATGGAGGACATAGTCTGCCTCCGGCTGGGCCCCAGAGAAGAAGAGGGAAGGCAAGGGCTTTGCTTTTAGAGCATTCACAAGGGAGGCCGCCAGAGAGGAGGTGGAGCAGGAAGCTGTGCAGGAGAAGAGGCCAAGAAGGATCTAGGTGGTAGAAGCATCCGAGGTGTGGTTTAAGGAGCTGGAGAGGAGTGAATCACCACCTCCAACCCCACCGCAGGAATGCTCTAAGGGAGCACCAGGTGCCCAAGGCGACTGCCCCAGGCGGCCAGGACTGTCCTTAAGTTCCCACTTATTTCCTCTTGTTCATGCTCTTTTCCTAGTCTTTTCTCTTCCCACCTCTCCCTTTCTCCTTCTCAGTAACCCCTGGCCCACCGTCACTACCCCGCTGCAGGACACTCTTGGGAAGCAGAAGTTAGAGCTGGGGCCCGCGGCACCGGGACCAAGGAGCGGGGCCGGACACCTGGTGCCCTGGCCAGGAGGGAGGTGGCTCCGGAAACTCAGGACAAACCCCGGCGTCCGACCCGCGCCCCGGTCCTACCCACGCCACCCCCTTATCTCTTCCTGCCACCTTCCCATGCTTCCTCTCTGGAAAAGCCATCAGCACTCCCGCCTGCCTCTTTCTGCTAAGGGAGCCACGGCAGGACCTCCCCTACCACGGTTCTGGCAGACTCTGTCTTCCCATTTGGGCCACCCTGGAAGGCCACGCCCCTTGAATAACAAGCCACGCCTCCCCCATTGCCAGTCCTTGCCCATCATTCGATGGGGCCCGAGCCCCTCATTCGCCCATTCTCTCAGTCAGAAGCTTCCCCAGTAATTCACTTTAGCAGGCCACACCTCCTCCCCAATGGCACATTCTCACTGGCCACATCCCCACACATCCTTCCTCATTAGCCTGCTTTGGTAGGTCCTATCCTTCCCAAGTGGCCCACTATCTCAAACCCTAACCCTCCCCGTTGGCCAGCTATTTCTGACCCTCTCCTCATTGCTTTCCCGGCAAACCCTGCTCTTCCTTACTGGCTTTTTCTGCTCAACCATGCACCTTCTCTGTGGACTCTCGGTAGCAGGCAGTGACTTTCATCCTGACCACACCCCTACTCTGATTGGCCTCTCTGACCTGTAGGCCATGCTTTCCTCTAGTCCTGCAAACTCATCCCAGTGCCTCTGTGCCTCAGTCTTCAGGGTTGGCTCTGACCAAACTTCATGATGCCATCCCACTTCGTGGGCACACCCTCCCATAATCCCCCCCACCCCACCCCCAGACAAATGACTCAGATACACTTGGTCCGGTTACCAATAACAACGCACATGGCTTTAACCTCTCTTGAAAATACTCTCCTTTGGTGGCGCAAGGCCATACAGGCCAAAAAGCTGCTCATTAAGGGTCCTCAGTAACCCAGCCCGGTGCCTCAGTCTCATATTCTGTACAAGGCAAGGCATGGATGATCGCTCTAGCTATGCCCGTTGGTGGAAGTATAAACCACTAGAAGGGGGTGATTCCAGAATGCTGTACGCTTGTAGACAAGATCTGGGAAGAATTTAATTTTTAAAAATCACTGTTGAAGCTGGGCGTGGTGGCGCACGCCTTTAATCCCAGCACTTGGGAGGCAGAGGCCGGCGGATTTCTGAGTTCGAGGCCAGCCTGGTCTACAAAGTGAGTTCCAGGACAGCCAGGGCTATACAGAGAAACCCTGTCTCGAAAAACCAAAAAAAAAAAAAAAAAAAAAAAATCACTGTTGAATGTTTTTGATTAGTTTATCCTGTGTGAGCATGAGATATGTGCTGTGCATGCATTCATATGCCACATTCTATCTATTGAGGCCAGAGGACAACTTGTGTGAGTTCCCTCCTTCCACATGTGGGTCCCAGTGACCCAATTCAGGGTTGGGGACGAGCGTCTTTACCCCAGCCCATCCATATCCTTGGCCTTATTGTGTCTCCATCTGAACATGCATTCTCAATGATGGAGCTGGCTGTAAACAGCAGACATGCCTGCAGTTCATTATTCTGCCACCCTCAATTCTTTTTCAATAACTTATGAGAATGTGGTTCAAAGGTTCTCAAGTTCAGTGGTTTATCCCACAATGATTTCCTGAGTGACACTGTGCATATTGTCCCAGGACTGGAGACAGAGGAAACAGACAAGGCCTGGCCTGGCAGAGCTTGTAGTCTGATGGAGGGAAACAGGGTGGTTAGATAAAATAATGATGACTCCAGCCCAACTGTGAAAAAGACAGGCTGGAGCTAATCAGACGGCTATGACACGGGCACTTGGTCTTTATGGACAAACTCAATGGGAAGACTGGGATGGAGCTCCTGGCAGAGTGCATGGTCATATGCAAAAGCCCTAGGTTTGGGGAAAACGTTGATGTACTGGTCATTGAGAAATACGGTGAGCAGTATACAGAGGGGAAAGACAAGGGAGAGGCTGTGGGTGCCGCTGCAGGAGCCAGTCAGGGAGGAGAGTGGGGCTCTTAAGAATCATTGAGGGGTAGCTGGTGAGATGCTCAACACTTTAGAGCACTGCTGCTTTTCCAGAGGATACAGGTTTGGTTCCCAGCACTCACATGGCTGCTTACAATCATCTCTAACTCTAGTCCCAGAGGATCTGATATCCTCTTCTGGCAACTGTGGGCACTGCACACACATGTGCTCAGGCATGCAGATAAAACACCCATACACATGTAAAAGTTTTTAAATGAAAACAAATTGAAGTCTTTCTAACCTCAGCATTCAGGAGTTTGAGGCAGGAAGATTGCTAGTTTAAGTCCAACTGAACTACTTAAGGATTCTTTTTTTTTTTTTAATTTAATCTTTTTGTTTTGTTTTTTGAGACAGGGTTTCTCTGTGTAGCCCTGGCTGTCTTGGAACTCACTCTGTAGACCAGGCTGACCTCGAACTCAGAAATCCACCTGCCTCTGTCTCCCAAGTGCTGGGATTAAAGGCATGCACCACCACTGTCCGACTCTTTTTATTTTTATTTTTTGAAGATTTGTTTATTTATTATATGTATGCACACTGTAGCTGCCACTGTCTTCAGACACTTTCTTTTTTCTCTGGCCCTGCTGCTCCAGCCCAAAGATTTATTCATTTATTATTTGTTTATTATATGTAAGTACATTGGAGCTGTCTTCAGACACCCCAGAAGAAGGCATTGGATCTCATTAGGAATGGTTGTGAGCCACCATGAGGTTGCTGGGAATTGAACTCAGAGCCTTTGGAAGAGTTCAGCGCCACTGAACCATCTCTCCAGCCCATCCTTAAGGATTGTTAAGAAACTAAAGTGTCTGAGGCTTCCATGGGATGGGTGGAGTTTGGACATCCTTTTCCAGAGCTAGGCACAGCTAGGGGTAACTTGCTCTGGGCTGAGCCCAAGAACCTTGGAGAGAGCATCAGGCTGTGGAGCTGGATAGGAATGTGAACTGGAGATAGCAAGTCCCAGCTCTGGACTGGTATGTGGATGTGGTCAGCTTGCAGGAACTTAAAGCTGGGAGGAGCTGAGGTGGCTTAGCAGAGAGGGGAGCTTAGGTTGAATCCCACTAGATAAGATTTACCTGCCTGTCAGAGAAAGTGAGGTTCCAGTCAGGCATGGTGGCTTAAAGCTGCAATCTCAGCATTGAAGAGGCTGAGGCAGGAGGATGGCTGCAAGTTTGAATCCAGCCTGGGGTACTCATGTAACTCTGTAACTCCTTCTCTCACAATCCCAAGAGGAAAGCTGTGCGTGGGGATGTATACTTGCCATCCTGGAACTCAGGAGGTGAGGAAGGAGGAGAGACCCTGCCTCAGAAAGTAAGGAACGCAGGTTCCCAGGCCCCGTCCACTCCCAGCCTCCTCCTGGTGACTGTACTATGTCCTTCCGCAGGTACACGCTTACATCATCAGCTACCTGAAGAAGGAGATGCCCTCGGTGTTCGGAAAGGAAAACAAGAAGAAGCAGCTGATCCTCAAGCTGCCTGTCATCTTCGCAAAGATCCAGCTCGAGCACCACATCTCCCCTGGAGACTTTCCTGACTGCCAGAAGATGCAGGTGCTGGGCCACTCCAGACAGGGAGGCAGGGTGTTGAGGAGAGAGTTTCCTGGGAGTTCTGAGAATGGCGCCTAGAAGGCTGAAGGGCTCTGTGGCATTTTCATCCAGGGGAACCTGGCTTTATGAGTTAGGGCCACAGAGTACAGAGAAAACCTATAATAGTAGTTAACATGGAAGTTACTTTTTGCCCTTATTAAGTCACTAGACTATACTTAGGGTCAGGCAACCTACTATGGAGCATGCAACCTACAGTATTTCTCTTCCATGCTTGCCCATGACCAAGAGCTCTCATGGTATTAATGGCTACAGGAACTCCATTCATTGTACCTGCATTCCAGACAGCAAGAAGAGAGAGAGGAGCTGGGCAGTGGCTCAGAGCTTAAGAGCACTCACTGTCCTTGTAGGGGTCCTAGGATTCAAGCCTTACACCCACATTGAAGTTCACAACCATCTATAACTCCAGTTCCAGGGCATCCTATTCCCTCTTCTGATCTCAACAGGAACCAGACATGCATGCTCTTTCAGAGGACCCAGATTCAGTTCCCAGAATGGATGGTCCATATGGTGGCTCCCAACCATCTGTAACTCCAGTTTCAGGACATGTGATACCCTCTTCATGCCTCTGTGGGTTCCTATATATGTGCGGAACACATGAACTAGTGCAAGCACATACACAAACATAAAAATAATAAATTAAAAAAAAACAAAATGGAATTGTAGATTAAGCTATTTTACATAACCACAGGCAGCTTGTGGGTACCATATTAAACTGGATAACACAACTTGTGCTTAAAGACAATTGGCTTGGAACTTAGTCACATGGCCAGCTGGCTGTCCTGCATGCTAAGTAGTGTAGCCTTTCCTGTAGGCAGGCAGGCTCTCAGGTGATTTAGCACAACTGGTTACCGGGAAGATGACAGGTTGAAGGCCGGTGTTCACATCTTATAAAGACCATGTCTCAGTTTAAAATAAGCGAAAGAGAAGTGGCGGAATGCATGCTTGTGATGAAATTTGTAAAGTGAAGGCAGAAAAATCAGAAGTTTGAGAACATCTCTTAACACAGCGAGGTGGAGGGTAGCTTGGGTTAGACTCTTGACTCAAAGTGGGAGAAAAAAACGTAAACAGGACTGGGCTCATTAGCGACAGAGTATCTGCCTGGATTCCCCCGGCCCCGCCCCCGTGAGAAACTGAGGGCGTGGCCTTGCGAGCGTGCCCCTGACCTGTGAGCTTTTCCATTCCTCCCACCAGGAGCTGTTGATGGCACATGACTTCACCAAGTTCCACTCGCTAAAGCCAAAGCTGCTGGAGGCGCTGGATGACATGCTGGCCCAAGACATTGCCAAGCTTATGCCGCTGCTTCGGCAGGAGGAGCTGGAGAGTGTCGAGGCTGGAGTGCAGGGCGGTGCGTTTGAGGGCACCCGCATGGGCCCCTTCGTGGAGCGGGGCCCTGACGAAGCAATAGAGGATGGCGAGGAGGGCTCAGAAGATGATGCCGAATGGGTGGTGACCAAGGACAAGTCCAAATACGATGAAATCTTCTACAACTTAGCTCCTGCTGATGGCAAGCTGAGTGGCTCTAAGGCCAAAACCTGGATGGTAGGCACTAAGCTACCCAACTCTGTGCTGGGGCGAATCTGGAAGCTGAGCGATGTCGACCGAGACGGCATGCTGGATGATGAGGAGTTTGCCCTGGCCAGCCACCTCATCGAGGCTAAGCTCGAAGGCCATGGGCTACCCACCAACCTACCCCGCCGCCTGGTGCCGCCTTCTAAGCGACGACAGAAGGGCTCTGCTGAGTGAGACAGCGACTGCTGGCTCATCCTCCCTCTTTGCCCTGCTGTGGCTCCTCCCCAGCTCCAGTTGGCTACAGGCTACACGCGGATCCCTGCTCTAGCCCACTCACTCTGCCTGCCTACCCTGCCTGGCTATAAGGACTTAAGCGGGGAGCTTCTCTCCCACACCAGACATTCAGTGAAAGCACTTAGAGAGGACCAGGGAGCGGGGAGGAGTGACGAACCTTCTCTGTCCATACTTTACACCTATCTACACCTTCACATACACCGGGCTTATCATAGAAACATACACAGACATCCATCCATCATTCATATAAAGACCTGTTTTTTTTTTCCTTTTATTTTTTGAAAGAGTCTCACATAACCTAGGCTACCTTTGAACTTCTTATGTAGCTGAAGATGACCTTGAACTCTTCATCTTCCTGGCTCCACTTCCTGCGTGCTGGAGTTGCAGGCATGAACCACCATGCCTGGTATGTGCAGTCCTTGGGTATGAACCCAACGCCTCCTGCATATTAGGCAAGCACTCTATCAACTGAGCTACATCCACAGCCCCATCCAGGTATTTATTGAGCACTTACTGTATGCTGGGCCCTGGTGGAACCGACTCTCAGAAGTGTGACATCTACATAGTCACACAAACACTTATACCAGCAAGACCCCTTTTTATAGGTAAGCAGCTACTGTTAGTCAGCCATGCTAAGGCGCCCTACTCTCTTATGCCTTCAGGTGTCAGGCTCATTGGGGGTTCAGAGCAGACACTTGGCTTTCATCGTTCCTCTCATGAACCTCCCTTTCACTTTCCTACCCACAAATCCTAAATTCTGACCACATCCACTTCACAAAGATTGTGCAGCAGATAGAAAAACCGCAACTTCCTGGCTCCTTCAAGGATGGTTTCCATTCCCCAGAGCCCATGGTCTCCCAGCGTGTGGGATTGGGAACCAAAGTATCCGGCCCCTCTGCCCACCTTCAGGTCATATTTAAGTAAAGTCCTTATCAAAGACAGGGACCATGGGGGTGGGAATAGGAGATGCTTTACCAAAGCCCAGGTTTTCATGGATATCCTGGGGGATTGGGAATTCTCGGTGCTATAGCCTCTCCTCCTCTCTACAGGGGCCTCACACACTTTATGTCTTCAAATCCTTAGTACATGACCCTGGTGGGAGAAAAATAATAAGACGGGGGGGGGGTGTTTGAGGACAGCTAGAAGGGGCTGAAAACCCAAGAGTGTCTCCTACGGGGCCAATAAAGCCAAGGCTACTGCTTGTGTCGCTGTCAGGCTATCTTAGGGCGGGGACCCCTAAGGAAGAGGTGCCTGGGGGACCATTCTGGCTCACAGGGGCGGTGCAGCTTGTGACTCAACTCTGCGCTGACTCAGTCTCGGGCTGGGGGCCAGTCCTGCATATTTTCCGAAGAAAAGTTACTCAGGGCCCTCCCCACCCTTAGGACACCCCTCCCTCCCGCTTTCCGCCGTGGGGCCTGGGAACCCAGTTCTGGGCGTGGACGAGGGCCAGTGCCAGTTTGTGTACAGTTTGCCCTTAGTCTCCAAAGCACCTTCCAGCGCGCACTGACACGAATTGAATGCACCAGAGCAGATCCTGTAGCCCGAGACCACTGGGTCTTGGAGGAGGAGGGATTAGTGTGAGAGTGCACAGGACACTGACCCAGCCCACACCCGGTGCGCCCGAGACACGTTGGCCTGGAGGCCTGGAGAATCTCCCGCCCACGCATGCCCTGCTCCGCAGCCCTGGGCGCCCTCTGGTGGAAAGGTAGTCAGTGACTCAGGCCAGGCCATCACCTCAATACCCTGCCCAAGGATGAGCTGAGTTCTACTCTGACCCTGGCGAGACATGTTCCCTCCTCGTGCCTTTTTTTTCCCCCTTTAGGAGTCCATTTTAATTCCAGCATGCCAATCTGAGCCTGGGGTGGAGGTGGGGCGCAGTGTGTGCTCAAGTCTTTAATCCCTGCACTCGGTAGACAGAGGCAGGTGGTGGATCTGTGAATTGGAGGGCAGCCTGGTCTACAGAGCGAGTTCCAGAACAGCCAGGGTTACACAGAGAAACCCTGTATCGAAAGATAAATGTGTGGTGTGGCTAAGGCTGTAGCTCATTGTTAACAGTACTTGCCCTGCTTACACGGGGCTGTTTTCCACCTTTTGCATGACCTGAAAGCAAAAATAAAACAAACCCCTTTGTAGATCTCTTTGGATGGCTCCCACTTTCCGGGGGCCTGGGGATAGAGGATGAGTGTGGATAGTTGGCTGGCACTTGGATGCTAGGCACCAATGTTCTAGATTTGGAACTTTATAAAAGTTTGCTATTTATTTTCATTTATGTGTGTGTTTGAGCTCCTGCATGCACAGGTCTGTGGATCCCAAGGAGCTGAAGTTACAGTTGTGAGCCACTACATGGGGCCAGGGGATTGAAACAGAGTCCTCTGGAAGAGCAGCCAGTGCTTTTAACATCTCTTCAGGCCACATACTCAGCTTTTAATGATAAGTTTAACCGGTGAATAATCTCTCCAGACCAATTAGCCTTTTTTGTTAAGTTTTGGGAGCTCAAATTCAGGCCTTTATTGTTTGCCCAGAAAGCTCTCTTACCCACTGAGCCATTCCCCAACCCTTGTTTTTCATTTTGAGACAGGCTCTCTACCCTGAACTCATTCTGCTGTCCAAGGTGGCCTAGGGACTTGCCATCATCCTGCCTCAGCGCCTCTTGAGTAGGTAGGAAAGGTTAAAAATGAACAGCACTACCCAGCTAGTTTTTCCTTTTAGTGTGTGTGTGTGTGTGTGTGTGTGTGTGTGTGTGTGTTGTACAGGCAATTCCACTGGCCTGCTTTCAGGGTCCCGGTAGGTACCTACATCATGACCTACCGCAGCCAGATGTACCAGGTGTTTGCAGTAGATGTAAGGACCCACCTGCCACCCCAGCTCTCTCTCTGATCTCCACCTCCAATGTTCCCTCTCCTTATCTGTCCCCTCTCTCTGCTCTCATGACTCTGCTCCCCATCTGTCTACCTGTCTATATGACCACTTGTCTGCCTCTGTCCCTTCGCCAAGTCCCACAGTACTCTTGCTTTCCCCCAATAAACCTTTAGACTAGATCTGTTTTATGGTGTAACTTCTCAGGAGTACACCTTGGCCGGGCTCTCCAAAAATACCCCCTTGCCACATTATATTTCATAACGGCGTGTAAGCATATACGCCGCCACAGCATACCCTGTGAAGGTTGAGAAAAAACGGCTTGCAGGTATTGGCTTTTTCTTTCCATCATATGGGTTTTGGGGATTAATCTGAGGCTTGGCAGCAACAGCCTTTATCTACTGAGGTATCTTGGCAGCCCCATGCCCAGCATCTTCTTTAATAAAAAGAGTTAAAGAAAATTTGCCCCTTGGCAGTTACTATTTGGGAAGGAAGGGTGTCCTTCAATGGCATACGCACTGGTCAGTTGCCTCTGATACAAAAAAATCCTAATAAATCCAGTGTGTCACAAAACTACAAAGACACAAGGGAGGAGGGCGTTTGGGGGGAAAAGGGTGGTTAGTAGGGGTGAGAAGGCAAAAGGAAGCGAAAATGGCAAGGCACGTATGAAACTGTTGTGTAATTAACAAAATGGTTTGAGTAAAATTTTATGACAGCAGGTTAGGTAATTACTCAGAGTGAGAACCAAGAATCCACATAGCCTACTCCCTACCAACCCAAAATTGCAGGTCCAATCTCTGAGTTCGAGGTCAGCCTGGTCTACAGAGTGAGTTAACAGACAGCTAGGCTACACACACAAAAAACCCTGTCTATTATTATTATTATTATTATTATTATTATTATTATTATTATTATTATTATTATTATTATTATTATTAGTTGTTGTTGTTGTTGTTGTTTTCGAGACGGGGTTTCTCTGTATAGTCCTGGCTGTTCTGGAACTCACTGTGTAGACCAGACTCGCTCGAACTCAGAAATCCGCCTGCCTCTGCCTCCCAAGTTCTGGGATTAAAGGCGTGCGCCACCACTGCCCGGAGAGAAACCCTGTCTTGAAAAACAACAACAACAAAAATTTTTAAAATAAGAAAAAAGACTGAAAGCGATGATTTATCCTTCGCCAAGAGGTAAAACTATCTATGTAAAACTACACTTTATCAAGATGGTCACAAACAGGAAGTGCGTCATATTACGTCACTTGAGTTGCGCACGTTCCAAACCGGATATCGGAGTTAGAGCGACTAAGCTCTTCCTTTAAGAAGATGGCTGCGGGTGGTAACAGGGACGGTGAGAAGCGCGGCTCGAAAAGCCAGGCGGACTCTGGCTTCCTGGGACTGCGGCAGACCTCGGTGGATCCCGCTCTGAGGCGGCGACGGCGGGGCCCCAGAAACAAGAAGCGCGGCTGGAGGAGGCTCGCCGAGGAGCCGCTGGGGATAGAGGTCGACCAGTTCCTGGAAGACGTCCGGCTGCAGGAGCGCACGACCGGGTACGTGGGGCGGGACTTCCGGTGGCGTGGTCGTGCGCTTTGTGACCTGGTGCCAGACGGACCGGGAATCCCGGCTGGCTGTGGGAGACTTTTCAATAGTGTCTTTAACAAATAAGCATGCGAAAATCCCAACAAAGATTAAGTTTTCTCCTAGTTGTTTTTTTTTTTTTAATTTGAAACAGGGCCTCACTATATAGGAGGACCCGGCACTTGGTATGTAGACAAGGCTGGCTCCGAACTCAAGTTTCCTCTGCCGCCTGAGTGCTGGCATTAAAACCTTTTGCCACAGAGTTTGAATTTCAAGTGAAAGAGAGTAAAGTGCGCGCACCCCATCGTGGTATATTTTAAATTCTGTGTGAAAGCTCCAGGTGTAGCATGAGGAAGACCCCCATGGTTTGAGGAAGAGTTGGGATGGGCCCAAAAAGTTAGACCCCCATTTTTGGAGGGCCTGTTATCTTTCCAGCATGACTTTGGCAAATAGTCTGCATTTTTATCCTTCAGTGGCTTGTTGGCAGAGGCCCCAAACGAAAAGCTCTTCTTCGTGGACACTGGATTCAAGGGAAAAGGTGAGGAGTGCTCTTGTGAGGTTGTGTTGCTGGCGTTTCTCTGAGACTTGCACCCGTGAGATCTGCACTGATGACGTAATTTAAAGCAAAACTAACTAACTCATTTTGGAAAGAGTCTTGGTCACAATATTTGTGGGGGGTGGGGGTGGGGTTTGGAGACAGGGTTTCTCTGTGTAGCCCTGGCTGTCCTGGGTAGACCAGGCTGGCCTCGAATTCAGAAATCTGCCTGCCCTTGCCTCCCCAGTCAGTGCTGGGATTAAAGGCATGCAACACCACAGTCTTACCATGTATACCATATTGGCCTCAAGCTTAGATCTGCTTGCCTCTGCCTCCTGAGTGCTGGAAATAAAGGTGTGCTCTACCACTGGAGGCTAGAAGGGACAGTCTTTAGTCTAAAGGATTACTTTGAATGGCTTTGGCGCAAGCTTGAGATGGTTAAGAAAGGGGACCTGTTGTTCATTTTTGTTCGGTTTTATTGAGCTGTATCATTCAGCTCCCCCCCCCCACCCCCAAAGAGCATGGTAGCAATCATGATGACCCACAATTTAATTTCTCTGAGTTGCAGGCCAGCCTGGTCTACATAGTGAGCTCCAGGACAGCTAGGGCTACACAGTGAGTCCTTGTCTCAAAACAGAGAGAGCCAGGCTTGGTGGCGCACGCCTTTAATCCCAGCACTCGGGAGGCAGAGGCAGGCGGATTTCTGAGTTCAAGGCCAGCCTGGTCTACAGAGTGAGTTCCAGAATAGCCAGAGCTACACAGAAAAACCCTGTCTCAAAAAAACCAAAAAAACCCAAAACAAAACAAAAAAAAAAAAAAAAAAAAAAAAACCAGAGAGAGAACAAGAGGATCTGTTTTAGTCAGTAGGAAGGAAACATGTCTTGGCAAGATGGCTTTACTCTGGCAGAACTTGGGTTTGGACCTGCTGGGACATGAAGATAAGGGCAAGTTAGGGATTGCTTTGATGAGTAATGGGGTTTTCACCAAGGTGGCAGAAAAACACTTAAAATGGGAAGCCTGGTTCAGCAGGTACTGAAAACAAGCCAGTGCCTGGTCCCGCAGGACAGCCAGTGGCTTTGCAGAGCAAGCTGGCAGCTTTGCCAACAGCCAGGCACATTAGTATGCATGATGTGAGTCAAGGGGTCCTGTTAATGAAAACACGACCTTCAATGACAAGGTCCGGAGAACCCAGGGAAGCTTCGTGGGGACATGGGGACGTTAACATCTAAAGTAATGGGTTCCATCTGCCCTACTCAGGCCAGTGCATGGAGTTTTCAATCTAGGTTCTATGTGCAAGGGGAAACATGGCGTTTATCATTCCGAGTTATGCTTATTTTTGATTCAGTAATAGCTATGCTTTGTTTTTGTTTTGAGAAAAGGTCTCCTCTGTACCTAGGCAACCTGAAAGGTCATTGTGTGACCCAGGCTGGCCTGTAACTCAGCATCCTCCTGCCTCAGCCTCCTAAGTGCTTAGATTACAAGTAGGAGTCAACTGGCCATCTATAGAGTTTTATCCATAAAAGAAGCTGGCGTTCATTTTTTGTTTTTACATTCATTTTTAGTTTGTGTGTGCATGTGCCCGAGTGAGCGTGCACCATCTAGGATGTGCCCCGGCATGTGTGTGGTTGGAGGGTACCATGTCTGAGTCAGTTCTTCCCCTATGTTCTGGGATTGGCCTCAGGTTGCCAGGCTTGGTAGCTAGAGCCTTGCCTCTGCCTCTGCGCCATCCTGCAGTTTAGCATTCATTTTGTGTGTGTGTGTGTGTGTGTGTGTGTGTGTGTGTGTGTGTGTGTGTGGCTTGTTGCTGCTGCTCTTATTTGCAGTGCTGGGTGGAATCTGGGACCTTGTGTGTGCTCCTCAGGTACTCCCATGCCCTGTTAACGTTTTTGGAATTAGGTTCTCTCTGTTTAGCTCAGGCTGGCCAAAGACTCAATCCTCCTGCCTCCGTCTCCAGAGCTTTAGTGTTACAGGTGTGCACTTAGTACTCGGCCTCCTTAGTGGGTTCTGCAGCATCTGATGTTCTCCTGATGGGCTTTGGAAAGTAGAAAGCAGGGTGCTAAGAGAGGGCCACAGCCTGCGTCTCCTGGAGCCTGCGTCCTCCTGGAGGCCTGCCCTCTTCCCTGTTAGTCCTGAGGTCCTTTCCCTGCTTTGTCTATGAGTCCTTCCAGATAGGTCTCTGGGGACTTAGTCCCCCATCACAGGGCCTATCTCCTGTTTGCCTAGGCTGTGGTGGATCGGATCTGGGACTCTGGGTTCTTTTTTGGGGTTTCTTTTTTGGTTTTTCGAGACAGGGTTTCTCTGTGTAGCCCTGGTGTCCTGGAACTCACTCTGTAGACCAGGCTGGCCTCAGAAATCTGCCTGCCTCTGCCTCCCGAGTGCTGGGTTTAAAGGCATGCACCACCACTACCTGGCTTAGAACTCTGGGTTCTTAATCTAGGATCTTCCCTTGTAGGTGAACAAGGTCAGTCTGGGAACCTTAGGCTGTGTGCTGATAACCTAGGTTGAAGGCCATCAGGCCCTGGTTAACCTGAAGTTGGGGATTGGTTTATGAAGCGAGGGAAGGAGGCCTAAGGTAAAGTCTCTTCCCCTGCTGCAGAACCAAGAAAGAAGAGGACCTGGGTCCAGAAGAAGTCACAGCGTCTCCAGAAACCCCTACGGGTTGACCTTACCCTTGAGAATCATTCTAAGATCCCTGCTCCCAAAGAGTGAGTCCTTCCAGCCCTGCCCCCTGAAGACTGTAGGAAGGTGGAGTGGTGGAGGCAGTTGAGAGAGCAGACTAGAATATATATAGCTGGGTCTCTGGAGAGTGGCTTAGAGGATTCAGCCCTGGTGTTAAGGCAGCAGGGTAGCCTGAACCAAGTAGGGACTATGGGGTAAAGAAGGGTCGGCCCTAGGAGAGGACAGCTAGCAGGCTCAGCTGCCCTGAGGGAGTCTGCGGGATCTGGTGTTGTGAATGCTCAGATCTAACTGTAGTATTGGGTATGAGCTTCTGTTCTGAACCAGTTGACAAGAAGGCTATGCTGAGGTAGGCAAGAGAAAGGCTGCTGAGCAGCAAGAACAGCCCAGCTGGGAGGGAGGGGCTCCTCATGCTCAGCTGTTGCCTTACCAGTTGCCACCCTTTCCTTACCCAGCATCCTCGCACATCAGGTCCCTAATGCCAAGAAGCTCAGGCGGAAGGAGGAGTTATGGGAGAAACTGGCAAAGCAGGGCCAGCTGCCCAGGGATGTGCGCAAGGCACAGGCCCGGCTCCTTAACCCTCCCACACCAAAGGCCAAACCTGGGCCCCAGGACATCATTGAGCGACCCTTCTATGACCTCTGGAACCCAGACAGTGAGTGACTCTGCACTCTTGCAGATGGGCATGACTGGTGTGGGCGGTTGTCCATATTTTACACTGTTCACAAGTGTGGCATCCAAGGGCATACTCTGCAGATGTTGGCAGACTTCCAGCATGGAGTCTGAGGTCTTCAGGGCCATCCTTCCCTGCTTGTGGGGCTCCCTTCCCAGTCTTCAGTCTCCCCCATTTGTGAAGTCCCGAGTTGTGGTGTGAGGCCCTGGGAGCCTGAGCATCTTCCCTTGCCTGGATTTCAGTGTCATTTTTAGCAATGTGGAGGGACTGGTAGGGTCCCTGGAGCACAAACTCCAGTCTCTGCTAGAAAGCTCATTGCAGTCACTCTCCTCTCCCTGCAGACCCTCTGGACACGCCTTTGATTGGTCAGGATGCATTTTTTCTGGAGCAGACCAAGAAGAAAGGTGTGAGGGTAAGTTTGCATAGGCAGGCAGTGGAGTAGGGAGGGCAGCTCTTTCATGGTCCCCATGCCTGTCATGCTATAGTGGTCTGTGTCCCTGTCCTAGCTCCCATGGTGACCAACCTTGGGAGGGTGACCTCACCTCAGTGCCTCCATTCCTTCCTCACACTGTAGAGTGTGGGCTAAAGAAGAAATGTCTGAAAACAGCCTGGTGCTCACTGTTGGCACTGTGGGTTGGAGGTTGGTTTGTGGCCATCATCTTGAGCTCTAAGTGTTCGCTGATGGGGGCCAAGTGGCTCCCTGTGAGATTGGAAGAAACCTTGGCCTTCACATGCGTGTGTTGTGTGTCTCTAGGAAATGAGAGGTTAGGAGCCAGGCTTCAGGGAGGCCAGAGGCCAGCACTGGAGAAAAGCCCCTGGGGCTAGAGGCCTGGAGGAGCAAGCCAGCCATAGGCAGAGGGGCTTCAGGCACAGAAGCTACAAGGCAGAGCAGGGCCAGAGACCTGTGCAGCCACGGACATGCAGTGGGCCCTGGGTCACCATGTATATCCTAAGACAGTAGTCCCAGAACTCAAGGGACCAGGTTGGGGAAGTTTGGACTAGTAGGGAACCACTTAGTGTAGGGCCTATACCAGGAAAAAGACTAGATGGGGTGGGCAAGACAGCTTGACATAGAGGGCGCTGGTCACCTGAGGTTTCTGATGTGAAGATCTGGTCTTCATGTTCTTTGGGAACTTTTGGGCCACATGGGCACCAGAGTTGTCATCCATACTTTGCTGTGACAGCAGAAGGCCTACAGCACAGCCAACGTGGCAGTGTGCCAGGGCATATAGACCGTCTAGACCTAGCATGTCACACATGTTGGCAAATGTTGCGCGCTCCCCCTCCCCCAGCTGAGCAAAGGTGATGCACCCCCTTTAATCCCAGCACTCCGGAGGTGGGAACAGAAGGCTCTCCAGCCTGGCCTTCAGAGTGAGCTCCAGGACAGCCAGGGCTACACAGAGAAAATCCTCTTTCAAAAAGGAGAGCAGATGCTGCCCCATTTCCCTCGTGGGTCTTGTGGCCTGCAAAGCCCTTCCTGTGGAGCAATTGCTCACTCCAGGGACAGGTGTCCCCTGTGCAGGGTGTGAGGTCCTGGCCTCATGAGCCCTGAGTCCCAGCACCCCAGATGGGAGAGCTCCAGTGTCTGGCTCCTGGTCCTTTATATCTCCACAATAAAACAGTGAGATGGGCTGGTGGGCAGGTAACGGGACCTGTGCTCCATGGAGAAGGGGCTGGTGTCAGAGCCTCCCATGGTGGAAGGCTGAGCACAGAAAAGGGTGTAGGGTGAAGCCTTTAGTGAGGCTCAGTTCTCTCAGTCCTACGTTGTCGGGCCCCATGTCTTAACAGTGTCACACTGCTCTCGGGGCTTCAGTGTAGGCATTTTAGGGGTACACTGATGGTTCTTGCATGGAGTTCATCCTGCCTTCCTGCTCTTGCCTTCCTCCAGCGGCCACAACGCCTCCACATCAAGCCTTCCCAGGTGCCCGCCGTGGAGGTGATTCCTGCGGGAGCCTCCTACAACCCAAGTTTTGAAGATCACCAGGTTAGTGTGCAGTGGGTTCCTGGCCTAACCCAGTGCAGGTTTCACTGTCTGGAGTCCTCGCTCCTGTTTACCCTCCCTTACCTCAGGCCCCACCTGCTTCCTTCCCTGAATTTGTCTGTTCAGGGACCAGACCATCTAATCAGAACCCAGCATGGTGTGAGGGTGAGAATAGCTCAGATATCTCCATTGGGTGTGTGTAGAGGGTGGAGCCATGAGCTGGACCAGTGCTAAGACTCAGGCATGGGGTAGGATCAGAGGGACATCCCTGAATTAGACTCACCCTGAACTTTCACCTCTGCCCAGGCCCTGCTTCGCGAGGCCCATGAGGTGGAGCTGCAGCGTGAGAAAGAGGCCGAAAAGCTGGAGCGACAGCTGGCCCTGCCCACCTCAGAGCAAGCTGCCACCCAGGTGAGCCCCATCCTCTGCTTGTCACTGCCTATAACCCCACCTGCCCCCACTTGCTGACCACCCGGCTCCCTAGGAGTCCGTGTTTCGGGAGATGTGTGAGGGCCTCCTGGAGGAGTCTGATGGTGAGGATGAGCATGAGGCAGGCTGTGCCGCACTGCCAGAGGCTGGTGATGGGACCACTGAGACCTCACCTACTGGTGCTACTGGTCCTGAGAAGAGGATGGAGAAGAAGACGGAGCAGCAGCGGCGGCGGGAGAAAGCTGCTCGAAAGCTGGTGAGCACCCTTCTCTGTAACCTTGTGGCCACACAGGGCCCTCGGACAGAAGTGGATGACAGGGAAAACAGCTATTGAGTGACCCGATACCAGTGTCATCAAAGGAGAGGTCGTGGCCTTGTGGGGCGCTGGGGAGGAAGGCCCTGGGCAGAGTGGCACTAGGCTGAGCTCTTACCCTCTGTCCACAGCGGGTGCAGCAGGCTGCACTGAGGGCAGCCCGGCTTCAGCACCAAGAACTCTTCAGGCTTCGTGGGATCAAGGCCCAGGTGGCCCGAAGGCTGGCAGAACTGGCACGCCGGAGGGAGCAGCGGCGCATGCGGCGTCTGGCAGAGGCTGACAAGCCCCGAAGGCTGGGACGGCTCAAGTGAGGCACAGGCTAGGGCTCCAGAAAATGGAGATTTTCTTGGCTCTGAGAGCCAAATCCCTGAGTGTCCTCAACCTTGTGTTCTGTAGGTACCAGGCTCCTGACATTGATGTACAGCTCAGCTCTGAGCTGTCTGGCTCACTCAGGACACTGAAGGTACTTGCCATGAGGGTGACAGCGTGCTATGGGGACCCTGTGCTCAGTGATGATAACCATCCTTGCTCCCCGTGCCCGCTCGGGCTGTGGGCGACAACATGGCTGCCCTGGGCTGGGCCAGTGGGCCATTGCCTGGGGACTGAGGGCACAGGGTCAGGGGTGAGGTGGGGAGGGCAGGTGCTGATGTAAGTTTCTGACCCTCAGAAGGCCTTTTGTCACAGCCTCTCTTGTCAGTCCTAGTGAGTCCCCTCATGCTGACCTGGGCCCGGGCCTGGCTTGGAGGTTCCCGTTTTCGCAGCTGTAGCCTCTGTCCTCTGAGCCTAGCTAGGATAGCACACATTGACTTCAGTACAGTATAGAGTCCCCTGGAGTTCAGCAGGGTGTAGCTGGGGGTACTCTGTGGAGGCTTTAGGAAGATGCAGAGCTCCGTCTGAACCCCAGTGTATCTAGGATCCTGCTAAAGTCTCTCCGTCCCTCTGTCCCACAGCCAGAAGGTCACATTCTCCGAGACAGGTTCAAGAGCTTCCAGAAGAGAAATATGATTGAGCCCCGGGAACGAGCCAAGTAAGATCTGCCACCGTGGGAAGGACAGGGGTGGGGTGGGGGGTGGGTTGAGACACTCCCCCCTCCCTCCAATCCCCTGAGATAAGGGGTGTTCACCATATTTTCCCCTTCCCCAGGTTCAAGCGCAAATACAAAGTGAAGCTGGTGGAGAAGCGGGCCTACCGTGAGATTCAGTAAGTGAGGCCCACCAGCATGTGGCTGGCTGACATTCTGTGAACCGTGGTCTACCTTGCCCCATGGTAGCTTAGCCTTCCTCCCTTTTGAAAGCTGCCAGTGTCAGGCCCAGTGGGGGCTCGGGAATCTAGAGAAGGGTTGAAGAGGATGCCTAAGGGAATCAACCAAACGTCTCAAATCAGAAGGGGCATTAAGTGAGAAAGGCTGTGGGGTGCAGCCCTCCACTCATCTACCTCAACTCTGCCCTCTGTCCTCAGGTTGTAGCTGTGCAGATGTCGGAGCCCTGCCCCTCAATAAAGTGCTGTGACCAACGCTGGGGTCTTGTTATTTTCTTCTGCCCCTCCTCTGCTGCCCAGGTCTTAGCACAGCTCCTCTCCACCACAGCCTGCCTTCAGTGCTGAATATGTGGAGAGCACAGCTCTACAAACACTCTACCACTGAGCCACGCCCCCAGCATCTCACTGGGGGATTCTAGGCAGGGCTCTACCACTGAGCCACACCTACTTCTCTTCATTGAGCCACACCCACTTTCTTTAGATCATGAGTTTCTTCAGTTCCTTCAGATCTTTGCTCAAGTTTCAGATCTCACTGTGGTCTCCCATGACCTGTGTCCTATTGTAAGTTGTCCTAATCCTCTCTCGTCCCTGGTTGTATCTGTCACTCTTGGCATTCTGTTTATTAGAACTTCTGTTATTTTTGTAGTTCTTACTTGGGTGGGGTCTCATGTAGCCTCATACTTTATGTAACTGAGGGTCACCTTTAACTGATCCTCCTGCTTCCTCCTCCCAATTCTGGGATTTCAGTTTAACACCACCACACCTTGCTAGTGTGTATAATTGATACAATTTTTAAAAAATATTTTATGTATATGAATACACTGTAGCTGTACAGATGATTGTGAGCCATCATGTGGTTGCTGGGAATTGAATTTGGGACCTCTGTTGGCTTACTATATCTAAGTACACTGTAGCTGTCTCAGACACACCAGCAGAGGGTGTCAGATCTCATTATGGATGGTTGTGAGCCACCATGTGTTTGCTGGGATTTTAACTCAGGACCCCTTGAAGAGCAGTCAGAGCCATCTCTGTAGCCCAACTGATGCAATTTTTATTTCTACTAATCTTAAAACATTGTCTGTAACCAGAAAGTCATATATCCAGATGTCACACACTTCAGACTGGAATCTATAAGACCTTCATGAAGCAGAAAAACTAAGTGACTCCATTCCAGTTAAAGTGTCCAAGATCAATCCAAGCGTTTTAGGAGATGGGGGTCCCTCTTCATTTCCTGTTTAGAAACACCTTTGGCAAAAAAACAAGTGTACATTCTTTTTTTTTTAAAGATTATTTTATTTATATGAGTACACTGTAGCTGTCTTCAGACACACCAGAAGAAGACATCAGATCCCATTTCAGATGGTTGTGGGCCACTATGTGGCTGCTGGGAATTGAACTCAGAACCTCTGGAAAAGCAGTCCATGCTCTTAACCATTGAGCCATCTCTCCAGGCCCCAAGTTTATATTAAAGGGAAAAAATGGAGCTGGGGAGGTGGTTCAGTAGTCAAGGGTGTTTGCTGTTTTGGCCGAGGACCTGGGTTCAGTCCCCAGCCAGTACTCCTATCAGGTCCTCATGGCCTCGTATACAGTTAGGTTCTGGGGATCCAATGACGGCTTATGTTTGTGTGCATACAAACATACTCGGGCACATAAAAAGGTTTTGTTTTATTTTTGCTGTCACACATTGTATAAATCAGACTGGCTTCAAACTCATGGAGATCAGCTACCTCTTCTGGAATCAAAGGTGTTACGTCATCACAGCTGGTCCTAAGTTTCATTTTTAAAAGATTTGTGCTACACAGAGAAACCCTGTCTTGTAAAAAAAAAAAAAAAGATCTGTGTGTATCATGTGTTTTGCCTGCATGTATGTCTGTGCACCTCATGCCTGGTGCCCACAAAGGCCAGAAGGTGGTACCCTGGAAAAGCAGCCAGTGCTCATAAACACTGAGCTATCTCTCCAGCCCTAAATCTTCATTTAAGAAGAATATGATAAGCTTGGAATTCAGTTTGTTTTGTTCTTGAGAGGGTCTCATGCAGTGCTGACCTGGAACTCCTGGTATTCCAGCTTTCATGCTCTTGTCAATAGAGCTGTATGCCTACCCTGGTTGGTGTTTGATGGTTCAGGCAGGTGCCGTGTGCTCCTGAGTGCCTGACTCATCTAGTTTTATATATATATGGAATTTTAACTTACTGAGGTTTTCATACATGTATACATTGTGTTTTGATCATATTCACCCTCATTCCCAGAAACCCTCCAAATTGCTGGCCACCAGGGCTGGCGGGGTTCTGTAACCTGAGGACAGTGAAAGTGAAGACAGTGATCACCTGTTGATAAGCAAGGGGCCCTGAATAGTTAGAGCTGTCTATACAGTCACAAGATTTTATTCAAAGACAACATCAGAATTGTAAAAGTCCCGCTCCTGCCACTGAGTCGGTCATTTTCCAACCCTATTTTGCACTAAAAGCACAATTTCAGCAAGCCAAAAATAAATATGTAAAAGAGAAAGGGAAAAAAATGTAACCAGATGTGTTCAATGGACATGAGTACATACCCAGCTGGTTGCAAATGCAGTTACATAGTTTTGCAAGATTAAAGACAGTTTAACCTTTTGTGGGTGTAAGTCTAGTCATGAAATAGCACTCCTCTGTCATACTTTTTAGATTGCAGAGATAAGTTCATTGTACCAAGCAACTTTTCCTGGTGATATGAAGGTAGATTTCTGATACCATCTCTCCAAGAACCATTTTTTAAGTCTGTTGATCAGACATAGCTTCCTCAGAAGAATTATGCAAGCAGGACCCATTGTCTCCACACTGCCAAAGGCTTACTCAGTGTGACTCTAGCTGTTTCTCTAGGGACATATCCCAAAATACCACATGTGGAGGGTCGATAGAGGGAGAGAAAAGAGGAAGGTTTTACCTCTTGAAAAGGAGTATTGGGAAAAGCAGAATCATCCACAGGGCTTTCAGCCTGCTTGATCCCAGCCTTACCTGTGATCTACAGTGAAATTAAATACCGCTGTGAGCATAAACAGCATAGCAAAAGAAAGGAGAGAGAGCTTGTAGCACATGTAGGCTAGGTAATAAGCAGAGACCACTAAGATTAACCGTGGACCTTGCCATGTGGAGTCCCATGAGGGAAGCACTCATATGCCATTCCCTGCGGATGCTGCATGGCCACAATTGCCCCATGACACCAATCTCCTGCTCTAGAGTGGAAGGGGCTTGGAGCCAGAATAAATATGTCAAGTGTCTGAACTTCAAGCTACAGGTGAACCAACCCAGAAAGCCCCCTTAGCCAGCCTGGAAAGGGGTCTCTAGGGGAAGCTCCCATTGTGCCCATTCAGAAAGCAGCACTGCCCTGTGCACCTTTTAGGGTCTGCTGCTTGCTGCAGTGGGATTTCTCATTAGGGTGAAGGGTAAGAGAGTCCAGCCAGAACTTCCCAATGGCCAGTATCTCCAGAACTTTGGTTCTCCTTGAACTCAAGAGGACCCTGGAACTGGAGTTACATGTTGTCAGACATCATGTGCTGTGAATCAAAAACGGGTTCTGTGGAAGAATAGCCAGTGTTCTTAACTAATGAGCTATCTCTCCACTGTGTGTGTGTGTGTGTTGTTCATAGAAGCCAAAGAGATATCCTGGAAAGAGATACAGGCATTTATAAGCCACCAGAACTGAACTCTGGTCCTAAGATCAGCAAACATCCTCAACGGCTAAACTGTGTGTCTAGTCTCCCGTCTCCTTTTAAGGTTGGGGTGGGGTCTCAAGTAGTCCAGGTTATCCTTGAATTTCCTGGTCACAGTGGAGGGCCTTGAACTTCTGATCTTCCTGCCTCCGCCTCCTGAGTGCTGGGATTTCAGACCTACATTATTGTGCTTTGTTTTATGAAAGATGCTGGGGTTTGAACCCAGAGCTTAAGTGAGTACTCTCCCAACAGCTATAGCTTTGAGACTTTTGTCTTAACAGGAAAAAAAAAAGTTCAGTATAAAAATATTGGAACCACTGGGGGAAATGATAATGAATTTGCTGGAGTCCCACTGCCCCTGTAACTTGGCACAGAATGTGTTGATTGCATGCCAGAGTCGATGCATGCAGCACCAGAACACAAAACCCCTGGCCAGCACACACTTCCTCCCATTCTCACAGTGTCAGGCTTTAAGCTTTCTCCCAGACTCCCGGTTTCCTCACAGCCCCCAGGAGTGAGATCAGCCTGGGAAAAGGACTCTGTTTATCTCCACCCCCAACCCCTCAAAGGTATCAGCAGTCTATAAACAGGGCTGGAGAAAATGGTCCAGTCCTAATCACTTTAGCACTCAGATCATTGTCATACATGGGCAGTGAACTGTGTTGTACTGAAAACAACCCTAAGTCGCCTTCAGGAAGGAGGTCACACATCCCTGCAGACTTGAAATTGGAACATGGGTTGGCAGCCTGCGGGGAGTATGGGGGGGGGGGGCTGGAGTTGGGAACCAGGCTCCCTCTGATGGTCATGCCAGACAGCATGGGGCATTTACTGTATGTGGAACATGCATTTCCTGCAGCCTCACTGAATTTCCTGAGTTTGCCTTGAGGGGCCATGGCCAGGCTGCAGGCTCGATGACCTGGTTACAGAGACCACCACATCCAACCCATGCCATCACCCACATGGTGGTGCCCCAGTGGCCCTGAGCTTCCTCCCCGCCTCCATTGAGTTCCTAGGTTTCCCGTCGTTATGGATGTTCTGTGTGAGAGGTGGACTTGGAAAGTATCACTTAAGAGATGTTCTTTATGTACTCCAGCAACTTTCCTACTCTCGGCTGCCCCTGCCATCTGTCCCAGCTCGCACAGAAAGCATTGTTCTCTGCTCTGCAGAACATTCCTTTCTGGGATGGGAGAGAGGAAGAAGTGACAAGAATAGCCTTCAGGATAGGCTTTATGAGGTATGTGTGGGAGTCTCCCCTTCATCTACTTATTTTATAGTGCTTGCTCTTCTTTTTTTTTTTTTTTTTTTTTTTTATGATGATGTTCTTGTCCTGGAGAAACCTTTCCAAATGTCATTAAAAAAGAAAGAAAGAAAGAAAGAAAGGAAGAAAGAAAGAAAGAAAGAAAGAAAGAAAAAGAAAGAAAGAAAGAAAGGCAGGCAGGCATGGAAATTTTAAACCACTGAGTGAGAAGTTCTGCCTGACAAGACCCCATCTACAGCCCAGAAACATTCTGACAGGACTGTAACATTCTGACTGTAACATTCCTGACAGAATTCAAGCCCACTGCTAAGAGCTGCTACAAACAAAACCAACAAACACCCCTGGAGGAAAATAGTCTGAAGAATTGAACCAGCTGGGTAGAAATACAGTGGATTGTAGTCACAGAAAGAAATTCTTGGTCCTGGTTGCTCCAGAGATCTTATTGCCTATGGCTCCTGAGTGTTGAAATTGAAGGTATATGCCATGCCCAGTCAGAAACAACTCTTGACTTCTTTAGCAACTAAAAAAGGAAGACTTATAATGGCTACCTTCTGAAGAGACATGTGGCTTACAAAGAGTCAATGTAGACTATAGGGAGAATGAGTTAGCTGACTTCTAGAGTCCCAGCTAGAACATAGGGGTTGTAGCTCAGTGGTAGAGCCCCTGCCTAGAATCCCCCAGTGAGGGGCTGGGGGCGTGGCTCAGTGGTAGATCCAGATGCTGGGAATTGAACATGTGTTTTCTGGAACAGCACATTCTTTTAACTGCCGAGCCATTATCCTATCCTTGAAGTATTTGTTTTGGTTCATGGGTTTAGAGGCACAGTCAGTCTATCATGGTGGGGAAGGTATGGCTAAAGAGAATAGTTCAGGCAAGGTGACCCAGAAGCACAGAGAATGAACAATGGAAGGAAGCAGGACAAGCCCTGGTCCTAGTTTCTCCAGCTGGGCGCCACCCCCTAACTTTGCCCACCTCCTGGATGTCAGTTGTATTATGAACCCTCTGAGGTAGCAGTGATGCAGAGGATCAGAGCTCTTGGAACCTAATCCTTTCTGGGAACGCCTCACAGAACACTCACAAGTGTATCTTATTTCTTTGTTTGTCATGGGCACGTATAGGTGTCACAGGACAACTTTTGCAGAAGTCGGTTCTCATCTTCCACTATGTGAGTTCCAGGGTTTGAATTCAGGCCGTCAGGTTTGGCAGCAAGCACCTTTACCTGCTGAGCCATCTCACAGGCCCACCATTGAGATTAAAATCATATATTTTAGAACTACTTTGCCAAGTGAGAAACCAAAGGTCAAGTATCTTAGGATCCCATTTGTAGGACATGTTCAGAATAGGCCAATCCACAGAGCCAGAAGTTATGTATGGAGAGATGCCTCCCCCCACATTTCCCCTGACCCCAATAACCACAGTCATTGACTCTGTTCTGTTTCTGAAAAATTCACACTGGAGCGCAGGTGGAGTAAGAGCCAGAGTTTATTTTTAGCAGGAGAGAAATTGAAAGTTCGGGGAGCAAGGCCTGCCTCTGGCATCTGAACTGGCAATACGGGGAGCAAGGCCTGCCTCTGGCATCTGAACTGGCAATATTAGTTTAGGACTTCCCTCCCCTGGGTCAGTTGGGGTGGTCCCTTCCTGGAGTAGGCAGATGCTTTCTTAGAAACTTCCATACCATACTGGGACTAGAGAGATAGCTCAGTGGTTAAGAGCACTTACTGCTCTTCCTGAGGACCCAGCATTGGCCGGGCGTGGTGGCGCACGCCTTTAATCCCAGCACTCGGGAGGCAGAGGCAGGTGGATTTCTGAGTTCAAGGCCAGCCTGGTCTACAAAGTGAGTTCCAGGACAGCCAAGGCTACACAGAGAAACCCTGTCTCGAAAAACCAAACCAAACCAAACCCCCAAAAACCCTGAGGACCCAGCAGCTTACAGCAGTCTGTTAACTACACGATTTGTCACCCTCACAGACATACATGCAGGCAAAACACCAATGCACATAAAATAAAAATAAAAATAAAAATAAAAATAAAAATAAAAATAAAAATAAAGGGCCGGGCGTGGTGGTGCACGCCTTTAATCCCAGCACTCGAGAGACAGAGGCAGGCGGATTTCTGAGTTCTAGGCCAGTCTGGTCTACAGAGTGAGTTCCAGGACAGCTGGGGCTATACAGAGAAACCCTGTCTCGAAAAACAAAAATAAAAACAAAAAAAACCAAAACAAACAAAAAAATAGTAAAAAAAAAGCCTCCTTGGCTTTTTTTCAGTCTGCTGTAGATGCATTAAATACAGGAATGTTGCAGTATGCAACAGGAGCTCATGGTCTACACAGCAAGCCCCTGGTGTGTGTGTGTGTGTTTGTTCATGTGTGTGTTCATGTAATGGGTAACAGCATGTATGCCTGCATGTGCAATGCCTCAGGTGTATAGGTCAGAGGACAACCTTGGATATCAGTCCTAGCTGTGTTGATACAGTGTCCCTGTTGTTTCTGGTGTACACACTAGGCTCTCTGGTCTTTGGGTTTCCTGGGGTTCTTTCTCTTCTAGAGGGCCAGTGGTTCAATTCCCAACACCCACACTGTGGCTCAAAGCCATCTGTAATTCCAGTCTCAGGTGGTCTACTGCCCTCTTTTGGCCACCACTGGCATTGCAGTCATGTGATACACATGTAATGCAAGCAAAATATACACATAAAATAAAAATAAATTCAGAGCTGGGCAGTAGGGGTGTGCACCTTTAATCCCAGCACTCTGGTGGGAGAAGCAGAGTTTGAGGCCAGCCTTGTCTATACAATGGCTTCCAGAACTACACAGAGAAATTCTGATTTGAAAAAACCCAAATCATTATCATTGTAGCAATAAGTTCAGAAATTTATTTCAACTAAGAAAAAAGGGGTAGTGTTGCATAGATTGGGTGTGGTGTCAAACATCTGCAGTCCCAGAACCTGGAGACAGAGGCAGGAGGATGAGACCTTTAAGGCCATCCTTGGCTACATAGTGAGTTCAAGGCCAGGCTAGGCTACATGAGATCTGATTTGAGGGGATTGGGGGGAGAGGAGAGGAGAGAGGTGAAGGGAGGGAGAGAACAAAGGACGGAATGAGCTGGGTGTGCTTCTGCAAAAGCAAGAATGCCATGTGGCCTCGGCTGGGTGGGGGACAGGTAGCAGATGCCAATCAGAGATAAGAGACCAGATCTTGCAGAAACTGTTGACTCTCGGAGGATTTTGTCAGTGGGGAGAGAGCAAGCTGTGGCCAATATGAGCTGGTGCCCTCTGGTGTTGAGGACCAGTCACGCCTTTAGCCCTAGCACTCAGAAAAGGCTGAGGCCGGTGGATATCTGTGAGTTTGAGGCCAGCCTGGCTACATATTACCATATTACCATAGTTCCATGCCATCCGGGCTTATGCAGTGAGACTCTCTATATCTATTTCTTTCTTTAAAAAAATTATTTATTTATTATGTAAGTATACTGTAGCTGTCTTCAGACACTCCAGAAGAGGGCGTCAGATCTCGTTATGGATGGTTGTGAGCCACCATGTGGCTGGGATTTGAACTCAGGACCTTTGGAAGAGTTCAGTGCTCTCTTAACTGCTAAGCCATCTCTCCAGTCCCCTCTATATCTATTTCTATGTTTTTGTTTGTTTGGTTTTTTAAACTATTTGGACTATTTTTATTTATATGTACGTAATGCATGTGTATGCTACATGTATTCAGGTGTCTGTGGAAGTTAGATCTCTTGGAGCTGGAGTTACAGGAAGTTGTGAACTGCCCTGACGTGGATGTTAAGAACTGAACTCAGGCCTTCTGGAAGAGAAGAAAGTACTCTTAACCTCTGAGCCAGCTCTCCAGCCCCTGTTTTTTGTTTCACTGAGACAGGATTTCACTGTGTAGCCCAGACTTCTGCCTGCCTCGTTGAGTGCTGGGATTAAAGATGTGTGCCACCAAGTCGGGTTTATGAGACCCTATTTTTTTTTTTTTTTTTTTTTTTTTGTTTTTGTTTTTCGAGACAGGGTTTCTCTGTATAGCCCTGGCTGTCCTGGAACTCACTTTGTAGACCAGGCTGGCCTCGAACTCAGAAATTCGCCTGCCTCTGCCTCCCGAGTGCTGGGATTAAAGGCGTGCGCCACCACGCCCGGCTGAGACCCTATTTTTAAAAAGTAGAAAAAACTGTGACTAGAGAGAGATGACTCAGTAGTTAAGAGCACTGGTTGCTCTTCCAGAGGTCCTGAGTTCAATTCCCAGCAACCACATGGTGGCTCACAACCATCTGTAATGAGATCTACTGGTGTGTCTGAAGACCGCTACAGTGTGCTTACATATAATAAATAAATAAATAAATAAATAAATAAATAAATCTTTTTTAAAAATTAGAAAAACTGGATATGGAGAGATGGCTCAGTGGCTCAGAGCACTTGCTAGTCTTCCAGAGGATCTGGGTTTGATCCCAGCACCCAAGAGGATGTAGAGCTGTCTGTGACTCCAGACCTAAGAGATCCTATGGCCTCTCTTGGTCTCTTTGGGCTCAAGGCATGCCCACAGTGCATATACATACATGCAGGCAAAACACCCATACACTTAAAAGTAAAAATTTAAAAAGTCTTTTAAAAATAGGAAAAAAAAAAAAAACAACAACAAAAAACGGGTGGTGGTGGCACATGCCTTTAATCCCAGCACTTGGGAAGCAGAGGCAAGCAGATCTCTGTGAGTTCAAGGCTTGCCTGGCCTACAGAGAGAGTTCCAGGACAGCCAGGGCTACACAGAGATATCCTGTTTTGAAAAAACAAAATGAATGAATGAATGAATAAATGAATGAATAGAAAAAAGAAGAGAACAAAAATATCTTTAATAACACCTATTATATGATTTGTGTGTGTGTTCATATGTGTGTACGTTGTCTGTGTATGTTTTGTGTGTATAGGTCAGAGGTCAATGTCCGGTGTCTTTCTCAGTTACTATCCACCATATTTCTTTATTTTAATTTTGGTGGTTCTTTTTTTTTTTTTTTTTTTTCGAGACAGGGTTTCTCTGTATAGCTCTGGCTGTCCTGGAACTCACTTTGTAGACCAGGCTGGCCTCGAACGCAGAAATCTGCCTGCCTCTGTCTCCCGAGTGCTGGGATTAAAGGATCAAACCCAGGACCAGATGTTTCCTGAGCGAGCACTCTACCACTGTGCTACCGTGCCACGCCCCAGCCCAGCGTCTTCCTTGAGACGGGGTCTCTTATGGAACCTAGAGAGTTCTGGATTTGCTTAGGCTGGGTGGGCAGTTAGCTTCAGGGCTCTCTTCCAGGGAAAACTTCTTCCTCCTGGGCTGGTTCCACTCCCTGTTAGCAGCTTTCCTCAGCAGACAGCCCATGGCTCTGGCATCTCAAACATCTAGGGGTCTCCAAGGCAACTTCAATGTTACAGCTTCTTGTTTCAATGTCTGAGATCCGCATATGATCTTCTGGGCTCCTCCAAAGGGCTTAGGTCACTTCTCCAGCTCTGCCCTCTGTAGCAGTCTAAGCTCAGGTTGATCCACTCCACTGCTGCTGCTGTTCTTGGTGATCATCCCATGTCCAAAAAGCTGGGTTCTTCTGCTGCAACTAGGCTTCACCTATAGCCTCTCACAGGCTCTCTTCATGGTGCCAAGCCACAAATCCTTTGCATGACCCCTTCAGTCCTGGGCCATCAATTGCAACTGTGGCTGTACTTTCATCAATGGCCTTCCACGGCCTCTCACAGTGCCAAGCCTCGGCTGTTCCTCATAACACCTTTATGCCTTCAAAACCAGTACCACCTGGGTGACTCTTAGACATTACCAAGTAAAGCTGTAGCACGAGGTACAACCTTGGTTATCTCTGGAAAACAGCTTCTTTGCTCTCTTAGAAAACACTTCCCTGGGCACATATAAACCATCACACATTTATTTTATTTTAAAGAAGTTCCTGAGCTGGAGAGATGGCTCAGTGGTTAAGAGCACTCACGGCACTTCTAGAGGTCCTGAGCTCAATTCCCAGCAACCACATGGTGGCTCACAACCATCTGTAATAGGATTTGATGCCCTCTTCTGGTGTGTCTGAAGACAGCTACAGTGTACTCTTACATAATTAAATAAATCTAAAGAATTTCCTGCTGGGTGGAGTTGGTGCATGCCTTTAATCCCAGCACTCCGGAAGCAGAGACAGGCAGATCTCTGTGAGTTGGAGGCCAGCCTGGTCTATAGAATGTGAGCAGGTTCTAGGACAGCCAGAGCTACTCGAAGAAACCCTATCTTGGGGGTGGCAGAGAATCCCTGGGCTGGGGGAGACGGCTCACTGGGGAAAGTGGTTCACTAATGTTTGTGCAAGTGTGAGGACTAGAATGGGCATGGAGACCTGCCTGTAATCTTAGCACTCAAGAGGTGGACACAGGGGACCCCAGAACAAGCTGACTGCTAAACTAACTGAAACAAAAAGCTCTGGGTTCAGCCAGAGACCCTGCTTTATTTAGTGTGTGTGGTACAGAGTGACCGAGGAAGACACTCAGTGTCAGCCTTTGGCCTCTACACTCTCCTATGCATCCATACACACACCACATACATAAAATGTAAAAGCGAATAAGAGAATTTCCTATCCCTCCCTTCTTGGCACCGGGCTTTGAACCCATGACGTCAAACATACCAGGAAATCACTCTTTTCCCCATTAATTAATTAATTAATTAATTTTATTTTCTTTACATCTTGGTCCCTAGCCCTCCTCCCTATTACCCCTCCCCTTCTTCTCTGAGAGGGTAGACCTCCTGGGTATCTCCCCCAACCCCCAGCCAATCAAATCTCTGCAGGGCTAGGTTCATCCTCTCCCACTGAGGCCAGACAAGGCAGCCCAGTTAGGGGAACCAATTCCACAGACAGGCAACAGCTTTAGAGACAGCCCTGCTCCGGGCACTGGGGACCCACATGGAAATCAGGCTGCACAGCAAGTACTCTACCTTCTAAACCACATCCCCAGCCCCTCCCTGGTGGGCTCCAAGCAGGTTTGTTTGTTTTTCAGTGGTGGAATTTATCTCTCTCTTTTTATTTTTTTTTATTTTTTTTTTAAGATTTATTTATTTATTATTTATTAAATGTAAGTACACTGTAGCTGTCCTCAGACACTCCAGAAGAGGGAGTCAGATCTCATTACAGATGGTTGTGAGCCACCATGTGGTTGCTGGGATTTGAACTTAGGACCTTTGGAAGAGCAGTCAGGTGCTCTTACTCACTGAGCCATCTCACCAGCCCCTTATCTCTCTCTTTTTAAAATATTTTTTATTTTATGTGTAGGAGTATTTTGCTTGCATGTCTGCGTGTGGACCACACACATGCATGATGCCCACATAGAGCCTGAAGAGGCTGTGAGCCAACATGTGGGTGCTGGGAACCACACCTGGATCCTCTGCAAGAGCAGCCAGTGCTCTTAACCCTGAGCTGTCTCTTCAGTCCAAATCTACCTTTTTGTATTTTGTTGTTTTATTTATTCATTTCAGAGCTCAAGGATGACTTATTTATTTATTTTAAGATTTATTTATTATATGTAAGTATACTGTAGCTGTCTTCGGACACTCCAGAAGAGGGCATCAGATCTCATCACGGATGGTCATGAACCACCATGTGGCTGGGATTTGAACTCAGGACCTTCAGAAGAGTTCAGTGCTCTTAATCGCTGAGCCATCTCTCCAGCCTCCAAGGATGATTTATTACAACTTAAAAGTGGGACAACAGGTCGCACAAACTGGAAATTGGAGGAGCTGCTCTGAGGAGGAAGATAGAGGAGAGAAAGGGAAAGCTTTAGAGATGGCTCAGTGGTTAAGTGTACTGATTGCTTGATCCTAAGTTCAATTCCCAACACCCACTGGTGGCTCATGACCCCAGAGAAGAATTCAATGCTTTCACAGCTTGCTAGCAATCCAGGCATGGCAAACATCCATGGTGCATGTGCCACAGTCCTCATACTGAGCACTGATGATGCAGACTTGAATTTAAACCTCTCACAGAGTACACTAGACACACACTAGAGACTCCTTGTAGTATTTTGGAAGCAAGAAGAGTGGAATCGGATTCCTTTTTCTAGAGTGCATGGAGACAGAGCACTTATAAACATAAAATAAATACATCTTTTTTTTTTTAGATTTATTTTATTTATTATATGTAAATACACTGTAGCTGTCTTCAGACACTCCAGAAGAGGGCGCCAGATCTCGTTACGGATGGTTGTGAGCCACCATGTGGATGCTGGGATTTGAACTTATCACCTTCGGAAGAGCAGTCGGGTGCTCTTACCCGCTGAGCCATCTCACCAGCCCCCATCTTTTTTTAAAAAAAGAAAGCCTTGCTCTCTATAAGCAGACATGCAGTTACTTTTTAAGGGCGTGTGTGTGTGTGTGTGTGTGTGTTCCGGGTGTGTTGTGTGCTTGGCTGGCTGGTGGAGTTCATGCGCACAAAGTGTGTGCAGTGAGTCCTCTCAGAGGCCAGACAAGGGCATCAAAGTGCTTGGAACCAGAGTTGCAGGGGCTTGTGAGCTGTCACGTGGGGGCTGCAAACGGAACCTAGATTCTTTACCAAAGTAGCCAGTACTCTGAACCACTGAGCCATCCATCTGTTTAGCCTGTGAGTAATTCATCTACAAGCCAAGTAACTCCAAACGTGGCCAGTGACCACCAGAAGTGACCCCAGAGCTGTGGGTCAGTTTTCCTTTCAGTCCTCAATGTAACCCAGCTCTGCAGCTACCTGATCTCAGGTTTCTGCCCACCAGGAGCAGCACGAGATGAGGCGTGTCTGCAGTGTAAGCTACTGGGGTCAGGGCACTGTGTAAGGGTGACTAAACTGGTACAACTTGTGTTGGACACAAAGCAGACTTTTTCAGAAAGAATTGTTTTCCCTCCATGGTTGCAGCTGATTCTTGGAGGAAAAGCATGAGTCAGGATGAGAGGGTTAAATCAGCATGTGTGAAGGCCCTGAGACAAGAATGTGGCTGAGGTCCCTACTAGAGCCTCAGTGGTCCCTGTCACTGGGGTGTCTGGAGAAAGGGTCAGAGGGGCCATCCATGCTAAGGTTTGGGATTTTGTTCCAAGGGTGTTGGGAACCACAGGAAAACTCAGAGTGTGGAACATTTACTCTTTTTTTTTTTTTTTTTAAAGATTTATTTTATTTATTATATGTAAGTACACCGTAGTTGTCTTCAGACACTCCAGAAGAGGGAGCCAGATCTCCTTAAGGATGGTTGTGAGCCACCATGTGGTTGCTGGGATTTGAACTTATCACCTTTGGAAGAGCAGTCGGGTGCTCTTACCCGCTGAGCCATCTCACCAGCCCCCGGAACATTTACTCTTGACCCTTGACTCAGTCTCTGTTCCTGGTTCTTCCAGACTGGCTCTTTATTCCTTTTCAGACTGTGATCACAGGTCTGGATGTGGATGCGATACTGAATTTAGCCTGTTGGAGATGCCCCACGAGGACACAGAAGGTTCCTGGTTATCTTCACCGAGTTCTCCCCACCACACGCAGCTCTCATTCTTTCCAGGAATCCAAGTGCATGAACACAGCATCCTTTTAGGGAAATAGTTTTCTTACTGCTTTTAGGCCTCTGAATCCTCAGTTGCCAACGCACTCCTGTGAAGTCAAGTGGGGAGTGAATGATTCAAATTTCATTTTTCTGTGGGAGAATCATCTACGTGCAGGGCAGGGTACTGATGGGGAACCAGAGGGCTAGGTGGGAAATTTTCCTTATTTGGTCCCTAGTTGACCATTGATGGGGATAGCCGGTTGAAGTCAGGTGACAGATAAACATCTCTGCTGGTGAGCCATCCTTGGTGGTGGTGGGTAGGTAGAGCGAGGGAGGGAGGGGATGGGCATGCCGTTGCCCTTTGTTCATAGGGTGTGGAGGATAAGAAACTAGAGAGCAAAACTTAAATTCTGTGCGAATGAATATCTCCTGTTATCTGTCCAGCTTTCAAGGAGGAGAAAATGAGGCTCAGATATCCTAAACTCTTAAAGCATTTTGTCAACTTTTACCCTTTTTTCCCCCTTGAGACGGTCTCTCTATGTAGACATGTCTGTCCTGAATGCTCTACATAGAGCTAGACTTGCTTCGAACCCACAGAGATTTCTTGACTGCTGGCATTAAAGGCAAGGCCTGGATTTTTTGTTTCGAGACAACTGCTCATGTAGCCCAGACTAGCGTCAAACTCCCTATGTAGCAAGGATAACCTTGAACTCAATCCTTCAGTCTCCTCTTCCCAAATGCTAGGATTGCAGGCTTGTACCACAGCCCCCAGATAACGGGGTGCTAGGGACCCAAACTAGGGCTTTATACACGGTAGGCAAGTTCTCTACCAACTGCGCTACAGCCCAAGCCCCATTTCCAGGACTTTCTATATATCCTTCTGCTGGTAGGCAGCGGGAAGGCGCAAAAAGAGGGGCTGCACGGTTTTGGGGGTGCGCAGGGGGTCTGTCGGTGGTGAGACAGCTGGGCCTAAAGCGCACACTAGGACTTCCAGCTTCAGTTTTTCAGACCTAAGGTCCATTTAGTCTTGTCCATTTAGCGCTGGGGAGGAGGGATCCATCCCAATTGCCTGTCTCCCAATGCGTGTCTCAATTTCTCTGCCCTGCCCCTCTCAGCCACACTGTAACTGAACTTCAGCCTAGACCAATTCTCTGCCTCGAGCCACCGCCCTGAGGGCTAAACCATTATGGCATAGAGAAGGGACAGCGAGGGGCTCTCAGGTTACTGGTCCCAGAGACGCTATCTATGGAGAAAACCACAGAAATCAAGATATCATGGAGTCTTACGTTGAGGGGTCGCGCCCCTGGCCACAGACCCCGCCGTGCTCCGGAACCTCGGTCCTTCCGTAACCCTGCTCCCCCCACGCATTTGGTTTGCTCTGACTCGTGAGGCAGTCGGCTGTGCGCACGGCCCCACGCTCAGAGCTTGAGGTCCTTGTTGCTTGTGGGTCGGGTCCTTGCGTTGTGCGGGGATGCGACGTGCAGCTATGGCGCTCGCCGTTCGAGTCGTGTATTGGTAAGTCCGGGTGACTGCAGTCCCCGCCTTTCCCGCTCCCAGCTCGTTGTGCCCCCTCTCTGCTCCCCATCCTTTGTGCCAGGAGACCCTCCCCCACCCTTTTCTCTGCTCTTCAGCCTATCTGCTAGGATCTGGTGGCCGACTACGATGACTGAATTTCAGACCCAAAGGGAGGGATTTCCAAGCGGGTGGGATGGAGGTAACAGAGACTTGAGCCTGATCCCCGGCATCTGACATCTGAGTGACATCTCACCAGTGAAAATGGAAACGGATGCTTGGGTCCTCTTTGAACACGTGACTCGGCGCTGAGGGGAGGGGAAGGGTAGCATCAGGTTTCTCTGGGGACCTTTACCTCCCGACCGGCTGTTTGCCTTACCCCTTTCCGAGCAGCATGCGTTAGAGAAAACAAGGTGTGGTGTAGTTGGGGGTTGACTCATGAGTGCTCTTGGGAGGTCTGGGGATGTCCTGTACCTGGATTGTAGTGCGAGGTAACAGTGGTCGCACCTCCCAGTGTGTACATGAAAAAGGGCGAACTGAGCCACGGAGTAGTGGTGTGGGTGCACACTTTTAATCCCAGCATTCGGAAGCAGAAGCAGGTAGATAGTTCCAGGCCAGCCAGGCTGCTTGTTAGAGGCAGCCAGGGTGATGTAGTAAGACCCTGTGCCCCCAGAAGAAAAAGTAATATCGTAGGGGTGAAGATATAGCTCAGTGGTAGAGTGTTTGCTTGAAATGCACCAGGTCCTGGGTTCGGATCCCAGCAATACCAATAAAACAAAAAAACACTTACTGGCCTCTGATCAGTGAGTGCCGGTGCTGTTAATCCCAGTTCTTTTCTGGCCTCAGTTTCCCCTTCTGTAGTGTGAAGGAGGTGATGATGTTGGTTAGTTACCTGACAGCGCTATTAATTGTGCCCCTGCTAGAGGCAGGTGTAGAAAGGCCAGCCATTTTCTCTTGATGGCTTTTTCTCCGTCTGCATCTGATACTCAGCTGGCTTGCAGTGAGTGATTAGTGCTTGCTGAACGGATTCTGCACCCCTGAAGTCCCTTGAGGGGCTCTTCAGCCATTCTGTCTCCATCTTACAGAGGAGGAAACTGAGGCTGGAAATGAGGCAGGGCCAGCCTGAGGTCCTACTACCCATAACCCTGTAACTTGAATCTGAGTTCCCTGGCCTACCTAGCAGTGTGTGATTTCCCTCACCCTCACCCCAAACCCCTCAAGGGGATCTGATCAGGCCCCAGTTCTCAGGATGCCTTTCAATAGCCTGCTTTGATAAAGTGAGGTTCCCATGAGGCCACTGCACCAGATTCCAGGCACAAAATGGCCTGAGGTAGGGGATGTGAAGTTGGGGAGCTTATGTTTTGTACTGGGTGCTGGGGAGAGTTGGGATTCCTGAGTGACAGCCATGCGGAGGAGGGAGTGGGTGGGTGAGATTCTCCTGAGGCAGCCTTTGTCCTACTTTACTTCCCTGCTTCCCTCCCCGTTGGCATCTCTTTGTGGATCCTGTGATCTCTTTGCCATCCCTCCCCTCATCTTGGCTCTCTGGTTTGGGGTGGGCTTTCTTTGTATCTCTGCACTGTCTGTGGCACACATCTCTCTGTGTGATGAGCGTGTCTTCCCCTCCTTTGAGGGTCTTTGTCACCTCTGCGTTCTCACCTGGATCTCCATCTCTCTTTACCTTCATCTGACTGCTGTTGCCTGCCTCCCTTGGCTACCTGCACTGCTTTGGATCCATGCTGTCCTGGTGGGCTGCGCTAACCCTGGATTCACCTGACAGTGGAGCTTGAGGCTATAAGCCCAAGGTGAGTGAAGTAGGTCAGGGTGGGTACACCATCGGGAGGGTTTGCTGGGCCTGGCTGTGATAACCCCACCCCCACCCTGTACCCTGTTTCCAGTATCTCCAGCTCAAGGAGAAGCTAGAACATGAGTTCCCCGGATGCCTGGACATCGTGAGTCTTAGAGTGGGCATAGGATCACACCGTGCCTTGTCTAGCCCTTGAGACCAGGAGGCGGTGGGAATGGGTTAGGCCAGTCCTCTCTATCCTTTTGCTTTACATCCTTCACTCCCTGGGATGTGATGAAGAAAGTATCTCTGAGAGGTCGTCTTAGCCCCCTCTTAATGCCTTCTTTTCTTAGTGTGGTGAGGGGACTCCCCAGGTCACCGGGTTCTTTGAAGTGACAGTAGCCGGGAAGTTGGTCCACTCCAAGAAGGTAAATCCGAGTCCTGCCTCGTAGGGGCTCAGTGTGGGTTGCTCGGTGTGTGGAGATTAATTCAATTCTTCTCTCTGCTCCTCAGAGAGGTGATGGCTATGTGGATACAGAGAGCAAGTTCCGGAAACTGGTGACCGCCATCAAAGCCGCCTTGGCTCAGTGCCAGTGAGCCCTAGAGGCAGGGGTAAGGGAGACTGCTGGGGGAGGGGTGGTGGTTCCACTTTGGGGTGCTGTATCTTTCCCTGTGTATGGACTCTCTGGGTGGAGAGTGGGAGATGGCTACATCCCAGGGGTCTCTGGAGCCAGGAGGGCTGGGTGTCATACCTGGTAGGTTGCAGAGTGGTGTTGGGGAGGGGATGGGGGCAGGGACTTGCCTTAAGTGCCCTTCTAGATTCAGGAATGGAAGATGCTAAGGGAAGTCGGGCTGAGGACATGGCTCAGTCGGCTCACCTACCATGCAGGAAGCTCAGACTTCCAACTCCAACACGTACAGTAACGCAGGTGTAAAGTGACTTACACCTATAATCTTAGCACCAGGGAAGTGGGGAATGCACATTTCTAAGGCTGAGGTAGAAGAATTGCCATGAGTTAGAAGCCAACTAACCCGGACCACATAGACCATGTCTGAACAAAAACAAAACAATGAGACTGGAGAGTTGTCTCAGTGGTCAAGAGCACTGGCTGCTCTTGTGCAGGATGTGGGGTCAGTTCCTGGTATTGACAAGGTGGTTCCTAATTGTCTATAACTCCAGCTCCAGAGGAGCTGACAACCCCTCCTGGCCTCAGAAGGCAAGGCACACATGGTGCACAGACATACATGCAGACAAACACTTCATACACATACAGAAACAAAACATTTAAGAATTGGCATGGTGGGAAAGGCCTGTGATCCCAACATTTTGAAGGTAGAGGCATGAGGAGCAAGAGTTCAGTTACACTTGGCTCCACAGTGAGCTTGATGCCAGCTACAGCTGTGTCTCTTGCCTGGGTCCAGGTCCCAGCACCACATGACAGTTCCCAATGCTTCCTAACTCCAGTTCCAGGGACTCTGATGTGTTCTTGTGACCTCCATGGGCACCAAGCACTCAGGTTCTTACAGGTACAACACTAAACACATAAAATAAAATGAATAAATCTAACAACAGGGGCTGGAGAGATGGCTCAGCAGTTAAGAGCACTGACTGCTCTTCTGAAGGTCCTGAGTTCAAATCCCAGCAACCACATGGTGGCTCACAACCATCCCTAATGAGATCTGACTCCCTCTTCTGGGGTGTCTGAAGACAGCTACAGTGTATACATGTAACAATAAATAAATAAATAAATCTTAAAAAAAAAATCTAACAACAAAGGGCTAACAAAGAGCCCTAGCAGTTTGGCCCTGGGTCACCTTTGCCCCTTTGACATGACCTGGAGCCTTGTGGGAGCAGGCCAAGGACTTGGGTCTAACCTGATGTCTTCTGGAATACAGCCCTGTTCCCTCTTCACAGCACAGTCTCAGTTTTATTTTATTAGTACTGAGGATTGAGCTCTGCTTCACACATGCCCTACCACTGAACCACGCCCCCAGCCCCTCACTGGGGATTCTAGACAGGGGCTCTACCACTGAGCCACGCCCCCAGCCCCTCACTGGGGGATTCTAGGCAGGGGCTCTACCACTGAGCCACGCCCCCAGCCCCTCACTGGGGGATTCTAGGCAGGGGCTTTACCACTGAGCCACCCCCCCAGCCCCTCACTGGGGGATTCTAGGCAGGGGCTCTACCACTGAGCCACCCCCCCAGCCCCTCACTGGGGGATTCTAGGCAGGGGCTCTACCACTGAGCCATACCCCCAGCCCCTCACTGGGGGATTCTAGGCTGGGGCTCTACCACTGAGCCACGCCCCCAGCCCCTCACTGGGGGATTCTAGGCAGGGACTCTACCATTGAGCTAGCTGAATTTTTTTTTTTTTTTTTTTAAATTTTTTTATTTGAGACAGTTGTTTCAGGTTGGCTTACACTGAGAGGGGAGCCTAGGGTTTCCTTTGGTTTTTGTTTTCTTGCCAGTTGTTGCAGATGTGTTCTAAACTCGGCCTCCTCCACAACCAGGCAGTATGAGGTGGCCCAGTCCAATCTAAGTTCTAGTGTCTGAATCTACAATCTAGAAGATACTTCCTACTTCCTTCCATCCTCCCAGCCTTGGTATTGGCTCCTCTCCCTTGGTCTAGAATTGAGCATCACACCCCGTTTCCCGTGGACTAGATGTCTGCTCTCAGCATGCTTTGCATCAGGAATCTAGTTAGAGTCTCTGCTCAGCCACACGCGGTGGCTCGTCTGTGGAAGGAGCATTTGGAGGCTGAAGTAGGACAGTTATGGCTGTAGGAGTATAGTATGCTAGTCACACCTGGCTCAGCCTTCCCTTCTATAGCCCCCTCCTCTGCCGCTCAAGCTGACCATTCCCTCTCTTTCTCTGCAGTCCTGAAAGCTCCTGGCCGGCCTTTCTTGGCAGCCGCTTCATGACAGGAAGGACTGAAATGTCTCAGACCTGTGGTCTTTCCTCGATGTTCCTGCGACCACCAAGTCAGGCCAGAGATGGATTCTGGGTGTGGGTGCCTCCCCAGAATCTACCCGTGCACACAGCCTGCCCCGCCCTCCTGCCCTCTTCCCCACCCCTCTCTCTGAATTCCCCATTGTTTCCCACCCACCCTCCTGCTTTGCTTTCCCTTTCCACCGAGAGACTGCAAGAAGACAGGCAGCCATGTCGCCAGGTGTTCCCGGGTGAATAAAGTTTGGATGGGGCAACCCAAGGGAGATGTAGTTTATTTTGGCTTGCAGTTTCAGGTCACAATCCTGGGTGGGGAAATCAAGGTAGCAGGGACTTGAAGAAGCTGGTCACATTGTATCTGCAGGCAGGAAGCAGAGAGATGGGGCTGGGTGAAAGGGCCCAGCAGGCAAAGGCACTTGCTGCCATGACATAGCCGACTTCAGACCTTGAGACCCCCGTGGTGGAATGAGACAACCAACTCGACTGACCTCCGTGGCCTGCTTTGGCCCTCTGGGGAGTACAAAAATGCATCATGTGCTCTCTCTCTCTCTCTCTCTCTCTCTCTCTCTCTCTTGCGTGCGCGTGTGCACGCACGCGAGCGCGCTCACACACACAGAGAGAGAGAGAGAGAGAGAGAGAGAGAGAGAGAGAGAGAGAGAGAGAGAAACTGTAATAAGCAGAATGAAAACTTATGCTACTACTCAGCTTATGTATTCTGACTATGGTTCCATCCACATCGCCCAGTGGTTAAAAACACTGGCTGTTCTTCCAGAGGACCTGGGTTCAGTTCTCAGTACCCACAACGATTTCTATAACTCCAGGTTCAGAGGATCTGATCCCCTCTTCTGGCCTTCTCAGGCACTAGGCATGAACCTGGGGCACATATATGCAGGCAAACCTCCATATATGCAAGATGATGAAATCATTTTTTAAAAAAAGATGATTATTCCTGTAGGAGCCAGAGGGGTCAAAGACACCACAGAAAAACCCATAGAATGGAGCTTATAGGGACTGAGAGACTGAATTGACCATCAGGGAACTTGTGTGGGTCTGATGTAGGCCCTCTGCATGTGTGTTACGGTTGTGTAGGTTGGTGTGTGGGTCTGATGTAGGCCCTCTGCATGTGTGTTACGGTTGTGTAGGTTGGTGTGTGGGTCTGATGTAGGCCCTCTGCATGTGTGTTACGGTTGTGTAGGTTGGTGTTCCTGTGCAACTCCTAACTGGGAGCAGGGCTGTCTCTCAATCTGCTTGCTTTGGGACCTTTTCCACCTACTGGATTGCCTCGTCCAGCCTTGATATGAAGGGATGTACCTAATGTTATTGTAACCTGTTAGGCCATGTTTGGTTGATACCCTTGGGAGGCCTGCTCTTTTCTGAAGGGAAACAGAGGAGTGGTTGTGGGGGAGAGGGGAGGTGGGGGAAGGGACTGGGAAGGGAAACTGCTGGGGTATAATATATGAGAAGAATTTTTTAAAAAGGTAACCCCCCATAGGTAACTCCATCTCCCAGAGGAGTCTCAGTTTTCTCAAGCTGACAGACAGCTGGCTGGCCTTGAATTTGCTATGTTAAGGACAACCTTGAAGACTAATCCTGAATGGCCAGACTTCAGGTATCTGTTACCCTACCCCTATCAGCAGCACATCATTATCATTAATGTTGATGATTATACAATACTTTTTTTTTTTTAAAGATTTTATGTTATATATGTAAGTACACTGCCATTGTCTCCAGACACACCAGAAGAGGGCATCAGATCCCATTACAGATGGTTGTGTGCCATCATGTGGTTGCTGGGATTTGAACTCAGGACCTCTGGAAGAGCAGTCATTGCGCTTAACACTGAGCCATCTCTCCAGCCCATCATCCATTCTTCTATTGGGGACTTAATGTGTATGTTTTGTTTAAACACCTGTGTTCAGTTCTTTTGGTATGTACCAAGGCCTTGAATTGCTGGCTCTACAGTGCCATTCTCCCATGGCAAAGGTCACATCAGGACAGTTGTAAAATCCACTTTCTTCTGAATTGAGAGACTTAGTCCTTTCTCTGGTCAGGAAGGCTAGAAAATTTTAAATTTTGTGTCTGAAATGGCCCAGATCCCACATATTTGGAGAAGAAAAGAGGACTGGCCAGAGAGCTCAGGAGGTGAAGTGCTCTTTCCCCCCAGTACAAAGGTCTGCGCTTTTACCCATGTAAAAGCTAGTCATGGTGTTGGTATGTATACCTCTAATGCTGATGGAAAGGTGGAGATCTCTTGGACATTGTGAGCCACTGAGTCCCCGGCCCAGTGAGAGATGTCTCAAAAACCAGGTGGATAGCTGGCAAGATGGCTGTGTGTGAAGGTGACTGATGCCAAGCTTGGTGGCACAAATGACATTCTTGGAACCCATTCGGTAAAAGGCGAGCATCAGAGGCTTTTGACCAGCCTGGATTCCACAAGACAAGGTCTTTAAAAAGCAGTACACATCGAGGCCAGCCTGGTCTACAGAGTTGAGTTCTAGGACAGCCAGGGCTACACAGAGAAACCCTGTCTTGAAAAAGAAAAAAATCAAAAAAAAAAAAAAAAAAAAAAAAAAAAAAAAAAAAAAAAAAAAAAAAAAAAAAAAAAAAAAAAAAAAAGCTGGGTGTGGTGGCACACACCTTTAATTCCAGCACTTGGGAGGCAGAGGCAGGCGGATTTCTGAGTTCAAGGCCAGCCTGGTCTATGAAGTGAGTTCCAGAACAGCCAGGGCTATACAGAGAAACCCTGTCTTGAAAAACAACAAAAAACAAACAAACAAACAAAACAACAAAAAAACAATAAAAAGAAAAGAAAAAACCCAAACCAAACCAAAACTACAAAACACAAACCTGGGACAGGGAGGCCTGAGGGAGTCTATAGGGGTGACTCTATCTGAGACACTTAGCAGTAGGTGTTATGGAGTCCAAATTGGTCACCTCCAGGACACACAGTGGAGGGATAAGGATAGCAACCCGCCCACAATACCTTTGTCCCAAAATGTGTCATACTTACAAGATATATGGGACAATGGGGACAAGATATGTGGGGACAATGGGGACAAGATATGTGGGGATATATGGAGCACAGACTGAGGGAATGACCAACCAATGACTGGCCCAAATTCAGACCCATCTCATGGGCAAGCACCAATCCCTGACACTATTAAGATACTGTTATGTTTGTGGACAGGAGCCTGGCATGGCTGTCCTTAGAGGAGAAGGGAAGGAGGTTTGGAGGAGGAGATGTGGGAGTTCGGACAGACATTGGAATGTAAAGTGAATAATGAAAAAAAGAACGAGCTCCACAAACCCTGAATTCTAACAGTGCCCACTTGTGGTCAGGCCTAGGAACTGCACCATAGCAGTTGATACCACCAAGTCCAGCAACTAACCTCTTGCCTCTCGAGTCTGCCTATTTCAAAAGGCCGTGCAGTTGGAATCACACATTCTATAACCTGTTCAGATTGCCCTTTTCCACTTAGCAAAGGCTTTACCTCAGGCATCGTGGTACAGGCTTGTAATTCCAGCTATTTTGGAAGCTGAAGGGCAAAGACCTCAAGTTCAAACCTGGTTTCGAGCTCCAGACAAACACTCTGTCTTAACAGAGAAAAAGGTATTGGGGATCTAGCCTGGCGCAGAAGACCTCCATCATTCTAGAAAGCAATGCTTTTGGAAACATTGATCTACATCCTAAATTTAACCTTTGTTTGTTTATTTGTTGGTTGGTTGGTTTTTCAAGACAGGGTTTCTCTGTGTAGTCCTGGCTGTCCTGGAACTCACTCTGTAGACCAGGCTGGCCTCGAACTCAGAAATCCACCTGCCTCTGCCTCCCAAGTGCTGGGATTAAAGGCGTGCGTCACCATGCCCGGCTTTTTTTTTTTTTTTTTTTTAAATATTTATTTTATTTATTATATGTAAGTACACTGTAGCTGTCTTCAGACACTCCAGAAGAGGGCGCCAGATCTCGTTACGGATGGTTGTGAGCCACCATGTGGATGCTGGGATTTGAACTTATCACCTTCGGAAGAGCAGTCGGGTGCTCTTACCCGCTGAGCCATCTCACCAGCCCTTTTTTTTTTTTTTTTTTTTAATTTATGTGTATGAACATTTTGCCTTCATGTGTTGACTGTGTAACATGTGTATGCCTGGTGTCTGCTGAGGCCAGAAGAGTGTATCAGATCCCCATGGGACTGGAGTTATAGATGGTTGTGAACAGCCATGTGGGTGCTGGGAACTGAATCCAGGCTCCTCTGGAAGAACAGCCAGTACTCTTAACAGGGGAGCCATTTCTCCAGCTCGGACTTAGCTTTTTTCCTCACCAAGTATATTGGCTGGTTTTGTGTGTCAACTTGACACAGGCTGGAATTATCACAGAGAGAGGAGCTTCAGGTGAGGAAATGCCTCCATGAGATCCAGCTATAGGACATTTTCTCAATTAGTGATGGGGGTGGGGGTGGGGCTTGTGGGTGGTGCCATTCCTGGGCTGGTAGTCTTGGGTTCTATAAGAAAGCAAGCCAGTAAGAAACATCCCTCCATGGCCTCTGCATCAGCTCCTGCTTCCTGACCTGCCTGAGTTCCAATCCTGACATCCTTTGGTGATCAACAGCATTGTGGAAACTATAATCTGAATAAACCCTTTCCTCCCCAACTTGTTTCATCGTCATGCTGTTTGTGCAGGAATAGAAACCCTGACTAAGACACCAAGTAAAACCAAGTAAAGATGAGGGTTGATCGGACACCACAAAGTTGTCCTCTGATCTCTCTCTCTCTGTCTCTCTTTCTCTCTCTATTTATTTATTATATGTAAGTACACTGTAGCTGTCTTCAGAAACTCCAGAAGAGGGTGCCAGATCTCGTTACGGATGGTTGTGAGCCACCGTGTGGGTTGCTGGGAATTGAACTCAGGACCTTCCAAAGAGCAGTCAGTGCTCTTAACTGCTGAGCCATCTCTCTAGCCTGTCCTCTGATTTCATGTGTGCCCTGTCTCACAGCCCCCGCCACCACCCCGCGTTAAGTAAATAAGAATATTTAAAAAGGAGTACTCTGGCCTCTAGGTTCCATCTTCAGCACTGCAAATATAAAAAGGCAAATCTAAGCAAAAAGCAAAACTGAAGGACTCCCTGGTCTTCTGCCCAGTCCATAGAATCTTCTTGTCTCTGAGCGGATCCTAGGGTTTGTCCGGCCGTATAAGTGTTTTATGCAAGCTGCCGGTCCCGGTCCCTACTCTCTTTCTCCAGTAGCCTGACACTTGTCTGCTCACATCAGACCTAATTCTATCCTCCCCCGACCCTCTCCCGCTCTCGCCCCCCTCGCCCCCCAATCCTCTCCTCCGGGCGGCCAGTCTGGACTTAGCATTGTGGCATTTGCTAAATGGGATCAGACAGGGTCAGAGAACCAGCTGTGAGGAATGCTAGGGGCTGTGAAGGCCACTAGGGGGCAGCAGAGACTATCCAGATTCGCAAGGAGCCGGTTTTGAGAACCAGAGATCCTCTCTGAGGAGGGGTGTGGGGTGGAGTGTCACTGCACAAAGGGACATATTAGCTCACTGAGACGGAAGCAGCAAACACAGGGCTTACATGGATCTTCAACAGGTCCTCTGTGTATATATTGTAGCTACCAGCTTTTGGTATTTTTATGGAACTCCTGAATGTGAGAACGTGTGGGTCTCTGATTCTTGTACTTGCTCTTGAAAACTCGGCGCACCGGGCGTGGTGGCGCACGCCTTTAATCCCAGCACTCGGGAGGCAGAGGCAGGCAAATTTCTGAGTTTGAGGCCAGCCTGGTCTACAAAGTGAGTTCCAGGACAGCCAGGGCTATACAGGGCTAGACAGAGAAACCCTGTCTCGAAAAAAAACCATAAATAAATAAATAAATAAATAAATAAATAAATAAATTAAAAAAAAAAAGAAAACTTTCTTCTGTTAGGCTGATGTGTTGCCCAACTTCAATATGATAAGTTTTTGCTTTATCTTATTACATTTTATTTTGTCATGTTTGGTTGTTATCCCTTAAAAGTCTGTTCTTCAGTGAGAGAGAGCAAGGGGGAGAGGAGGGAACACTGGAAAGAACTGGGAGGACTAGAGAGAGGGAAAACTATACTCAGGGTGTAGTGATAGTGTGAGAGGAAGGATTCTTTCTTCCTCTCTTTCCTTCTTTCTTTTCTTTTTTTTTTGGGGGGGGGGGTTCGAGACAGGGTTTCTCTGTATAGCCCTGGCTGTCCTGGAACTCACTCTGTAGACCAGGCTGGCCTCGAACTCAGAAATCCGCCTGCCTCTGCCTCCTGAGTGCTGGGATTAAAGGCATGCGCCACCATGCCCTGGTTCTTTCCTTCTTTCTTTCTGTTTCTCTTTTTTCTTTTCTCTTCTTTTCTTTTCTTTTCTTTTTTTTATTTGAAATAGGGTTTTCTCTGTGTAGCTCTGATTGTTCTGGAACTCAACTTGTAGATCAGGCTGACCTTGAACTCAGAGATCCACCTGCCTTTACCCCTCAAGAGCTGGAATTAAAGGTGTGTACTACCACTGCTTAAGAATCTACTTTCAATAAAAGGAGAAAAATGAAATAAATACTGACAGCTGGAGAGGGTACTGGACATGCACATGGTGCACAGATACATGGAGGCAAGACGCCCATACACATAAAATTATAAATATTTTGTTGTTAAGCTTTTATTTATTTATATTTTTTTATTTATCTATTTATATTTTGAGGCAGGGTCTTAACTATGTAGCTATGGCTGACCTGGAACTACGTAAACCAACCAGGGTGGCCTCGAACTCAGAGATTCAAGGTGTGTGCCACAAATGCCCATCAATTTGTGTTTATAAGATAAAATACTATAAAGTATAAATCCAGATGCTGGTAGCTGGGCCTAGCTAGTCACACATGTGGGTAATCTCAGAACCTTGGAGGCAGGAGAATAAGGAGACCCTATGCAGCACCCCCTGAAAAGGCAGTCAATCAAGTAAGCAATCAGCTTAAGGGATAGACGAGTATACTCTAAGTTGGATCCCAGCATAAATCCACAGAGGAAAACCTGTCTGCTACTTCAAAGAGGGCAAGGGGTGGTTTATTCTGAGCCAGAATTTAGTGGCAAGGCCTGGGACTGTCTGGGACTGAGTAAGGTACAGGCCGCCTGGAAGAGTCAGGGCCATACAGTGAAATCCTGGCAACCGGGAGGCAGAAGTGGACGAGTCTTTGAGAGATCCATCGTCACAACAAACAGAACCACCAAACCAGACAGACTGCTCAGAAGGACGGACACACTGCACCCTGGAAGCACTTACCAGAAGTTACATTTCTGGGGCTGTCAGTCCAGCAGATGAAGCATGAAGGCACTTTGCTTTAGCTCTGAGATGGAAGCTACATCTATGGAAGGTGTAGTTTTGCAACTGGTAGATATACTACAAATACACTATAGAAGGTTTAGGTCAGACGTGATGGTCCATCGTGATATCCCCCTCTTCTCTCTCTCTCTGATTTCCTTTTCTTTTCTTTTCTTTTCTTTTCTTTTCTTTTCTTTTCTTTTCTTTTCTTTTCTTTTCTTTTCTGAAGGTTTTTCTGTGTAACCTTGGTTGTCCTGGAACTCGTACTGTAGACCAGGCTGACTGCTAACTCACAGAGATCCACCTGCCTCAGCCTCCCAAGTGCTGGGATTAAAGGCATGCTGCCACCTGCAAAAAACCCTCATCCTTGAGGCAGAGATAGGGGGATCTATACCAGCCAGGTGTAGTAATTCACAATTACAGCACTCCAGGGAGACTCAGCCTGGATTATGTTACAGTGAGTTCCAAGTAAGCTTAGACAATAAGGTTCTGTATTAGAAAAACTAAAATAGAGGGCTGGAGATATGACTCAGTGCTTAAGAACACTGACTGCTCTTCTGGAAGTCCTGAGCTCAATTCTCAGCAACCACATGGTGTCTCACAACCATATATATGTATATAAAAGAAAAAAGAACTTGTAGAAAAAGAAAACCATTTTTGATTTGTTTGTTTTTGAGACAGGGTTTTTCTGTGTGGCCCTGGTTGTCCTAGAACTCACTTTGTAGACAAGGCTGGCTTCTAACTCAGAAATCAGCCTGCCTCTGCCTCCCAAGTGCTGGCATTAAAGGCATGCGCCCAGCCCATGTTTGGATTAAAACAAAACAAAACACACCCTCAAGCACAAGCCTTTACCGGAATGGTTATACTTCCTTTTGGTTTGAGGCATGGCCTAATTCTTTAATTTTAGACAGTCTTGTTTGTTACATAGCCCTGGCTGGCCTGGAACTTAGAAATCCTACTACCTGCCTTCTGGAGAGCTAGGATTAAAAGTCTATCCCATCATACTCAATTGTGCCTGGAAAGTTTAAGTATTAAAAAACAAACAAACAAACACAAAACACTTTAAACTGAGCATGGTGGCACACGCCTTTAATCTCAACTCTGGTAACAGAGACATCCAGGTTGCTGTAAATTCAAGGTTACCTGATTTACGTAGCTTCCACACCAGTCGGGAGTACATAATAAGATCCATTTAAAAACAAAACAAAACAAAACAAAACATAAACAAGCCCAGGCCTGGTGGCACTGGCCTTTAAATCCGGCACTCAGGAGGCTGAGGCGGGTGTTAGCTCTCTGACTTCAAGGCCATCCTTGTCTACATATTGAGTTCCAGGACAGCCAGAGCTATGTAGAGAGACCCTGTCTCAAACAAGCAGACAAAAACTATAAACTATGGCACTTGCCTTTAATCCCAGAGCTCAGAGGCAGAGGCAGGCAGGTGGATCTCTGAGTTCCAGGCCAGCCTGGTCTATAAAGTGAGTTCCAGGACAGTCAGAGCTACACAGAGTAACCTTGTGTTGAAAGAAAAACAAACAAACAAACAACAAAACCAAGGCCCATAAATAAATAAATAGATAGATAAATAAATAAATAAATAAAACAAAACAAAGTAAGAACAAGCAAATAATGGTGGTACATACCTTTGTTCCCAGCATTTGGGAGGCAGAGTCTTAGTGAGTTTGAGGCTAGCCTGGGCTACGGGAGCTTTTTGTTGTTGTTTTGTTTTGTTTTTGAGGTAGAGTCTTGGCTGGCCTGAGGTTTGCCTCCTATATATAAACTCTGTCTTTATCTGTATGTGTATATATATGTTTGTGTGTGTGTGTACATGTGCGTGCATGTGCACAAACAGAGGCCAGAGTAGTATATTCCTGTCTTTCCCTGTTCACAACCTTCTGAGACAGAGTTCTTCACTGAAGAGCTCCATTTTGGCTAGGCTGGCTGGCCAGCCTGCCTCTGCTCCCCTCCACAGTACTAGGGTTACAGGCATCCACACCCTCGGAGCAACCTCCCTAGTCCCCGTTGTCTTTAAACAAAAACAAATGGGTTTTATGTTTTTCACTAAACACCTGGCACGTGTATATAGCCCAGTAATTCTCAACCTTCCTAATTCTGCAATTCTCTAATACAGTTCCTCATGCTGTGGTGACCCCTGAACCATAACATTATTTCCTTGCTCCCTCATAACTGTAATTCTACTACTGTTGTAAATCATAGTGTAAATATCTGGTATGCAGGGTATCTGATATGTGACTCCAAAGAAGTCATGACCCACAGGTTGAGAACTGGTGTAGATGCTCGTCAGTTCTTTCTTTCTTCCTTTTTTTTTTTTTTTTTGTTGCACCCCCCTCCCAAGCCTCTCTCCCCATCCGCCTTCCCCTTTTCCTGAGAGGGTATGGTCCCCCTGGGTATCTCCCTACCCTGGTACATCAAGTCTCCGCAGGGTTGTTAGGCGCATACTCTTCCACTGAGACCAGACAAGGTAGCCCTGTTGGGGAACGGACTCCACAGTCAGGCAAGGGCTTCAGGGAGAGCCTCTGCGCAGGTTGCTGCATAACCTGCATGGAGACTGAGCGGTACCTCGGTACCTCGGCTACCTGTGCAGTAGCACTTCCTTGAGAGCAGAGTGGAGGGCAGAGGAGAGCCTGAGTCCACCTACTGTTGCGTGACTCACTCCCGAATGGCTGTCACACCATCTGTTGCAGTGTCCCAAGGCTCCCTTCAGTTCTGTGACCTGACTTGGCAGGGTTCTAAGAGGATTGAGCTAGGTGATGAGTTAGGCTGGGTCAAGGCCAAGGAAATGTGGTATCTGGACATCCTGCCAGAGGCTAATGAGAAAGGGGACCAGGCATCAGAATGGCTCCGTGAAGCCAAGTTTGGGGCTGCGAGCCTGTAATCCCAGCACAATGTTGGCTGAGGTAGGAAGATTGCCTTGAATTCAGGTGTAGCCCAAGTGGCTTGGCAGACTCCTCACCCCCATTTTTTAGACTAATGTTAACTTTGAAAAATTGTCATCTTGCTGTTCTCTGCAGGCATTCCCCAGTGCTCCCTTTTATTTGATGAGAGCACTTTTTTTTTTTTTTTTCCAAGACAGGGTTTCTCTGTGTAGCCCTGGCTGTCCTGGAACTCACTTTGTAGACCAGGCTGGCCTCGAACTCAGAAATCCGCCTGCCTCTGCCTCCCGAGTGCTGGGATTAAAGGCGTGCGCCACCACGCCCGGCTGATGAGAGCACTTTTGTAGGCTGTAGGGGTTAAGGATCAAAGAGCTCCCAGGTGACGGAGGTTGCTGTGAGCAGCCTTAGCCAGGAGATGGGAGAAGAAGCCACAACTTATCACAATGAGTTCTTGAAGCCTGGGAGAGCTGCAGAGCCAGGAGGCCAGCTTCTCTATTTGGCAGTGACCTTGCTGTATACCCCTCAGGCCGAGCTAGTTGATGTTGATGAAGCTAGGGACATCAGCAGATTGGTTAGCACCCAAGCTCGTTCATGCTCCCCAACTCTTCATTATACGCAGAGAATAGGATTCCTGGCTGCACCTGGCCTCTGAAGACAGACATCTGCAGCCTCCCTTCTGCCCACTCTTGGTTCTTGGCAATGTAGTGGCAGACAAATACCCAGCAACCAGCTGGGCAGTGGTGGCACATGCCTTTAATCCAACACTTGGGAGGCAGAGGCAGGCCAATTTCTGAGTTCGAAGCCAGCCTAGTCTACAGAGTGAGTTCCAGGACAGGCAGGGCTATACAGAGAAACCCTGTCTTGAAAGAAAAAGAAAAAAAAATACCCAGCATTCTGTGTATACTGGGAATTTGAGGCCTAGGTCCTCTGCTTCCTATCGCACACTGCCTGATCCATGGTGCAGGTTTCTGTGTCTAAATGAGCATGGTTAAAGGATGGTCCCTGCTGGGGTCTTGTAGATCCACTGGGATTTCATCCTGGTGAAGCCGTTCTCCATGATGCCAGTTTGGCCCACCCTGTACTTGCCTGTAACTGGGTTCAGGTATAAGATGAGCTCTAATGATGTGGTTACCTTCCCAGGGACCCCTTTTTTGAATTCTATTTTAAGAATATCTGGGCTGTTTGGTGCTTAGGCAGGATCCTGGATACTTTGTCGTTGGGGTTTTCATCCATCCTTTAGGGGCTCTTGGGTATGACAGGAATGACTCCATGTTGCTTTGAGTACTAACATTGAGGCCCTTGAACTCAGGTGTCCTCCAGAGGGCATCGGCTGTAGCCTGGGAGTGGCGCAATGAGTAGTAAGGGACTCAAAGCACATCTGATTATTCCTTTCTCCTGTTTCATGAGACACACACTTGACTCCCTCAAGCCGGGCAGCTTACACCAGTTTGTGGGCTATCCAGGGCATGGTGAGAGAGGTAAGGACCCTATATTAATCAGGCATGGTGGTTTTACATGGTGGGAGTATGTGTCTGAAATCCCAGCACTGGGGAGGTGGAGGCAGGAGGATGGAGAACTTCAGGTCATCTAACAGTTTTCCATTCCCACACCCTCCTTATAGCCTCCCCTAGGCCAGATTCCATTCTCCACCCACAGGAACATTCTTGAGTAAAAAAATTCTCAGAATGTACTGATAGTTACCTGATCCTCTGGAAAATCAAATGTGTGTCATGCTTGCTAGCCAATAAGTTTGACCTGTAACCCTGCTGATGTAACCTGTGCCCCTAAACACTCCTTGTAATAGCCATTTGGGGTCCCCTTCTTTATAACTCTCCTTGAGGGACTTGAAGGTTGACCCCAAAGCTCCAGAAAGTAAAGAATTGATCTGTGTCTTGGTGTCTCACTCTGGGGGTGTGTGGGGGGTGGGGCATCTCCAAGTAAGTACCACTGACTGAGGGTTGGGGTCTTACAGACCTTTACATAGTGAAGTGGCAGCTTTCAAAATCCCACTCCCACCAGTAAACAGGTCCTACAGACAAAAAATAAACAGATAAGGGCTGGTGAGATGGCTCAGCGGGTAAGATGGCTCAGCGGGTAAGAGCACCCAACTGCTCTTCCGAAGGTGATAAGTTCAAATCCCAGCATCCACATGGTGGCTCACAACCATCCGTAACGAGATCTGACGCCCTCTTCTGGACTGTCTGAAGACAGCTACAGTGTACTTACATATAATAAATAAAATAAATCTAAACAAGCAAGCAAACAAACAAACAAACAGATAAATACTGGAGTTAATAGATGCTATGAATCACATGAATCCAATACAAACCTACGGAACATTTAACCAAAACACAAAAGAACACACTTTCTTCTCAGCACCTTATAGAACTTTCTCCAAAACTGACCATATATTTGGAAACAAAGCAACTCTCAACAAATACAAGATCAATAAGATATACAAACTCTTATCCAAATTAATGAAAAAAAACCCCCAAAAACCAGAGATCTGAGAATGTCCAGATGAACAAATTCAGAAATGAGAAGGGGCATATGACACCAGACACCCAGGAAATCCGGAGAGTCACCAGCACGTACTTATTTATTTATTTATGTATTTATTTTTCGAGACAGGGTTTCTCTGTGTAGCTCTGGCTGGCCTGGAACTCACTCTGTAGACCAGGCTGGCCTCAAACTCAGAAATCTGCCTGCTCTGCCTCCTAAGTGCTGGGATTAAAGGTGTGCGCCACCATGCCTGGCGAGAACCATTCTTAACTAAATAAGTAAAACAAAATTGGGGATGGTGCACAGGTCCTGAGGGATAGCTCAGCAGCTGAGTAAGCATGAACTACCAGAGGAATCAAGTTCAGTTCTCAGAACCTTTAGCAGGCAGCACACAATAGACTGTAACTTCAGCTCCAGGGCATGCAGCCTTTTGAAGATACCTGCATGTGCAGGTGGCCCTCGAGGTCTCCCCAGACCTTTAATACCAGCATTTGTACAGGAGAGTGAGGGGAATCTGAGTTCCCGGCTAGCCTGGTCTACACAGAAACCCTGTCTCAACACACTCAATAAAGACTCACAAGTTTCCTATGCCTCAGGTTTCTCCCTTTGTCCTCTAAGTCTCCGTGACAATTGTAGGGGTTTTTCCCCCTTGAATCTTCCCTAGCAGGCGACCCTTAATAAGCAGCCTTGTCACATTGTATCTGCCTCCAACCTCTCCACAGCCTGTTACAGGTCCTTCTAAATCCCCACTAATGCGTCCTGTTTTGCTGAGGCCATGTGGCTTAAGAGGATTGAGTATTTGCTAAAACAGAAGAGGCCCATAACAGAACAAACCAGCTGTAGAGACTAAAGAATAGTCACTGGGGATAGCAGAGGGCGACACAGAGGGACCCAGGGCCCTGACAGTGCTGTCCCGAGAACCCAAGAACTCAAAATAGACAACCCAAAGATAAAGACTGAAAGGAGAAAACCCTAAGATATCTTCTGAACTCCACAAAACTGCTGTGGCCAAAGCTCTCATAACTATAGACCTGTTATAGTGTCCGGTTAACCCTGTTTCTTTTTTTTTTTTTTTAAAGATTTATTTTATTTATTATATGTAAGTACACTGTAGCTGTCTTCAGACAGTCCAGAAGAGGGCGCCAGATCTCGTTAAGGATGGTTGTGAGCCACCATGTGGATGCTGGGACCTGAACTTATCACCTTAGGAAGAGCAGTCGGGTGCTCTTACCCGCTGAGCCATCTCACCAGCCCTAACCCTGTTTCTTATCCAGAAGACTTTTTTTCTTTTTAAAAAATTTTCTTTGAGGGGCTGGTGAGATGGCTCAGCGGGTAAGAGCACCCGACCGCTCTTCCGAAGGTGATAAGTTCAAATCCCAGCATCCACATGGTGGCTCACAACCATCCATAACGAGATCTGGCGCACTCTTCTGGACTGTCTGAAGACAGCTACAGTGTACTTATATATAATAAATAAAATAAATCTTTAAAAAAATTTTTTTTCTTTGAAGCCAGGCAGTGGTGGTGCACACCTTTAATCCCAGCACTTGGGAGGCAGAGGCAGGCAGATTTCTGAGTCTACAGAGTTCCAGGACCACTGTCTCAAAAAACCAAAAAAAAAAAAAAAAGTGTTATGCTTTCGTGTATATATGTGTTCCATGTGAAGGCTCATCAGACAGTGGCTGCAAGCCACCATGTAGGTGCCAGGATTTGAACTGCAGTCCTCAGCAGGAACAATTGCTGGCAACTGCAGAGCAATCTCTTCAGCCTAAAGGGCTCTACATCCTACTACAGAGATAGGGGCACGGGAAACAGCCAGATGGAGGATGAAAATGCAGCGTACACAATGTAATTTTTACCAAGCTGTAAAGAAAAACAAAATCCAGTACACAATGTAATTTTTACCAAGCTGTAAAGAAAAACAAAATCCATAGTGGATGGAACTGGAAAATACAACCCAGACACAGAAAGACAAACACCACATATTCTGCTATGTATGTGCATAGTATGTATGCAATGTTTGCAGAGGTTAAAAGAGCATCAGATCAGTAACTAGAGTCATAGACAGCTGTGAGCTGCTATGTGGCTGCTGGGAATTGAACCTGAGTCCTCTGGAAGAGCAGCCAGGGCTCTTAACGGTTGAGCCATCCCCAACCCTTGGTCCATTTTTTTAAAAAAGATTTATTTATGTATGTAAAGGTACTGTAGCTGTCTTCAGACACCAGAAGAGGGCACCAGATCCCATTACAGATGGTTGTGAACCACTATGTGGTTGCTGGGAATTGAACTCAGGACCTCTGGAAGAGCAGTCAGGGCTCTTAACCACTGAGCCACCTCACCAGTCCTTGTACCATTCTCTCTCTCTCTTTCTCTTTCTTTCTTTCTTTCTTTCTTTCTTTCTTTCTTTCTTTCTTTCTTTCTTTCTTTCTTTCTTTCTTTCTTGTTTGTTTTGAGACAGGGTTTCTCTGTGTAGCCCTGGAACTCACTTTGTAGACCAGGCTGGCCTTAAACTCAGAAAGAAAGTGCTGGGATTAAAGGCGTGCTCCTTGTATCGTTCTTACAGCCTCTTTCTGGTTCCTTTCTCACGTTAGCTCCCAGCTATAGTAGTGGTAGTGAGCAGCCTTAGCCAGAAGATGGGAGAATAAGCCACAGTTTATCACAATTAGTTCTTGAAGCCTGGGAGAGCTGCAGAGCCAGGAGGCAGTTACCCGGCAGTACAGAACAACCAGACATGAAACTGGGTTAGGGAGATGAGAGACGGGGAGTCTGAGGAGGGGACAGGGCAGATTCTAGACTCTGGGTCATTCTAAAAGTATGTATGCAGATGCCATAGGGAAACTTGCTATCTTTGGTTTTGACCAGACAGGGTTTCTCCCTATAAAATGCACTGCCCAGCCTTGAGATTCACCTGCTGCATCCTCCTGGATGCTGGGATTAAAGGCCAGCACTGTCTTGTTTGTGCATGCTATCCTAAGGCTTCCAGGGTTTAGGGGCATCCAGGGTAACCTACCCACAAGGGTGTAAAAACAGAAACCCAAACATGTCTAACCTCAAGACACCCAAACCCAATCTAAAGTCTATCCTAGGACATAAAAACTACATACTAGGGGGCTGGTGAGATGGCTCAGCGGGTTAGAGCACCCGACTGCTCTTCCGAAGGTGATGAGTTCAAATCCCAGCAACCACATGGTGGCTTACAACCACCCGTAACAAGATCTGACGCCCTTCTCTGGTGCGTCTGAAGTCAGCTACAGCATACTTATGAAGAATAATAAGAATAATAAGAAATTAATCCGAGCCGGGCGTGGTGGCGCACGCCTTTAATCCCAGCACTCGGGAGGCAGAGGCAGGTGGATTTCTGAGTTCGAGGCCAGCCTGGTCTACAAAGTGAGTTCCAGGACAGCCAAGGCTATACAGAGAAACCCTGTCTCGAAAAACCAAAAAAAAAAAAAAAAAAAAAGAAGTGAATCCTTGGACCGGAGAGACCAACCGGAGCAAGCCAGGCTGTCCGGAGCAAGCGGAGCCAAACGGGGACGGCCGGAGCAAGCGGGGTCGCCGGAGCTAGCAGGGCTGGAGCGAGTGGGGCCGAACGGGAGCAAGCTGAGCCGATCGGAGCGAGCGGGGCTGGCTGGAACAAGCGGGGGGAGGGGGGGCGTACTGGGGGCAGCCAGGAGCGAGCGGGGTTGACTGGAACAAGGGGGAAAAAAAAAAACTACATACTAAAGCCGGGCGTGGTGGCGCGCCTTTAATCCCAGCACTCGGGAGGCAGAGGCAGGCGGATTTCTGAGTTCGAGGCCAGCCTGGTCTACAAAGTGACAGCCAGAGCTATACAGAGAAACCCTGTCTCGAAAAACCAAAACCAAACCAAACCAAACCAACAAACAAAAAACTAGGCTATGGAATAAGATCAAATTTTCTCTTTAAAATCAGTCATTTTTGCCGGGCTTGGTGGTGCACGCCTTTAATCCCAGCACTCGGGAGGCAGAGGCAGGCGGATCTCTGAGTTCGAGGCCAGCCTGGTTTACAAAGTGAGTTCCAGGACAACCAGGGCTATACAGAGAATCCCTGTCTCAAAAAAAAAATAGCAGTCATTTTTGATCCTATGAATGCAAGCTTTATTATTAATGTACCTTCTTCCATAGACATAAATCCCAACAGACCCCTGCCCCAACAAGGAAGTTGAAAAGTCAGAAATCCTGTTTCATGCCATCTCTGCTTTCGTACCCAGAAGAGAGCTTGAGCCTTTTCAAGTCTCTCAACGCTTTGCAGAGTACAGGGTCATTCTGAGAGCATTCCTTGGGCTTCTTCTGAGGGCGCGTTACCCAACTATTGTAGCTCTCCCAAAGCTGTCTGCGCCTCAACTCTCTATTACGCTGGGTGAAGAACCAGTACTGGAGTGGTAAAGAGAACATGGAGTAAGATATCAAAATAGGCCCTTGGTCTAGGAAAGGAGTGGGGAAACCATTAAAGGCAAGGCCAGTTGCCTAGGGACTCTGAGGTTGCCTGCTTGAGGTTTTTGTTTTGTTTTTAAGGGGAGGGGTTGGTGGTGGTCTGTGCAGTTGCTGAGGTCTGGAACTCTCAAGGCTACAATCAGGGATGATTTTTTGGGACACAGGGTCCATGGAGTCCTGGCTAGCCTTCATTGGCTGCAGTAGCCAGGGTAATCTTCATCTTCTGAAAACAAACAAACAAACAAACCCCACACCAAACCTATCTCCATGTCAAAAGATTCTGGCTTTTTGTTTGTTTTTTTTTTTTTTTTTTTTTTTTAAAGATTTATTTTATTTATATTTATATGTGAGTACACTGTAGCTGTCTTCAGACACTCCAGAAGAGGGAGCCAGATCTCGTTACGGATGGTTGTGAGCCACCATGTGGATGCTGGGATTTGAACTTATCACCTTTGGAAGAGCAGTCGGGTGCTCTTACCCGCTGAGCCATCTCACCAGCCCCTGTTTGTTTGTTTTTGACACAGGGTTCCTCTGTGTGTCATCACTGACTGTCCTGGAACTTTGGATCTGTAGATAAGGCTTGCCTTGAACTCAAATATGAACCTGCTTCTTCCTCCATTCTGGGATGAAAGGGTGTGCTACCACCACCTACCTTTCATTTCTTCTTTTTATGAAACAGTAGCCCAGCCTACCCTCCAATTACATTACACAGGCCAGGAAGTGATGGCCCTGACTTCCAGGTGTGCTAGTCTCCATCCCTTTGCTGACCTGTAACTTGCTATGCATGCAGGCTGTTCTCAAACTTCCAGAGGTCTGTGTGCCTCTCATACGAAAGATGTGGGCCACCATATAGTTTAAACCCTCTTGATGATATTGGGTCTATGGGTACACAGGGAAGGAGAGCACCGGGGGAACCTCTGGGTGCTCCATGCACCATAGCCCCATGCAATCTCTGGGATTGGAGATGGAGAGCCAGCCATCATGATGGGGAAGAGGAATCTTACCTCGATGGCTTCTTTGGGCACTTGGAATTCCTCAGCCAAGGCCTGCAGAGTTTCCCCCTTAGGGAAACTGTCTGTGTTGTAGTGTTTTCTTAGCTTCTGGAACTGCTCAGAGGTCAACGTAGAGATTATTTTTTTAATGTGGACTGAGGAGGAAAAAAAATAGATGAGAGTAACCCTTTCTGTCCTTCTCAGGTGACTGTGTTGGATGGCTAGTCTCTAAAGGAGCTTGTCAGTCACAGTGATCTCAGTTGGATTCCAGGGACTCCGAGGTGAGGGAAGAAACCAACTCATATACATGAGGGTTTTTTTTTTTTTTTAAAGAAATAAATAAGATGGCTGGGCATGGTGGCACATGCCTTTAATCCCAGCACTTGGGAGGCAGAGGCAGGGGCAGGCAGATTTCTGAGTTCAAGGCCAGTCTGGTCTACAGAGTGAGTTCCAGGACAGCCAGGGCTACACAGAGAAACCCTGTCTCAAAAAAAAAAAAAACCAAACCAAACCAAACCAAACCAAACCAAACCAAAAACCCCCCCAAAACAAACAAAACAAAAAAGCAAAAAAACAAAACAAAACAAAAAAAAGAGAGAGAGAGAAAGAGAGAAGACTCTTACATTGCCCTTGACCCCTTAGCTGACTGGCTATAACCCTGATCCTTGCTGAGGTCAAAGTGCTACATTCAGCTCCCCACCCACATTTCTGTCTTTAATCCAAATCCTACAGCCCAGCTCTGTTTTAGAACAGGCTGGTCAGGCTCAGCAGTTAAGATCACTGACTGTTCTGACTTCAATTCCCAGCAACCACCTGGTGACTCACAACCATCTGTAATGGGCACCTGATTCCACCTTCTGGTGTGTCTGAAGACAGTGTACTCACATACATGAAATAAATAAACCTTCAAAAAAAAAAAAAAAAAAAAAAAGAGGCTGGTCCTCATCTGGGAGCCCCAGAATAGATGTGCAAAGCTGGAGTCCCAGAAAAGCATCTAAACAGTCCCCCTCAGCTTCTAAACATTTTTCTGAAGCCCAAACTCACGTTGACCATAAGATATCTCAGTTTCTTCCATTGTGGCGGCTGCTCACTTGAGTTCCCTCCTTCAGTTTGAGACTCTTCTCTAGGATTTTTGCTTAAATCCCACTTCCATGTTGGAACCTCCCATTGAGGTCCCTCCCACCAGCAGCTCTTCCCAGTCATTTGTTTTCTGCCCCTCCCCACTGGACCCACCAGACACTGCCTTCCAAGGTTCCAAGGTCTTCCCTGAGTAGCTTCTTTGAGACAGGGGGTGGGAGTGGGGATAGGGTGGGCAGTTGGGGGTGGGGGTAACAGACGTGGCCACACTGGCTTTCTCAATCCTCCAGAGCCCAGAGGGCAGCATGGCCTCACTTGGATATTGATTCCAGGAAATCGGCCTGCATCTTGCGAGAGCCTTCCCTGTGTTCACCTTATTTTCTTTCGAAAGCTCTATAAGAAGAGCAGGGACCACCCAGAGCTCCTTGTCTGTGTTGGCCCCTTCCTTCACACACCCTGCCCCTGGTCCCCAAGGACACTAGGAAGGCTACTTCATATTCACAGGGCTCCCCTTGGTTGTCTGGACCTGAGTGGTCAGGAAACTCCACCGCTTGGTAGTGTCCCTAAGGTGTGTCCTGGGGACAACTGCTTCTGTGCCCCTTTGTGGAGAAAAATTACCTCCCTTTCCTTTATTTTATTTTATTTTTTCTGTTCAGTGTTTCAGGCAGGGTCTCATTATGTCCCTCTGGTTGCCCTGGATTCAATATGTAGACCAGGTTGGCCTCAAGATCTCAGAGATCTGCCTGCCTCTAATCCAGGGTGCTTGGATCAAAGGCCATCCTAGATTTCTGGAAGTCTGAACATTGCTTGACCTCCTGAAGGGCTGATCTTCCAGATTTCTCCTCCCAAGTGCTGGGATTACAGGCATGTACTATGAGACCTTGGCTCCAATCATTGGAGCTGAAAAGTATGAGTCTGAGTGTGCTACTAAAAGTGAGAATTAGCAGTGTGCTATACCACACTCCCAGGTTTTTTGTTTTTGTTTTTTTCTTCATAAAGGCTTTGACCAGGAACTCTGGCTAGGCTGGAACTTGGTTGTGCAGACTGGGCTGTCCTTGGACTCTGCCTCTAAGCCTGGGATTAAAGGCATGTTCCACCACACCCAACTCTCTCTACTTTTTAGATAAGGCTTTGTTAGGAGGTTAGAAGGCACCGGTAGTGGCTGTTCGCGCCTTGAATCCCAGCCTTTGGGAGACAGAGGGAGGCCAACCTGTGCTACAGAGAAACCTAGTTTTGAAAAAGAAAAAGAAAAGAGGTGGGCATCTAGACTGACTAATTTCAAGCACAAACTTAGAGTGGAGGGAAGCTTGGTTTCTCACAAACAAGCACAGACCTATTTATTTATAGACATTGAATAATTTATTGAAATATTACCTGACTGAATTCATGATATCAATCCATGTCTCAGGAACTGAAGTTGTCAGGAAAATAAATTTCCATGTCACCCATGTTTGTTTGGAGGATTCCACAGGGAACCAAGTCAGGTGGCCCATGCCTTTGATGATACAATCACTGGGGGTGTGGTGGGAGGAAGACAGGTGGATCTCTGAGATTTGAGGGCCAATCTGGTCTGCATAGAATATTCTAGAGCAGGCAGTGTTACTTGGAGGTTGCTTTGTTAGCATTTGGAGACGGTGGTTAAAGCAAAATCATCCCGGGCTGTGGGGCTGCAGTGTAGCCATACCTGGTTCACCTGACATTTTAGTCTATAACAAGGTAAATCCTTCACCTTTTATAAAGTATGATCACAACACTAACTTCCACGAAAGCCAAGGAATGTCATTTGCAGGCTGGGCATGCTGGAGCACACCTTTACTTCAATCACTCAGGAGGCAAAAGTAGGCAGATTTCTGTGAGTTCAAGGCCAGCCTGGTCTCCGTTGGCAGGGATAATCCATGCAGAGGTTTCTTTTTTTTTTTTTTTCTTTTTTCCTTGTTCCGGTCAACCCCGCTCACTCTGCTCGACCCCACTCGCTCCGGCCAGCCCCACTTGCTCCCGGCCGCCCCCGTACGGCCCCCGCTTGTTCCAGCCAGCCCCGCTTGCTCCGGTTCGGCCCCACTCGCTCTGGCCCTGCTAGCTCCAGCATTCCCGCTTGCTCCAGCCATCCCCGTTCGGCTCTGCTCGCTCCGGACAGCCTGGCTTGCTCCGGTTGGTCTCTCCGGTTCAAGGATTCATTTCTTATTATTCTTCATAAGTATGCTGTAGCTGACTTCAGACGCACCAGAGGAGGGTGTCAGATCTTGTTACGGGTGGTTGTAAGCCACCATGTGGTTGCTGGGATTTGAACTCATCACCTTCGGAAGAGCAGTCAGGTGCTCTAACCCGCTGAGCCATCTCACCAGCCCCCATGCAGAAGTTTCTAATCCTGCTGTAACCCAGTTTATGGTCTCCCCAGTGTAGTTCATACATATACAATAAATTCCTGATTTACCATTACGTCCAGGTCTTAATCAAACTCTCCAGAAACTCTTCACTCTTCATAACACTTAGGGGATCTCAAACCTGTTTCTTGTCACTCATTCACTCAGTATAACTATCTTTACTTTAGATGTATAGATATTCAGCCTGCACCTATGTCTGTGCACTTCAATTATACAGTGCTCTTGGAAGCCAGAGAAGAGGGTGTCAGAGCCTCTAGATCTGTAGTTCCAGATAATTTCAAACCATCTGGATGCTGGAAGTCAAATCCAGGTCCTTTGGACAGCAGTGGTCTGAAAGCTGAGCCATTTCCCCACTTTCAAGACTAAGCTTAAAGACTTTAGGATCGGGGGCTGGTGAGATGGCTCAGCGGGTAAGAGCACCCGACTGCTCTTCCGAAGGTGATAAGTTCAAATCCCAGCAACCACATGGTGGCTCACAACCATCCGTAATGAGATCTGGCTCCCTCTTCTGGAGTGTCTGAGGACAGCTACAGTGTACTTACATATAATAAAATAAAATAAATCTTTAAAAAAAAAAAAAAGACTTTAGGATCAGGGGTAGCACAGTGGCGAGCCTTATATGAGCCTTATATACCAGCACTTTGAGGCAGAGGCAGGAAGATCTGGAGTACTTATTCAAGGTTCATGGTGCAAAGTCCAGGCCAGCTACAAGTATCACAGTGAAACTTTTACCTCCAAGAGCATCAAGCACAAACAAAGCCTAGCTCTTGAGGCGACTGCGATGAAAGACCTTTGGCAGGAAGCCTGAAGAGCTAAGCTCCACCCCAGCACCACGAGAACCTAATCCTATGCTGTCCATTGTCCTGACTTCTGCACAACCAGCCAGCTTCCACACAAGGTATTTTTTGAGAAAACAACACAAGCTTTTTTTTTTTTAAAATTAAAACCAATTTTATTTGTCAACAATTTCATTTTATCAATGAGCCACTCCAAGATCTAAATCCCCAAGCAGGTGCCTCAGAAACACCAATAGACCAAAAATACAATCACACAGCCACACACAAACCAATAAAATACTCATTGGTAAAACATGAATGATCAAGATAAGAGGGGATAAAAATCTAGCAGTGTTAACCAGTCAATCTCTTGGGAAGTGGTTGTTCTGGTAGTATATGTCAGTCTGTAACCATGCCTTGGGAAAGGAGGCAAGAAGTCAGTGTGATACTGTGCTGTCCCATTCAGCAGGACTCAGTTATTTTTGTGCGTCGAGAAGGACTGAGGCCTGAAAGACAAATGGGCGAGGAAGAAAGGAGCAAGACCATGCATTGGGAGGCTTTTGTCATGGTCTGATTTTACTAAGGCACAATACCTAGTTACATACATACACAGCAAAAAGAGCGGGAAAAGGGGGACTGAGGGGAGAGAACAAAGACTTCAAAGCGAAGGACATATGGGAGGATGTAGATGGCAGGCTTGAGACATCCTGTGATTTATTTCAGAGACCTGGCGCCTGCATATCCAGGAATGCTGGTTCTTCCTGAAGAGTCCTAGGTGTCAGTTCAGGGCAGAAAGGCCATTTGGTTCTGAGGAGCAGCCTGTGTGAAAGAGGGGGTGACTCAGCTCCCAACAAATGGTCATTTGGCTCTCAGGTGGGAGCTGTTCAAGGCCTGCTTCCCCACACTGTGCTGCACATTGAGTTGATAGCTAGCCTAAAGGAGAGGCCACCTTTGACAGGAGGCTGTTAAAAGAAGTGGAACCACACCAGTGGGTTTGGCCCTGGACATTCAAGTGAAGGCCCTAGGTGGAGACTCAACATCTGCACCATTTCTGTCCAATGTCGTCTGTCCTGGCAGCCAGGTATTCAAACATTGACCCTGAGGGTTCTGGGAGGCATCCATCATTTGATGAGTTTGGTGCAGGCAGGCATCTGATAGGGGGTGGGGAATTGGAGAACCGGTTTTTGTGGTACATGTTGGAGTGGACCATGGGGAAGGAGGATCAGCAACTGTGCTTACAGCAGGTCGAGGACTCAGGGGGATTGATGGGAACGAGCCTGTACTTCCAGCTTGGTTGCCTGCAGCAGAAGGCTTTGTGGGAAGGAGAAGAGGTATCATCCCGGGCAGACTGCTGCAGCCTGGCCAAGGGGGCTCGCATATCCTCCTCCAAGGATCTCTGGATGAACCAAGCCTGGAGGGAAGAACACATGTAAATGTATCTAAGGAAGGCCATGTGCTCCCTAGACTTTGAGGTGATGCTAGGGGGCAACTAGCTCCCCAAAGCTGACCCCAACTGTTCTCTAGCCCTTTTCACGAGGGACCCAAAAGGAGTCCCCCTAAGGAATACTGAGAGGCCTCGCGGGTAGGCCTACCATCCCGGGATGCATCCTGCTAGAGTGCCTAGCATGTATATGGTTTTCTTCTTTCTTTCTTTCTTTCTTTCTTTCTTTCTTTCTTTCTTTCTTTCTTTCTTTCTTTCTTTCTTTCTTTCTTTCTTTCTTTCTTTTTGGTTTTTTGAGACAGGGTTTCTCTGTATAGCCCTGGCTGTCCTGGAACTCACTTTGTAGACCAGGCTGGCCTCGAACTCAGAAATCCACCTGCCTCTGCCTCCCGAGTGCTGGGATTAAAGGCGTGCGCCATCATGCCCGGCTATGTATATGGTTTTCAACCTTCATGATGCTTGAGCCTTTAATAAACTTCCTCATGTTGTTGTTTGCCCAATGCCCAAACCAATAAATTGTTTTTGTCTTGGTGGAGAGGGTAGAGATTGGTAGGGTGACTTACACCTTTAATCCTAGCACTGGGAGTCAAAGGCAGGCCTTCTCTTAGGTTGAGGCCAGCCTGGTCTAAGGAGTGTTTTTAAGGAAAGAGCAACTCTGTCCAGTGAAAATTATTTTCACTGCTACTTCCTAACTGTAATTTTGCTACTATTATGAATTGCTATGATGTGAATGTCTCTGTATTCTGTTGGTCTGGTCTGACCTCTGGGAAAGATTTGTTCATGCCGGAATCAATACAGAATCAATATCTACAGCTTGAGAATTGCTGCCTTAGAAGGATCCTCACTGTTTTCTCCTAGGAGGCAGTCTGTCTGTGTTTTCTTTCCAGAAAGCACCAATGTGACCCCCAACCATAAAATAACTCATGATTCTATTTCCTAACTGTAATTTAGTTACTGTTATGAATCCTAATGTAAATATCTGAAATTCAGAATATCTACAAGGTAATATCTGAGAATGGGTTTTTTTTTGACCCCAATGGGTTCTCAGTGTGGAGAACACAGACTTAGAGGCATATAAAGTGGCAATCTGACCTCAACTTGTTCCTCCTTCAGTTTCAGTCTGGTGGCTATGATCTTTCGAGCCTGGAGGTCTGGGTATGGTTCCATCTTGAAGTATGCTTCCAGCTCCCAAAGCTGCTCCAACTGAAGTTCTGGTCAAGGGGACCCAGGGTATAGGAGGTTAAGACAGAGAGGGAGAAATGGGTCAGGAAATCTCTATCATGAGAGTGGAGAGACAGCCCTAGCTGTCAAGCCTGATGGTGTGAAATGAGATCTTGAGGGACTCATGGTAGGAGCTAACCTATTGAACAAAGAGGTCCTGAGAACTCTACATAGTCTTGCCTGTGTGTACTCCTAACACTTTTTTTTTTCTTAAAGTCTTTTTTTTTTTCTTCTTTGAGACAGGGTTTCTCTGCATAGCCCTGGCTGTCCTGGAACTCACTCTGTAGACCAGGCTGGCGTCGAACTCAGAAATCCGCCTGCCTCTGCCTCCCGAGTGCTGGGATTAAAGGTGTGCGCCACCACGCCCGGCCCTTAACACAGTTTTAGCCACTGTCAGGAGATGAGTCTTTCTCACACCCCCAGGCTCTGATTTTTCTTTTGGGGAGCCTATGCATCAATAAGATACCTATTACCCACTTTCCAGTTCCACCCAGTTAAACCTTTCTGCGGTTAAAGACCTGAATCTTTGAAAAAAAAAAAAAAGAAAAGAAAAGCAGAGTGGAGAATCACACCCTTAATCCCAGCAATGGGAGAACTGAGGCAGGAGGATGGGAAATTTGAACTGCCGATTTTGTTGCTGGAAGTACAGAATCCCTATATACCGAATTTGGCTGAGAATGGCGGTTGTAAGCCTATAATCCCAGCACTCAGGTAGAAGGATTTCCTTACAAGATTTCAACATTGCCAGGTTCAAAATAGCCAGGCATGGAGCTATTTACCTAAGATCTTAGCACTTGGGAGGCAGAGGGATGTGGATATCAGAGTTGAGGCCAGCTGGATCTATCTATAGGGAGACCATGTCTCCAAAGATACACACAATTGTTCAAGATCATTTCCAACATGCCTGTCTGAGGTCCATGACAGCTTTCTCTCTGCTAAACTGAACTATTAGCACCCTCCCTGAAGGAAAACCTGTCAAACACAAATCTTACAAAATAAAAATCAAAACTAAAAAAATTCATATGAATTTGCAAACATTTCCCTTGATAATACAATAGCCTAAATCTAAGCAGATAGGTTTTGTGGAGAAATCCGACCAAGAGTCTCATATTTAGCTGCTGTTACATTGGTTCTCCTTTCCTTAATTCTGAACCCTGGAGAAGCCAAGGTGCCTGGGGCTCAGACCAGCTCTCTAGACACCACCACACAGACCCCTAACTCCACTGTCATGGCCTCCCTTTCTACAAGGCCCGGTCTGCTCTTTGGGCCAAAAGGGAAATGGAAAACCCAGGTCTCATCCTAGCAGCCCTGCCCACCCGACAGACTTCATGCTAACAGGGTTTTAGGGCCCAGACTTACTCAGGGAACGTGGAGATGCTTCCATTCCGCCAGCAGCTCACTTCAGTTGTGATTGAAGGTATGTTCTAAGAATTTAGGATTAAAACTCAGTTTTAAGTGCCGGGCGTGGTGGTGCACGCCTTTAATCCCAGCACTTGGGAGGCAGAGGCGGGTGGATTTCTGAGTTCGAGGCCAGCCTGGTCTACAAAGTGAGTTCCAGGACAGCCAGGGCTACTCAGAGAAACACAGTCTCAAAAAACAAAAACAAACAAACAAAAACTCAGTTGGGCGCACTGAGGGACCCTCCAATCTGTAGCCCCTCCCACAGTTTAGCATCCAGCCAAGAGGAAGGGCAGGCTCCACCCAGCATCTCCTTTGTAGGAAATGGGCTCCAGTCAGATAACCAGGCATTCTTCCTCATTCTTTCCTGAATCTGCTTGCTCCTCCTCTATGTTAAAGCGCCAACCTAGTTGGTCCGGATTACCAGATAACCTCTAAGATTACTAACGTGCCTGCCCGTGTAGGCTTGCTCAGGTGACTGCCTTCATTTCTTTGGAGTTACTTTTAAAAACGAAGGCAAATGGATATTCAAGGGAGTCCATGGCTAATGAAATCCTTTTTAGACCAGGATGTCCTCCAACTCAGAAAATCAATGGCCTCTGCCTCCCACTGCTGGGATTAAAGGTGTGAGCTCATTGTTGACGTATGTTTGAGATGTTGTCCTGTTGTCCAGCGTAGGTTGGAAGTTTCAACCTGGTGAGTTTATAGGTTTGTGATACCAAGTCTGGCTCCCTTTGGTGTTTTAACTTTTCTTTTTCTAATAACCAGGAAGCCGTGGCATTGCACATGTTAGGTATTTTACCACTGAGCCACTCTTATCCTCCCCACCCCTCCATCCTCCAACAAAGAAGGGATTTTCATATTTCTGTCCATCCTGGAACTCACTATGTAAACCAGTCTGGCTTCAACTCAGAAATCCACCTTTTCTGTCTCCCATCCACTTGGATTAAACTGGTGTTCCACCTCTGCCAGACTTCATCTTTTACTTTTAAAGACTGGCTGGCATTAAAAGGCCAGAGTGACTGGATAGTTCTCTTATACAAGACAGTCCTCCTGCTGAACCAGGGCAGATATAGTTTAATTCTTTTTTTCTTTTTTCTTTTTTCTTTTCTTTTTTTTTTTGGTTTTCGAGACAGGGTTTCTCTGTATAGTCCTGGCTGTCCTGGAACTCACTCTGTAGACCAGGCTGGCCTTGAACTCAGAAATCCGCCTGCCTCTGCCTCCGGAGTGCTGGGATTAAAGGCGTGCGCCACCACGCCCGGCCCTTATAGTTTAATTCTTAACATCAATAATGAACTAGCATGGTTGCCAGGCGGTGGTGGTACATGCCTTTAATCCCAGCACCCGGGAGGCAGAGGCAAGAGGATTTCTGAGTTCGATGCCAGCCTGGTCTTCAAAGTGAGTTCCAGGACAGCCAGGGCTATACAGAGAAACCCTGTCTCTAAAAACAAAACCAAAACCAAAACAAAGTAGATATATGACTTCATTTGTCAATCAGAATAGAGAACTGTGATGATTTACATATGCTTGGCCCAGGGAGTGGCACTGTTAGGAGGTGTGGCCTTGTTGGAGTGGTAGTGTCACTATGGGTGTGTGCCTAAGACCCTCACCCTAGCTACCTGGAAGTCAGTATTCTGCCAGAAGCCTTTAGATGAAAATGTAGAACTCTCAGGTCTGGCCTGGATGCTGCCATATTCCTGTCCTGATGATAGTGGACTAAACCTCTGAACCTGTAAGCCAGCCCCAATTAAATGTTGTCTTTTATAAGACTTACCTGGGTCATGGTGTCTGTTCACAGCAGTAAAATCCTAAAACAAGAACCTTAGGTGTTAAGAGCACTAGCTGCTTTTCCAGGGGATCCACTTTACATTCCCAGCAACTGAAAGGACCCCCGTAGGGAGACCTCCACTCAAGTCACGGGATATTGGCGAATCCCCCAAGAACTCACAGAAGACCAGGCTTGCTGTAAATCACATGAGGCTTTATTCGGGGAAAGCCAGAGCTCTGGGGACGACTCATATCCCGGAAGTAGATAGAGGAGTCGACCCTGAGGGAAAAGAGGACCCGGTTTTTATGGTTCCTCAAGAGGGAGAGAAGGAGGAGGAGGGAGTAGGGGATTTTTCTGATTTGACAATATCTGACAATATCCATTCTTTCTACAGAAGAAATGGGTACACGGAAGAA
>LR753341.1:1724771-1739705 GCA_902729485.2 Mus minutoides
AAAAAAAAAAAAAAAAAAAAAAAAAAAAAAAAAAAAAAAAAAAAAAAAAAAAAAAAAAAAAAAAAAAAAAAAAAAAAAAAAAAAAAAAAAAAAAAAAAGACACAAAGAAACTCAGAGAGACAGGGTCTGAAATAGTGATGAAGGTAGAGAAGCCGAGATTAGAGGCAATAGAGAAGATATGGAGCAATGGGGAGACGGAGATATAGAGAGCCCTGTGGAAGGAAGGGGAGGAGGGAGAAAGACAGAGAGGCACAGAGAAAGAGAGAGAAACTGAGGCAGAAAAAAGGAGAACCATCAGGAACTACACATTGGAGTTAGTTCACTCAGCTGGGGCACAGATCTCTCTTCCCAGATATTCCAGCTGTGTCAGGAGGACTTAAAGTTCAATGCTAGCCTGGGCCACAAAGAACAACCTAGAAAGCCCTGTGCCTTTCTTTTCTGTCTCCCAAGAGCACTGTATATTTCTTTCTGTGCTTTTGAAGATACTTCTTTCCAGATAGTAGCTGAAGCTGGAGGAATACCCTTCAGACCTAAGGAAAGTCTTCCCCGAGAAGTGGGGGCTCCTGGTTGCAGGCAGGAGTTGGGCCTTCCCTCCCTTCTTCATCAACCCTAATTGCCAAGATATCACTGTGGGGGTGGTGGTGGTGGGATTAAGCAGACGGTGCCCTTCCCCCAGGCAATGTCACCTCCTGTTGCCCAGTGAGTCCCCCACCTTCCCTGGGATTACCCTTCTAGATCCAGGCCACAATAGATGACATCACTCCCAGCCCAGGCTTAAAGTCGCCCCATGTGAGGGGACCTATTTCCTTTAGCCTCTGCTGTCTGATGACACCATCCAGTACCTGAGCATCCAGGAGAGTCCCTGTTCCTTCTTTCCAAAGGTGAGTCTTTCCAGGACAGGCTGCTGAGCAGACCAGGACACACACACACACACACACACACACACACACACACACACACAGAGAGAGAGAGAGAATTTTATTCTCATTCATGTTTGACATGAAGATGGATCTGTGATGCTTTCTGAACAAATTAACATAGGGTAGAGATTCCAGCAGGTGTTCAGGGAAACAGGTCACTTAGGACCATGATAGGAGGGAGTAAAGTCATACCAATTGGGGACCAGTTTTTGGGATCCAGGAGTGGCTTTAGGGTGAATGGATTTTATACTCTGAGGACATTCAGAGGTGGAATGTCTCATCTAAGCATACATCCATGGTGTGTGAGCATGTTTGTGTGTATGTATGTATGTATGTCTACAATGTGTGTGTGTCCATGTGAGAGAGCACCTGAGAAGGACAGAGATAGACATACTGGTTGTCTTCCCAAGTACTTCTGTTTCCTATTTTTTCCTAGAACTCTCTATGTAGACCAGGCTGGCCTTCATCTGACGGGTCTTCCTGCCCCTGCCACACAAATACTTAAGGTTAAAGGTGTTCACCACCACACTCAGCCCATTTCAGACAAGGTCTTTCACTGAACCTGGATCTCCCTGTTGAGCAGAGGCTGGCTGGACAGTGAGCCCTGTGCATCTGTTTGTCCCTGTTCCCCCAACGCTGGGGTTATAGTGTGCCCAGCTTTTATCTGGGTGCTGGGGATCTGAACTCAGATCCTCACGTATGCACAGACGGTGGGTGCTTTATCTGCTGAGTCATCTCCCCATTCCCCCCCGAAACCTTTTACATTAAATTTAATTTTTTTGAGAGGGAGTCTTTTGGAGCATAGAGTGGTCTTGAACTTGTTACGTAACAGAGGCTGGTCTTGAACTCCTGATCCTGTGCACCACTATTCTCGCTTGTGTTTTCTTTGACTCTTTGGGATTTTTCTTCTCTGTTTGTAAGGTATATATTTGTTATATAAATATACATGTTTTCATATTTAGTGTGTGTGTGTCTTCTGACTCCTTTGTTGAAGTCAGAGGACAATTTGCTGGAGTTTGGGTCGGTTCTCTGCTTCCACCATGTAGGTCTTAGGAATCCAACTCAGGGTTTCACCTCTTGGCACTTGGGTGCTATTGGACTGTTGACAGGATGGATCCCTGTCCTATTAGGTTGTTTATTATTTAAAACACTGGCTAGGGCTGTAGCTCGGTCAAAAGATAAGCGCTAACATATTCTACACAGCTATTTGCTCACATACAAATGGGAGAAAAATTACATTTAACACTCTTTTTCAAAAATATTTATATTTTAATTCACTTTACATTTGGATCACAGCCCCCCTCCCTCCTCTCTTCCTAATTCTACCCTTACATACCCCTTCTCTCTTTTCTCCTTCCCCTTCTCCCTCAAGAAGGGGAGCCTACCTTGGGTACCACCCATCCTGAGACATTTGAGCAGGTCTAGGAACATCCTGTCCCACTGAGCCCCATCCAGGGAGTCCAAACAGTGGGGGAGGGGAGCCAATGGCAGGGAGCAGAGACCGAGACAGCCCCTGCTCCACCTGATAGAAGAACCACATGCACACCAGGTTGCACATTTGCTACAGATGTGTGGGTCTAGGTCCAGCTCCTGCATTGAGCTTAACATTTTGAGGCCAATGTGGCTGCTTATTTCTGTTCAATGCCAGCTCAACATAGTAAACTGGAATTCTTTCTCTGAGGTTGAGAGCAGGGCTGATGGCTAATGTTTCTAAGGACGCAAGTTACAGATGTTGAGTTTTGAAGGAAAACACCAATATTACTGACTTTTTTTTTTTAACCTCAATGGCTGAAGCAATTCTTCTAGGGTCTATGGTCATCCAAACGAAATTGCAGAGACATGTAGCAGGACATAGTGGTATATGCCTTTAATTCTAGCATTTGGAAGGTAGAGGCAGGCAGATCACTGTCAGTTTGAGGCCAGACTGGCCTACAGAGTAAGTTCTAGGCTAGCCAGGACTTCATAAACTTTATATCAAAGAGAAACCTTGCCTTTAAAAAAATGTGGGAGTTGGATGGCTCAGTGGTTAAGAGTACTGGCTGCTCTTCAGGAGGACTGGGGTTCCCATTCCAAGCACCCACAGGGTGGCTCACAACTGTTTGTAATTATGGTTCCAGGGTACCCAATACTGTTTTCTGTCTTCTGATGGCACCAGGTGTGTTTGTGCTCATAGAAATACATGCAGACAAAACACTCATATACATAGTATTAAACAAAAACACTACAAAGAAAGTAACAAAAAACAATCCCAGAAACAGCAAAGTTTGATATTACTATTGCATCTGTCTATCTATCTATCTATCTATCTATCTATCTATCTATCTATCTATCATCTATCTATCTGTCTATCTGTTTTTGTTTTTTTTTTTTTGAGACAGGGTTTCTCTGTGTAGCCTTGGCTGTCCTGGAACTCACTTTGTAGACCAGGCTAGCCTCGAACTCAGAAATCCACCTGCCTCTGCCTCCCGAGTGCTGGGATTAAAGGCGTGTGCCACCACATCTGGCTCTGGTTTGATCTTTTGAAACTGAGTTTCTCTGTGTAGCCCTTGACTGTCCTGGAACTCATTCTGCAGACCAGGCTACTTCTAATCCTTCTACTTTCACCTCCAGAGTCCTGTGATTACAGGAGTGAGTCATGATGTTACTGTTTCTTCTTATGTGTGTGTGTGTGTGTGTGTGTGTGTGTGTGTGTGTGTGTGTGTAGTGTGTGTGTGTGTGTGTGTGTGTCCTGGGATTACAGGAGTGAGTCATGATGTTACTGTTTCTTTGTGTGTGTGTGTGTGTGTGTGTGTGATGTGTGTGCATATGCATGTATGTGTGTGTATATTTTTGAACACGCCTGCATATGTAGAGGCCAGAGGATAGCATCAATGTTCCCCTCCATTCCCTCTGCCTTGTTGCTTTCAGACAAAGTCTCTCAGTGAACTAGGCGCAAGACATTTTGACAAGGCTGGCTGCGTAGCTTGCTCTTGGGATCCACCTGTTTCTGCCCTTCCTAAGGCTGTAGTTACAGGCACACAAAGCCATGCCTGGCTTCTTACATGGTTGCTAAAAATGTGAACTCAGGTCCTCATGCTTTTGCAGCAAGCACTCTTATCCACTTAACCATTTCTTCTGTTCCCACCCCTCTTCACTTTTGAGACAAGGTCTCATGTATCCCAAGGTAGCCTCTAACATAAGTGGCCTAGAATGTCATTGACCCTCCAAGCCTCCACGTTCTGAACTCTAGAATTACAGGTGTGTGCCACCATACCCAGTTTATGTGATGTTGGGGACTGAACACAGGGGCTTTGTACATTCAAGGCAGGAACTGTACTTGCTAACCTATATGTGTGTGCATATGCATGTTGTCATTGTTGGATAGGGTCTGCTTATGAATCCCAGGTTGGCTCTGAATTTGAGTCAACCCTCCTGCCTCAGACTTTGAGGGCTGGAAGGGCAGATGTGAGCAAGCCCCCACACGCAGATAGGGAGGGAGGAGGAGTCATCAGGGTGTTAGCAGGGTGGTGCTGGTTAGAGGTCAGAGAACAACACGCAGGTGTCAGCTCTCTCTTCCACCATGTGGGTACTGGGAAACAAACTCAGGTTGTCTGGCTCAGCAGCAGGTGTATTCACCCATTGAGCCATCTCACTGGCCTGTGTGTGTGTGTGTGTGTGTGTGTGTGTGTGTGTGTGTGTGTGTGTGTGTGGTGTATATTCATATGTTTGAGGAAGTGTGCACACCTATTGGGACATAAGCTGACTTTATTACTTTCAACACTATTATTTTGCGACTTGTTCTCTCACTGTGCCAGGATCTGGGCTGATAGTGACCTATCACTTGATAGGTGAGCTCTTGTGACCCTCTCACACATGTCTTAGGCTTCATGTGGTCAAGTCTGTCTCCCCCACTTTGTATTTTGAGAAAGAAGAATCCCTCTCTACAGCTCTGGCTGTCCTGGAACTCATTATGTAGATGGAGATGGCCCAGAGCTCCAAGAGATTCACCCACCCACCTTTGCCTCATGGGTACTGGGATATAAGGCATGAAGCTCTATGCTCAGCATACTGACTCCACTGCTGGATAGGAACTCAGGTCCTTGTGATTGTGGTGTGACAGCTGGTCTTATCCACTGAACTACCTTTCTAGCCCATGCACTAGCATGTATTATTATTACTATTATTATTAAGATTAAAACGTGTTCTTTGTGTATTCGCACATGAGTGAGGGTGCGACCGAGGCCAGTGGAAGGCAATGGCTCCCTTGGAGCTAGAGTTACAGGTAGTTGTGATATGGGTGCTGAGAACTGAACTTGGGTTCTCTGGAAGAGCAGCAAGCACTCCTAGCCATCAAGGCAACTTTCAGCCTCTGCATCCCCCATCTTTTTAGAATATGTTTTTATTATTAAAAATGATGTGATTTGTGTGCACATGTGTGTTTATGTGTGTGTGTGTGTGTGTGTGCTTGTGGGTAAGAGTGTGTATGTGTGCAGCTGCCTTTGGAGGCCATAAATGTAGGATCCTCTGGAGCTGAAGTTCCAGGTAGAACCACCCGATGTGGGAGCTGGGAACTGAACCCCGTCCTCTGAAAAAGCAGTGAATGCTTATAACTGTTTAGCCATCTTCTCAGCCCCTTCTCTCCTCCTCCTTTTTTTTTTTTTTTTTTTTTTTTTTTTTTACAGGGTTTCTCTGTATAGCCCTGGCTATTCTGGAACTCAGCCTTCCGAGTGCTGGGATTAAAGGCATGCTCCACCATGCCCGGCCTCTTGTTTGCTTTTTGAGACAAGGTTTCTCTGTGTAGTCCTGGCTGTCCTGGAACTCAATCCCTAGACCTGGCTGTCCTCAAACACAGAGGTCCACCTGCCTCTGCCTCCCAAGTTCTGGGATTAAAGGCATGTGATACTACATCTGGCTCCAGCCCCTCTTTTGTTTTTTAAATAAAGATTTGTTTATGTGCATATGCTTGAGTGTATGTATGCATACATAGTGGAAGAGGGAATTTGATGTGAGTTACCATGTGAGGGCTGGGAATAGAACCCGGGTCCTCTGCAAGAACAGCCACTGCAGGGCTGTCTTTCCAGACCCTATACATTAGATGTTTAAAATTAGTGCCCTGTTTTAAAAAATTATAAACAGTGGCATAATGTGCATGTTGACAGCACTGGCTTTTATCCTTTGAATATACACAGTATATAGTAAGTATATTCATAAACTTTATATGTTAATGACTCTAAACACAAACATAGCAAATGTTTATATGATCGATTATTATCTATAATTTGGATATACAGTATATGTAACACATGCACTTAGTATCAAAGTATGACTTTGACAGTCATCTCAGCCTTTGGGAGGTGGAAGCAGGAGTATTACTATGAGTTTGAGGACAGTCTGGGCTAGTAAGTTCCTGTCTCATTAATGGTACATCCAAGAGATAGCTTATTCAGTAACCTGTTGCTTTTTACAAGTATAAGGATCTGGGTTTGTTTCCCAGAAGCCTGGTTAAAAAATGGGCACGGTGTGTTTATAATCCCAACACTGGTGAAACAGAAACAGCTGGATCCCTGTGACTTGCTGGCTAGCCATCCTAGTTTACACAGTGTTTTCCAGACTAATGAGAGGCCTGAGTAGGTAGATTGCTTGCCTAGCATTTGTGAAGACCTGGGTTTGATATCCAGCACTGCATAAACCAAGTATGGTGGTACTGACTTGTGATCTCAGCACTTGGGAGCTGGAGACAAGAGGTTATTCTTGCCGGGCGTGGTGGCTCACGCTTTTAATCCCAGGGAGGCAGAGGCAGGCGAATTTCTGAGTTTGAGGTCAGCCCGGTCGACAGAGTGAATTCCAGGACAGCCAGGACTACACAGAGAAACCCTGTCTTGAAAAAAACAAAACAAAACAAAACAAAACAACAAAAAAAGAGGTTATTCTCAGCTATTTGGCAAGTCTGAGGCCAACCTGAGCTATGTAAGACTTTCTCTCAAAAATAAAATGAAAAAAAAAAATGAGGTGGGTAGCCTGATCAATAAATTTTGGGGTTGAATTTTAGCCTCCCCTCCACTTACACACACACACACACACACACACACACACACACACACACATACACACCTCATACACACCCCATACACACACTTACCCCAAACACACACACACACACACACACACACACACACACACACACACACACACACACACACACACACACCCTGGGAATGATGGTTAATACAAGTGATCTCAGCACTTGTGAGGTAGAGGCAGGAGGGTCAGAAATATGAAATCAACTAGGGCTACAGCCTTGCCTTGGCGAGTTTAATGTCAGCCAGGGCTACATGAAATACTGCTGCACAAAATAAAAAAAGTTTTTTTTTTTTTTTTTTTTAAATTTGGATGTGACTTGGTCTACAATTGAGTTCCATGCCAGCAGCCAGGACTATAGAAGAATTTTAATCTAGCAATATGGCTACTCTGGCAAGAGATTGTACCTAAAGAGATAGGTCTGTGTGATCTGGCTGGAACACAGACACACCTTTAGTACACTCTTTTAATCCCTTTGGCTGGAATATAGACAAGCCCTAAGCAAATACCTTTAATTCCAAATAATGATGTATAAATTAAGTGGCTGATAAAGTGAAGAATCAGAGAAAGATTTGACAGAATGAGTCAGATATAGGATATGTACAACTCTCTTAAGAACTGACAAGAGGGGGCTGGAGAGATGGCTCTGTGGTTAAGAGCACTGACTGCTCTTCCAAAGGTCCTGAGTTCAAGTCCCAGCAACCACATGGTGGCTCACAACCATCTGTAATGAGATCTGACTCCCTCTTTTGGAATGTCTGAAGATAGCTACAGTGTACTTACATATAATAAACAAACAAACAAACAAATAAATAAAAACAAGACAAGAAAGAGGCTACTTAAGAATGGTGCAGGGAGAGGAACTGAATTGAGTTCAGTTGCGTTTGAGGCAATTCAGTTGAATGCAGCAGAGTTCAGTTGAGTTTGTGCAGTTCTGCCCAGTTTGTGCAGTCAGTGAAGTCAGAGCAGCTCACTTCGTGGCGTTCAGAGGCAGTTTTCCAAGAACAATTCAGTCATAAGCAGAGAGAAGCCAGTCTGACTCAATCACCTTGTAGAAGCATTTGAGCCAGACAGTTGAGTTGAACCATCCAGCCAGAGTTCCGAAAGAGCTAGAAAGGATAGACTTATCCAGTACTATATCTCAGAGGCTGAAATAGGCCTAAATTGAGCAGATGGAGTCTAGAAGCTGAAGCCTTCCAAGTCTAGGCTTGCAGAAGATTGGATTGTATGGAGGCTTGGAGCTTCCAGGCCTAGGCCTAGGGATAGTTAGATAGAAACACTGTGGGCTCAGCCCAGGTTGTGTACTCACATACCTTGGGTCCAGCTGTCATCTCATCACGTTATCTGAGGAAATAAAAGTGACAATTACACAGGGCTATGTACCGAGGCCCTGAAACTTATTATGTAGACCAGAATACCAGGATGGCCTCAAAGTCACAGAGTCCTGTCTCCTCAGTTAGGAGAAAATGAATGTACCACAACACTTGGCCTCTAAAAATGTGTGTGTGTGTGTGTGTGAGAGAGAGAGAGAGAGAGAGAGGGAGAGAGAGAGAGAGAGAGAGATTGATTTTGATGGGCAAGATTGGTTGGATCCCAAAGAAGACCTGAAGCAGGATGTTGAGATTCAGTTTGTAAATGCCCAGGCATTGGGCAGAGCAGTCTGTTGGACACCCTGTTCTCTTGTAGGTGCCCTCATCTGGGCCCCAGTCTCTGAAGATCATGATGGCATATATGAACCCGGGGCCTCACTATTCGGTCAATGCCTTGGCTCTGAGTGGCCCCAGTGTGGATCTGATGCACCAGGCTGTCCCATACTCAAGTAAGTGTGTTCTCCTTTTCACCTCCAGTCTGTCTTTTAAGACCCTCTGAGGTTCATTGCCCTCAGGAGAAAAAGAATTCCTAGGGTGGAGGGGGCAGTAAGACCTTGTACCAGCTCTGTGTCCATTTGCAAAGGAGTTTGGCATTCCAGGGACTTTTACATGTTCCCCAGGAATTCAGAGGAATTTATAGTCATGACATTGACTCCCTTTGGAGGGAGGGGAGGGGAAGGGAACTGGTCTGGAAGCAGACTCAATAGGATTTACATCTGTCTGTAAAGTGTTTTTCTTTTCTTTTTCTCTTTTGGAGTAGAGGTTTTAGGGCTGGAATCCAGGGCCTTGTGGCTTCTAGGTAGGCACATTAGCATGGAACTATGCCTTATCAGAACTGCAGGATTCTAGGCCGGGGCTCTACCACTGAGCCATGCCCCCAGTCCCTCATTCTATAACTGAGCATGTCCCAGACTCTTGACTCTAGAGTGTTGAGATTGAAGTCCTTCACCATCATGTTCTACTATGATACATTATTACTTAACATCTCTCTCTCATCTCTTGTTTTTCTCTCCTTCCTTCCTTCCTTCCTTCCTTCCTTCCTTCCTTCCTTCCTTCCTTCCTTCCTTCCTTCCTTCCAACAGGCTCTCACTATGTAGCCCTGGCCCAGAACTCACCATATAGACAAGGTTTCTTTACAGAATCTCAGAGTTCTGCCTGTCTCTGCCTCCTGAGTGCTGGAATTAAAGGCAGAAGCCACCTGATCTAGCCTTTCTTTTTTCCTTGAAGAACAAATAAAACACTATTTTTGCATGAAGGGGAGGGAGCAGGGAGCATGCATGCCAGGGCTCCCTTGCAGAGGTCTGAGGGACAACTTTGGGAGTTGTTTTTCTCCTTCTACCTTGGGTCCCGGGTATTGAACTCAGGTCCTCAGGCTTGTCTACAAGTGCTTATACATGTTGCACTATCTTGTTAGCCATCCATTTTTCTCTTACATTAAGTTGAACCACAGAGGTTTATCACTTTTATAAGCAGAAGTCATGATTATTGACAACGTCATGTTTCAACAAAATACGTATTTGAGCATAAAGTTTAAAGAGAGGAGTCTGATGCAGTGACCCTTGCCTGTAGTCCCAGAGATTTGGGAGGCTGAGGTAGGAGGATCTCGTAAGACTGTGATTTCAGGGCCAGCCTGGGATATGTAGTGAAACCCTGTTGTAATGAAAGAGAGGGGGAGGGATAAAAGGAAGGGAAGAGAAAAGGTAGGATAGAAGAGAGAAAAGGAGAAAGAAAGGAGGAAGGGGAGAGAGAGGAGGAGAAGGAAGAGAATAAGGGAAGGAGGGGGTAGGAATGAAATAAAGACAAAATGGAGGAGCATTTTCTTGCAGGGCTAAAACCAGTTCCTGCCAGTGAATGAATGACTGGAACACATCTCTCAATTCCTCTGGGGACTGACTGAGCAGTCAGGAGGAGGCCAGGGAATCAATCAAAGCTCCTTGTTTAGGCTGATGGATGTGAAGAAAGGTCTTTGGGACAGGTATTCCTCTGTACCTCATGGCCTCTGGCAAGCAGACCTAGCTATCCTGAGGGTTCTTTAATTTGCCCCCCTGCTTAGGTGCCCCTAGGAAGCAGCGGCGGGAGCGGACCACATTCACCAGGAGCCAGCTGGAGGAGCTGGAGGCCCTGTTTGCCAAGACCCAGTACCCGGATGTGTATGCACGTGAGGAGGTTGCTCTCAAGATCAATCTGCCTGAGTCCAGGGTTCAGGTAGGATGATCTGTTCCCTGGGCCCCCCATACCCTTACTGTAACTTTCTGTGGGCCCGTGTCAGATCCAGAGTGGATGAAAGAGAGAAGCCAAGGGTAGCAGCCATATTTATGAAGTGGTCTAAATGCACCTCACGTTCCATATGTCACTCTTCTTATATGATGCCTTGTGTATGTCAGGCATATGCTCTACCACTGAGCTACATCCCTAGCTTTGGTATTATTATATCTATATGTAAAACTGCATGCATTTGTATACTATGAAATTGGCTGATGAGTATATGCATATATGTACTTATGCATAGGTACATGATTGCATGTATGATATGTGAATTTAATGCATGTATGATTACACATATATACTCATGAGTAGGAGCATTTTTTTTTTCTTTTTTTCTTTTTTTGGTTTTTTGAGACAGGGTTTCTCTGTGTAGCCCTGGCTGTCCTGGAACTCACTTTGTAGACCAGGCTGGCCTCAAACTCAGAAATCTGCCTGCCTCTGCCTCCCGAGTTCTGGAATTAAAGGCGTGCGCCACCATGCCCAGTGAGTAGGAACATGTTAATATAATGTGTTCATACGTGCATGACTATATGTATAATATGTGAGTATAATGCATGTATTCATAAGCAGGAACAAGTAAATATAATATGTTCATATGTGTATGATTGCATGTATATATGTGAGGACAATGCACAATTGCATACGTATTCATGGGATCAGGTGGGTGGCTGAATGCATGTATGTGTGTGTGGCTGCATACATATTATGTGAGAATAATGTATGATTGTATGTATGCATGTGTGATCAGGTAGGTACGTGATACATGATAACTGGTATATGCATGTATGTATGATTGCCTGCATGTATGATATGTATGTGATCAGTGCATGTAGGTTTCTGTGTGCATGTGTACATGCATGATTGGACAGGTACACAGATCATGGACAGAGCTGCCCTATCATTGGATGCAGAGTGGTGATGTGTGGGTCTTACCATCAGCTTTGTCTGCTCTTGGCATGTGAGTTCACCCCCCTTCCCCCCATATTTCCTCTCTCTATCTAGGTCTGGTTCAAGAATCGCAGGGCGAAATGCAGACAGCAGCGACAGCAGCAGAAACAGCAACAGCAGCCCCCAGGGGCACAGACCAAGGCTCGTCCGGCGAAGAGGAAGGCAGGCACATCCCCGAGACCCTCTTCAGATGTTTGTACAGATCCTTTGGGCATCTCAGATTCTTACAGCCCATCTCTGCCTGGCCCCTCGGGTTCACCTTCCACAGCAGTGGCCACCGTGTCCATTTGGAGTCCAGCCTCAGAGTCTCCTCTGCCTGAGGCCCAGAGAGCTGGCCTAGTGGCTTCTGGGCCCACTCTTAGCTCAGCTCCGTATGCCATGACCTATGCCCCAGCTTCTGCTTTCTGTTCTTCCCCTTCAGCTTATGCATCTCCAAGTTCCTATTTCAGTGGGTTGGATCCCTACCTTTCACCCATGGTGCCCCAACTTGGGGGTCCGGCTCTCAGCCCCCTCTCAGGCCCCTCTGTGGGGCCATCCCTGGCCCAGTCCCCCACCTCCTTGTCAGGCCAGAGCTATAGCACCTACAGCCCTGTGGACAGCCTGGAATTCAAGGACCCCACAGGCACCTGGAAATTTACCTACAATCCCATGGACCCTCTGGACTACAAAGATCAGAGTGCCTGGAAGTTTCAGATCTTGTAGAAGAGGCTTCATATCCCCCCTTCCAGCGGAATCACCCTCTCTGGACTCAAGCTGTCTCCCCCAGCTTAGATTCCAGGAGAGTAGCTCTCAGCAAGCAACAGCAAGTAGCAATCCTGTTAAAGGCTGTGAACAATTCAGCCTCAGGTGTTTCCTACCCTCAGCTCCTTTAGAGATAGCCCCTTTACAGCATACCCCAAGCAATAAAAGTGGCTCCTTTCTCTCTCAAGACAGCCTAGCAGCAATCAGATGTCATGACTGATGTGCATATCTGATGCTTTTCCCCAGTCTTCAGTAAAGGTGCTGAGAACTTGCTCTGGAGAAAAAGGAAATCTGTCTTGCAAATGACTTGGAGAATGTTTGGCTTAGAACTCCCGGTGCCCTAAGCCAGGTGTGGTGACTCAATGTTCATAATCCCTGCATGGAAGAAGATGAGGCAGGAGGATTGCTGGGAACTTGAGGCCAGCCTGGACTACAAAGTGAGACCTCCAAATTCATTTGGAAAACTTATACAGTTAAAGTTAATAAACATCAGGTTTACATGGTAGGTTTAGGAGATCGTTCATTTGAACATGTATATATGATTTACATGTATATATGATTTATGTGTCTGTATGTATGTTACAGACATGACCACCAAACTGAGCTGGGATGCTGTGGCTTGTATAAAAACAAAATGCAAAAGAAGCTTGATGTGAATATTGGGGAGGACTTGAAAGATAAATAGAATGTTCTAGAGCCCAAGGTGCCCCAGTCAGAGGTTCCTAGGGTCAGATTGAGAGGGCACAAGTGATGAAGTCTTCCAGATGCCTATAGGAGTTGAATCTCAAGAGGCTGGAAGTCCTATTCATGGGTACAACTGGATAAAGGACTTTTAGACATCCATAGAATATGCCCAATGTCTTAGTCAGGGTTTCTATTCCTGCACAAACATCATAATCAAGAAGCAGGTTGGGGAGGAAAGGGTTTATTCGGCTTACACTTCCACATTGTTATTCATCACCAAAGGAAGGCAGAACTGGAACTCAAGCAGGTCAGGAAGCAGGAGCTGATGCAGAGGTCATGGAGGGATGTTACTTACTGGCTTGCTTCCCCCCTGGCTTGCTCAGTTTGCTTATAGAACCCAAGACTACCAGCCCAGGGATGGTACCACCCACAAGGGGCCCTCCTGTCTTGATTACTAATTAAAAAAAAAAAAGAAAATGCCTTATAGCCGGATCTCATGGAGGCATTTTTTCAACTGAAGCTCCTTTCTCTGTGATAACTCTAGCTTGTGTTATCAAAACCAGCCAGTACACCCAATATTGTTTTTTAAAAAAAGATTTATTTTATTTATATGAGTACATATTAGCTATCTCCAGACACACCAGGAAAGGGCATTGGATCCCATTACAGATAGTTGTGAGCCACCATGTGGTTATGGAAATTGAACCTAGGGCTTCTAGAAGAGCAGTTGAGCCATTCATGGACAATGTTCTATTTCATAAGCCAGGAGTGATGGCACATGCTTGTGATTTCAACACGAGGGAGGCAGAGGCAGAAGGACTATGAGTTCAAGGTCATTCTAGGCTACAATGCAAGTTTGAGGCCAGCCTGGGCTACATAAAACCCTGTTGCACTCCTCACTCCTTCAAATCCTTCTTTCCAAGCCACAAGGCTGGTAAGGCAATGGACATAGAATGACGAGGTCAGGAGTTCCCCTCGTTTAATGTTAACTTCTCTGTTCTCTCCTTTCCTTCTTACTAGCCTCTCAGGTCTCCCTTCCCTGGCTACCCAGAGTGAAACTGATTAAAAATGTGGATCCCACTTAAATCTGGGTGTTTTTTCCTCTTTGTTTCTGTGTGATTTTTTTTTGGGGGGGGGTGAGGGGCAAACTTGTTTAGGTAGAAAGAAATTAAGATTTGCTTTGTCCTTTCTGCCCATAGTGTGCTCTTGGATATTTTCTGTTTGGCAATGCTTTTCTCCGTATCTTCTAAAACTCAACTAAGGAGGAACACAGGACCAGGACAGATAGAGAAGGCCTGTGATCCCAGTACTTGGGAGCTGAGGAGGAGGATCTCAGGTTTACGGTCTGCCTAGGAAACTTAATCACACATACGTTTATTTTTTATTTTTTTAGTTTTTCTTTCTTTTTTTTTCATTTTTATTAGATATTTTCTTCATTTACATTTCAAATGCTATCCCGAAAGTTCCCTATACCCTCCTCCAGCCCTGCTCCTCAACCCACCCACTCCTGCTTCCTGGCCCTGGCATTCCCCTGTACTGGGGCGTAATGATCTTTGCAAGACCAAGGGCCTCTCTTCCCATTGATGGCCGACTAGGCCATCTTCTGCTACATATGCAACTAGAGACACAGTTCTGTGGGGGTACTGGTTAGTTCATCTTGTTGATCTTCCTATGTGGTTGCAGACCCCTTTAGCTCCTTGGTACTTTCTCTAGCTCCTCCATTAGGGGCCCTGTGTTCCATCCAATAGATGACTGTGAGCATCCACTTCTGTATTTGCCAGGCACTGGCATAGACTCACAAGAGATAGCTATATCAGGGTCCTGTCAGCAAAATCTTGCTGGCATACGCAATACTGTCTGGGTTTGGTGGTTGACTGTCCCATCCGGGGATCCATCCCATACACAGATACGTTTTTTTTTTTTTTTTCAACTTTTATTAGATATTTTCA
>LR753341.1:1739805-1763444 GCA_902729485.2 Mus minutoides
CCCCTGGCCCCGGCGTTCCCCTGTATTGGGGCATATAAAGTCTGCATAACCAAGGGGCCTCTCTTCCCACTGATGGCCAACTAGGCCATCCTCTTCTATATATGCAGCTAGAGACACGAGCCCAGGGGGTACTAGTTAGTTCATGGTTATTCTTCCACCTATAGGGTTGAAGACCCCTTTAGCTCCTTGGGTACTTTCCACAGATACGTTTTAAAAGAGGTTGTCAATGTAGGTCAGGATGCAACACCTGTCTAGAATCCCCCAGTGAGGGCCTGGGGGCGTGGCTCAGAGATACAGTACTTGTCTAGAATATTGGAGGCCCTAGGTTCAGTTCTTCATAGAACAAAAACAGTATAAGTCAGTTCTAACTGTAGGCATCATCACAGCAATGTTCCTCTCCCTAGACATTGTTATAGGTGAGGAAAATGCCAGGGATCGGGAGTCAGTTTGTCCACTGTGTCCTACATCTGGTAGAACTTCCTATTAGTCCCTTCTTCCATTAAAAAGAAATTTATGTGTATGAGTATTTTTGTTTACATATATGATTGTGTACTGTGTGAAGGCAGTGCCTTTGGAGACCAGAATTACAGAGGAGTATAAGTGGGTATGTGCATACTGGAAATCAAACTTGGGTCATTTGGAACAGCAACCAATTCTCTTAACCACTGAGCCATCTCCCCACCCCACCCCTGTTCTCTTAAAGGCAAGGACTTGCTACATAGGTATGGTTGGCCTCAAACTCGTAGTAATCTGACTCCCATCTGCCGGGACTACAGCTAGCTGCTTGTTCTTCTGTACTTCTGGCCATCTCTCTCCCATTATTTGCGTTTTTGTCCTCACCCCTGTAGCTGTCTGTCCCTCTTCTTGTTTCCCCCTCCCACCCCAGGCATTCTGTTTCCTGTGTCCCTGGACAGGACTAATTTAGTAAATGCTCCAATCCTCTTAGGTCAACAGTCCAGCCTCAGCAGAAAGGCAGAGGAATTATGAAGGATTAGGCTCAGCCTCAGGACTTGTGGGGGAGGGGACTCTGTGGGGACAGCCATTTTCTTTTTAAACTATACAACATCTGTTGGTCCCGTCAGTCCCACATGAACACAGCTCTACTTGTGTGCATCCTAATGATACAAACCACCGGGTTACTTATTTGTGCGCATTATTTGTGTTGGTGTGTACATGTCCTGGTGCTTGCACATGCAGAGGTCAGAGAAAGACATGGGATGCCTTCTTCTTTCACTCTGCCTCCCCCCCCCCTTTTTGCCTCTTAGATTTATTTAATTGTATTTAATGTGATTGAGTGTTTTGCCTGCATGTAGGTATGTACACCATATGTGTTTAATGCCCTCAGAGGCCATTACGCTGATGTGTGTGTGTGTGTGCACACATAGTGAGTGTGGAGGTCGGAACACAACTTCAGGGTAGGGACTTGCTTCTTTCTTTGCGTCCTGATGGAATGGTTGGTTCTTAGGCTTGATGGGAAGCAACTTTACCCACTAAGCCATCTTGTCAGCCTGCAAAGAATCATGTCCCAATATTATCTAGATTAGAGAGGTCACCAGTGACCTGGAAAATATGACTGGAACTAACTTTACAGAACATACAGGTCACAACTAAGGCCATTCTACCCTGAATGCAACATATCTTGTCTGATTCTTTGAAACTAAGCAGTTAGTAATTAGTATTTGGGAAGGAGAACACACAGGTCTGACCAGTTTGGATTGTAGACGGGGCATAGGTGAGAGTCTCATTTCCTGAGAGCATTTTTTTTTTTCCCTTGTTCCGGTCAACCCCGCTCGCTCTGGCCAGCCCCACTTGCTCCCGGCCGCCCCCGTACGGCCCCCACTTGTTCCAGCCAGCCCCTCTCGCTCTGATCAGCTCCACTTGCTCCCGTTTGGCCCCGCTCGTTCCTGCCGTCCCCGTTCAGCCCCACTCGCTCCGGCCCTGCTAGCTCCGGTGTCCCCGCTTGCTCCGGCCGTCCCTGTTCGGCTCCGCTCGCTCCGGACAGCCTGGCTTGCTCCGGTTGGTCTCTCCGGTCCAAGGATTCATTTCTTATTATTCTTCATAAGTACGCTGTAGCTGACTTCAGACGCACCAGAGGAGGGCGTCAGATCTTGTTACGGGTGGTTGTAAGCCACCATGTGGTTGCTGGGATTTAAACTCATCACCTTCAGAAGAGCAGTCAGGTGCTCTAACCCGCTGAGCCATCTCACCAGCCCTCCTGAGAGCATCTTGCTCAGACCAAAGCCACATTAACTAATCTTTCAAGGTCACCAAGGCTGCTGGCACCAAGAAGCAGTTTCAGAAGTTCTAAGGGGACCCTGGCCAATGCCCTAGAACAAATAAAGTTATCTTCCAACTTACAAAAAAGAAAAAAAAAAGGATTTATTTATTTATTTTGCCTGACATGGTGGGCACACCTTTAATCCCAGCACTTGGGAGACAGTTGGATCTCTATGAGTTCAATTCCAGTATGGTCTACATATGAAGTTTCAAGACAGCCCTGAGAGCTTTATAGTCTAAAGATAAAAGACTTGAGAGCCAGGCAGCTGTGGCCCATGCCTTTGATCCTAGCACTCAGGAGGCAGAAGCAGGTGGATAGCTGTGAGTTTGAGGCCAGGCTGGTCTCCAGAGTTTCAGGACAGCCAAGGCTACACAGAGAAACACTGTCTCCAAACACTCAAAAAGACAAAAAAAAAAAAAAAAAAAAAAAAAAAAAAAAAAAAAAAAAAAAAAAAAAAAAAAAAAAAAAAAAAAAAAAAAAAAAAAACACAAAAAAAATTATTATTTTTTATTTTTTTTTTTTTTTTTTTTTTTTTTTTTTTCCCCGAGATAGGGTTTCTCTGTGTAGCCCTGGCTGTCCTGGAACTCACTTTGTAGACCAGGCTGGCCTCGAACTCAGAAATCCGCCTGCCTCTGCCTCCCAAGTGTATTTGTTTCTTTGATGTCATTATTGGTGATTGAACTCAGGCTGTTTCCCCAAAGCTGGGCAAGTGCTCTGCCGCTGAGCCACATGCCAGGGAAGCTTTCTTAACTTTTGTTAGATTTTGTACTGAATCGTCATCCTCCCTGCCATAGGTCTGCAGTCATAATCAAGAAATTGAAGCTCCTGTTCTCTTCTTTGTCCAGCTTGGAGTGACTAAATTCTTGAGCAAAACTAAGGGGTTCTAGAAATGGACTGAAGGCAGTTCAGTTCCTCACAAGGAAATGGCACTAGCTATCACCCAGATACCCATTTATCCCAGGGACAATTTGTGAACAGAAACCAGGTCACCTTCAAGGGATTGCTTTGAGCCCTCTGTGTTGGAGCTCGGGGAAAACTTTGGGTAGAGACCATGGAAGCTCCAGCAATCATTGGGAGCAGGATGGGGCTCTGCATGGCCCAGGTAGTGGGAGGGTAGCTAGCAAAGGTGACAGGCAGGTAGATGGAAGACTGACCAGGCTCTTGCCATTCAAGAAGGGGTACCTGGCAATGAGAGGCAATGAAGAGGACCCCTGGGCATCAGGCTGAGTAGAGACCCATTTCCTGAGATGGTCACCAACCAGTGGAGATCAAATTTCTTCTGGGCTGGAGCCCCCAAAGGGCAGTGTCAAGGCTCTGTTGGCTTCTCAATAAAGAAAGATGTCCTCAACAGGACCAGGTTTCTATAGGATGGAGCTGCAGACTGCGTGGGGCCATGGAGTGGGAGGGTCTGCTGGATGTGAGGGTGTTTTAGTTGGGGTTACTGTTACCATGACCAAAACAATTTGGGCAAGAAATGGCTTATTTGGCTTAGGTTTTCATATCATTGTTCATCATCGAAGGAAGTCAGGGCAGAAGCCTGGAGGCAGGAGCTGATATAGAGGCCATGGGTGTGTGTGTGTGTGTGTGTGTGTGTGTGTGTGTGTGTGTGTGTGCTACTTACTGACTTGCTCCTCATGGCTTGCTCGACCTATGTGTGTGTGTATGTGTTTAAAGATTTATTTATCTTATTTTATGTATGTGAGTACACTGTAGCTGTACAGATGGTTGTGAGACTTTATGTGGTTGTTGGGAATTGAATTTTTAGAACCTCTGCTCTCTATGGTCGGCCCGCTTGCTCAGGCCCAACGATTTATTTATTATTATACATAAGAAAACTGTTATTTATCTATTTATTAGTAAATTAATTAATTATTATTATTATATGATTTATTTATTATTATACATAAGACACTGTGTGTCTTTAGACACACCAGAACTTATGGGTGGTTATGAGCTGGGATTTGAACTTAGACCTTTAGAAGAGCAGTCAGTGCTCTTACCCGCTGAGCCATCTCGTCAACCTGAGCTAACTTTTTTTTTTCTTTTTTTTAAAGAATCTAGGGCCATCAGCCCAGGAACCCAGGGAAGCAGAGATGACATCATCTCACAAAAGGCTAGACCCTCCCCTATTAATCTCTAATTGAGAGGATGCCCTGCAGGCTTGCCTGCAGCCTGCCCAATCATATAGAGGCATTTTCTTAACTGAGGTTCCCTTCTCTTAGATGGCTTTAGCTTGGATCAAGTTGAAATAAAACTACGCAGCACAATTTATCCCTGTCAACTTCACACACAAGCACATCTCCATCAATCCACAACTTTTCCTTCCTCTTTCACCCTCAAAATCACACATTAAAAACATAACGTACTTTAAAAGTCCTGCAGTCTTTACAAATTCAAAGACATTGAAAGTTTAGTTCCTGTACCACCTGTGAGTTAGAGGCAGGTGGATCTCTCTGAGTTCAAGGCCAGCCTGGTCTACAAAATCAGTTCCAGGACAGTCAGGGCTACACAGAGAAACCTTGTCTTGGAAAAAAAAATTTAGTCTCTTTAAAATATCCAGTCTTTTTCTTAATTTTCTAAAAAATATACCTCCCAAACAGTTTCCCTTTCCTTCTGTCCTTCCAGGCCCTCTGTCCCTCCAACCCCCACCTTCTCCTCATCTATTCCTCCTCCATTTTTCTTCAGAAAAGGCAGGCCTCCCAAAGCTATCAAACAGCCATTGCATATCAAATTGCAGTGAGACTAGGTTCCTCCTCTCCTTTCAAGGCTAGATGAGGCAACCCAGGAAGAGACAGTCCCCCCTCCACCCCTCCCCCATTCCCACTGCAAGGAGTCCCACATGAAGACCAGGTTACACAACTGTAACAAGTGCAGAAGTCCTAGGTCAGTTCTATGCCTGCTCCTTGGTTGGCGGTTCAGTCTCTGTGAGCTCCTATAGGCCCCGGTTGGTTGATTCTGGGGTTCTCCTGTGGTGTCTTTGACCCTCATACAGTCTTTCCTCCCCCTTTTCCACAGAATTTCCCCCAAACTCCACCCAGTGTTTGGCTGTGGGTCTCTGCATTTCTTTCCATCAGTTGCCGGATGAAGTCTCTCTGATGGCAATTGGGCTAGGTACCAATCTATGAGTATAGGAGAATACTATTAGGAATCATTTCACTGATGTTTCCTTCTTCACAATTTGTATTTGGTTTTTTACTAGGTCTCTGGGCAATCCAGCTTCTGGGTCCTGGCCCTGTAGGCATTGCCAGGGTTTGGCTCCCTCTTGTGACATGAATCTAAATATCCAGTCTATTTAAAAATTCCAAATTTCCTTTAAAAGCTCAAAATCTTTCAACTGTGGGCTCCTGTAAAATCGAAATTAAGTTAAAACTTTCTTAGAACAAGAGGAAAGAACCAGGGCACAGTCATAATCAGATCACAGCCAAACCAAACTCTCAACGATGTAAATAATGAAATGTCTTAGACTGATCCCCAGCTCTGTAGCAGAACACCTGCTGCAGTCTCCCTTTCCTCTCTGACCCTATCCCAGTTGATTGTCTCCACTTACCTACCATCATCCTGGCCTCCAACACTAGCAGGCATTCCCTGTGCACACACCAGCCGAACAGGCCATGGCAACAGGTAAGCTAACTGATGCCCCTCACCAATCTCTCTTCTATTCAAAATCTAACTCCCCAATCTCATCTTAGCTATACAACAGACACTAGTCTCCACACTTACCAAGTCCACAGAAAAATTTCTACCAGGCAACATGCAACTATCACAATTGTCTAAAATCCAAAGAGGAAACAGAAACCAAGGACGAAAACACCCAACCAGCAAAGACAAATCCAGAAATCAGCACCTAGACCTATAATCATCTCAATCCCAAATGCCTAGACCCCAATGTAAAAACACATCCAATAACAGTCAGGGCAATATGATTACATTCAAACCTAGATACTCTATCATAGGAGGCTGTGAACATTCCAACATAGCTGAAGCCGAAGAAAAAGACCTTGAAACCACCTGTATGAAGCTGATAGAAATCCTTAAAGAAGAAATTAGCAGTTAGTTGGCATTGTTCTTTGTATGGGGTTGCAATCCCCTTCAGCTTCTTCAGTCCTTCCCCTAGCTCTTCCATTGGGGTCTCTGGGCTCAGTCCAATGGTTGGCTGTGAGTATCTGCATCTGTCTTAGTCAGGTGCTGGTGGAACTCTCAGGGAACAGGCATATCAAGCTCCTGTCTGCAAGTGCTTCTTGGCATCAGCAATAGTGTGGGGGTTTGGTGTCTGCAAACGGGAGGTCTCTGGATGGCCTTTCCTTCAGTCTCTATCCCATTTTTTGTCTTTGTCTTTCTTTTGGACAGGAACATTTCTGGGTTAAAATTTTTGAGCTGTGTGGGGGGCCTCATCCTTCAACTGAGGGCTGTGCCTATCTACTGGTGGTAGTCTCTATAGGTTCTATCTCCCCTTTGTTGGGTATTTTGGCTAAAGTCATCACCTGGAATCCTCTTGCTTCCCTGGACTTTCTAGTGGTGATCCTCAGTTCCCCATCCTCCACTGCTACACATTTCTATTCAATTTTCTGACCGTTTGTACTTTTCTACCACCAACCAAAGAGGAGTATACATGGAGGGAGCCATGACTCCAGAAACATATGTAGCAGAGGATGGCCTTATCTGACATCCATGGGAGGGGAGGGAGGCTTGATGCCCCAGTGTAGGCGGTTAGGAGGGAGTGGGTAAGTGAGTGGAGGAGTAACCTCATAGAGGCACGGGTTCGGGGGGACGGGGAATGGGATGGGAGGTTTGTGGAGGGGTAACTGGGAAGGGAGGCATGATTTGAAATGTAAACAAATAAGATGATTAATAAAAAACAAAACAAAACAAAACAAAAACCAAGGCCAGGCAGTGGTGGCGCACACCTTTAATCCCAGCACTTGGGAGGAGGCAGAGGCGGGCGGATTTCTGAGTTCAAGGCCAGCCTGGTCTACAGAGTGAGTTCCAGGACAGCCAGGGCTACACGGAGAAACCCTGCCTCAAAACAAACAAACAAACAAATAAACAAACAGACAAACACCAAATAAACAAAAGAACAAACTACCATTTTAAAGGTTAAAAAGAAGAAGAAATTAACAAGTCCTTGAAGAAGTCCAGGAAACACCAATAAACAATGGAAGAAAAGAAAACTGTTCAAGACCTGAAAAAGGAAATAAAATCAATAATCAAAACCCAAATTGAGGAAACCCCAGAGCTGAAATTTAGGAATTCAAACAGGAACTACAAAGGCAAGCTTCAAGATCAGAACAGAGAAGATGAAAAAGGGAATTTCAGGTGCTGAAGGTAGGGATAGAAACAATGAATACCCCAGTCAAAGGAAATGCTAAATCTACAAAACTCCTGACCCAAAACATCCAGGAAATCTGGAACAATATGAATAGATCAAACCTAGGAATAATAGGACTAGAGAAAGGAGAGGAATACTAACTCAGAGGCTCAGAAAATATTTTCAACAAAATCATAGAAGAAAATTTCCCTAATCTAAGGACGGAGATGCCCATAAAGGTATAAGATGCATACAGAACACCCAAGAGATTAAACCAGAAAGAAAGCCTTTTGGCACATAATAATCAAAACTCTAAACCTCCAGAACCAAAGAAAGAATATTCAAATCTGCTGAGGCTCAGCGGCCTTGGCAGCCCCCACAACCCTACCAGGGTGCCTTGGCAGGTGCTCCCAGCCATTGGTGATGTGGCTTGGTCCACTACCCATATTGTAGCTGGTGGCTGGACCCTGACTTTGATCTCTGATTTAGTGGTGGACCTTGACTTCAGGGGTGTTGCTGCCCTGGAGACACAGGGAGAGGGATTGCCTGAATGTGGGGGATGAGGGACTTGTAAATCTAAATGGGACTTGTAAATCTAAACTGTGTCCCAGAAGTGGCCTTGGAGGGTGGAGCTTAGGGTGAGGACACCCAAAATTGAAGTGTCCTGCGAGAAACCCCCATATATGTGTATCCCCGAGGTGGGAGAAGCCAGCATCAGGCCCATCAGTGTTTGGGAGCCAACCATTTCTTCTATGCTACGTGGGGGTGTGAAACATCAGAAAGCACATACTGGAGACCATTCTGGGGATAGTTAAAGATTCAGTGGCCAAGGTGTGAGAAGGGTTAGCCAGGCAGAAGAGAGAAGAGACAGGGCTGGTTCAAGTCTTGGTCTAACAGCTTCCCCTGTTTTACTACCTTGATTTCTGCATTGTTAGGACCCCTGATCATTTTGTTCCTGCTTCTGACCTTTGGCCCTTACATTCTAAATCACTTAGTTGCTTTTATTAAGGCTCTCATAGGTGATGGTACAGTTGATGGTCCTGAGACAAAGATATAAAGAGCTAAGTGCAGAGGACCAGGGATATGAGCTTTTAACTGTCCACAATAGCTTCAAGACTGAAGCATACACAAAGGAAAGGGGGGATTGAAAATGTCAGGTCAGGAACTTTGGAAAGGTTATGAAACACTTGCCCATCCTGGAAGGGAGAGGTTAATTAATATTTTTCAGACCACAGGGCAGGAACAGACCTGGACCTGCGGGTGGGGAACACATTCTTCAGGACTGACAAGGGAAGTCCTTGTCACCTCATTCCCTAAAGACCAGTCAGTTTAAAGGGTGCACTTTTCTGCCAATCATCTTGTGCCTAGTTGCTGATGCTCTATTCTGCCCCTGGAAACCATATAAAAACTTGCTGAATGGGTGCTGGGGGACGCCACCTCTCTTTCGGGTCTGGAATGACCCGAGTGCACTGGAACAATAAACTCCTCCTGCTTTTTGCATAAAAAATATTAAAATCTGCAAGTGAAAATATCGCAAAACCTAATAGAATCTCATCAGCCAGAAGGGCCTGGACCGATATGCTGCAGATTACAAGAAACCACAGACAGCAACCCAGACTACTATACTTAGCAAAACCTTCAATCACAATAAGATAGTTTATGATAGGGCTGGTGAGATGGCTCAGCGGGTAAGAGCACCCGACTGCTCTTCTGAAGGTGATAAGTTCAAATCCCAGCATCCACATGGTGGCTCACAACCATCCGTAAGGAGTGTCTGAAGACAGCTATAGTGTACTTACATATAATAAATAAAATAAATCTTTAAAAAAAAGAGATAGTTTATGATAAAGCCAAATTTAAACAGTACCTATCTATGAATCCTGCCCCACAGTGGATACCAGAAGGAAAACTAGAACTTAAGGAAGTTAATTACACCCACGAATACACAGGACATAAACAAGCTCAGAGCAGCAAAATCAAAAGTAGGGAAACACACACACACACACCACCACCATCACTACCATCGCTATCACCACCACTAACTACCACCACCACCACCATCATTACCAAAGTAGCAGGAATTAATGATCATTGGTCATTAATATCTCTCAACATCAATGAATTCAATTCCCCAACAAAAGAACAGATTGCCAGAATGGATGGGAAAACAAAATCTATCCTTCTGCTGCATCCAAGAAACACAACTCAACATCTACCACAGTTGGAACCTGAGGGTAAACGGAAAATGGAGTTGCAAGCAAGTGGACCTAAGAAATAAGCTTGTATAGTCAGTTTAATATCTAACAAAACAGACTTCAAGTCAAAACTAATTAGAAGAGATAGGGAAGGACATTACATTGGACTGAAATTCTTTATTATTTATTTTTAAGTCAGCTATTATATATATATATACATACATATATACATATATATACACACACATACATATATATGTATATATATATACAATTTATTTATTCACTTTACATCCCGATCGCAGCCCCACTTTTCTTTTCTTTTTTTATTAGATATTTTCTTCATTTATATTTCAAATGCTATTCTGAAAGTCCACTATACCCTCCCCTCACCCTGCTCCCCAACCCACCCACTCCTGCTTCCTGGCCCTGGCATTCCCCCGTACTGGGGCATAATGATCTTCGCAAGACCAAGGGCCTCTCCTTCCATTCATGGCTGACTAGACCATCCTCTGCTACATATGCAACTAGAGACACAGCTCTGGGGGGTACTGGTTAGTTCATATCGTTCCTCCTACAGGGTTGCAGACCCCTTTAGCTCCTTGGGTACTTTCTCTAGCTCCTCCATTAGGGGCCCTGTGTTCCATCCAATAGATGACTATGAGCATCCACTTCTGTATTTGCCAGGCACTGGCATAGCCTCACAAGAGAGCTATGCCAGAGTCCTGTCAGCAAAATCTTGCTGGTGTATGCAATAGTGTCTGGGTTTGATGGTTGTATATGGGATGGATCCCCAGGTGGGGCAGTCTCTGGATGGTCTTTCCTTCTGTCTTAGCTCCAAACTTTGTCTCTGTAACTCCTTCCATGGGTATTTTTTCCCCATTCTAAGAAGGAGTGAAATATCCACACTTTGGTCTTCCTTCTTCTTGAGTTTCATGTGCTTTGCAAATTGTATCTTGGATATTCTAAGTTTCTGGGCTAATATCTGCTTATCAGTGAGTGCATATCATGTGTGTTCTTTTGTGATTGGGTTACCTCACTCAGGATGATATCCTCCAGATGCATCCATTTGCCTAAGAATTTCATAAATTCATTGTTTTTAATTGCTGTACCACATTTTCTGTATCCATTCCTCTGTTGAGGGATATCTGGGTTCTTTCCAGCTTCTGGCTACAATAAATAAGGCTGCTATGAACATAGTGGAACATGTATCTTTATTACAAGTTGGAATATCTTCTGGGTATATGACCAGGAGAGGAATTGCTGGATCTTCCAGTAGTACTATGCCCAATTTTCTGAGGAACCACCAGACTGATTTCCAGAGTGGTTGTACCAGCAACCCCACCTTTCTTATCAGTCCCATTCTCACTTGCACCTCTCCCCATTACCCATTTCCCTTCTCCTCAGAGGAAGGGAAACCCCTCATGGATATCAAACCACCCTGGCACATCAAGTCACAGCAGGACTAAGTTCATCCTTTGTCTCTGATTCTGTTGCTTATCTTTGGAATGCCTTTCCCTAGCTGCGCTGTCTTGTTTGACATTGCAAGTCTTTTTTAAAAAAATATTTATTTATTATATATGAATACACTGTAGCTGTCTTCAGACATACCAGAAGAAGGCATCAGATCCCATTATAGATGGTTGTGAGCCACCATGTGGTTGCTGGGAATTGAACTCAGGACCTCTGGAAGAGCAGTCAGTGCTCTTAACCACTGAGCCATCTCTCCAGCCCTGACATTGCAATTCTTAATATCTATGTGTCAAACACAAGGGCTCCTAAGTTTGTAGAAGAAGCAGCACTACAGCTTAAATCACATATTGTTCTTCACACATTTGATGGTGGAAGACTTTACTCCCTACTCTCACCAAAAGACAGTCCATCCAAACAAAAATTAAACAGGAAATGATATAGTTAACAGATGTTATAAACCAAATGGACCCATTAGATATGAACAGAATATTTCATCTAAACATAAAAGAATATACCTTCTTTTCAGTAGCTCATAGGACCTTCCCCAAAACTGACCATTTACCTGGATACAAAGCAAATCTCAACATATATAAGAAAACAAAATAACTTTACACATCCTCTCAGGCCACCATGGATTAGAGCTGGACATCAACAATACAAACAACTGAGTTTATAAACTCATGGAAACTGAATAACTCTCTATTGAATGAGCAAATGTGTAGTGAGATGTATAGTAAAGCCTTTATGTCTGGCTCTAATGAAATGTATAGTAAAGCCTTTATGTCTGCCTTTGAGTGAAATGTTTCAGCAAAGCCTTTGCTATGTTTGGGTCAAACAGTAGGGGCTGAGAAATTGTTATGAGACTGAACCTTGAAGACAAGTTATCTTTCTGGAAGGTCTGCATTTGGTACTACATGAGTGCTTGTAGCTGTACCAGTCTTGGTCTTAAGACTAGATTATGCCTAGCCACTATCAAAAGTGACCTGAGATTTGTGTGGGTTGTCTGCTTTCTCAGGCAGCAAGGGTAAGATAACTTTGGTAGCTGAAACCTTTCATTGCCCTATGCGGTGCGCCTCCCTCCACCAGCAAGAAAGACACGCCACCACCGGGATCTTCTCAGTCAGCTTTATTCTGGAGCACCTTGATAGTAGATTCCCAGGACCCTGGACAGCATCAGAGCTGCTGCTTTTATACTCTCCCAGGGAGGGGGGGTGTCGTAGTGTATGCGGATTGGTGCACCAAGCTACACCTCATTTGCATGTGGCCTGTTCATTGGTGCCACAAGCCGCACCTCATTTGCCTATTGCTTGTTCGGGAGGGGCTATTGCTTGAGGAGAGCCTTAAGAGAGTTGCGCATGTGCACTAGGCTCTCCTCCCTGACAGCTAGCCGGTCCCCCGCCATCTTGTGTTTTTTTGTTTTTTTTTTTTGAGACAGGGTAATGGCGGGGAGCGGCTGGCTGCATGGAGAGCCGAGGCTTCACGGAGCCGCGGCTGCCTACAGCCCTAGCCCCCTCATGCTAGATGGGGTTCTACTAGAATTCTCTAGTATTTCAGCACAGAATTCTACTAGGTTTTCAAAGAAAAGTTAATGCCAATAGTCCTAGAATTATTCCAAAAAATAGAAACTGAAGTAACACTGCCCAGTTCATTTTAAAAGGCCATGAATACCCAGATACATAACCATACAAAATACACAGAAAGATAATTACAGACCAATTTCTCCTATTAACATAGATGCAAAAGTACTCAATAAAATATTTTCAGACTGTCTTAGTTAGGGTTTCCATTGCTGTGAAGAGACACCAGGACCAAGGCAATTCTTTTTTAAATTTTTGTTTAGCACTGTTTCCTATTTTTAAAAAAAGATTTATTTATTTATTTTATTGATATGGGTACACTGTCACTGTCTTTGGACACACCAGAAGAGAGCATCAGATATAATTACAGATGGTTGTGAGCCACCATGTGCTTGCTGGGAGTTGAATTCAAGACCTCTGGAAGAGCAGTTAGTGCTCTTAACCTCCAGCCCCAAGGCAATTCTTATAAAGACTAATACTTAATTGGAGCTGATTTATAGTTGTAGAATTTTATTTCATTATCCTAGGAGGAAGCATGGCAGCTTGCAGGCAGACATGGGTACTTGGTGTAGAACCAAGAGTTCTACATCTTGACCTAAAGGCAGCAGAGGCACTGGATTTGTTTCATACTGGGCATGGCTTGAGCATAGGAGACTTTGAAACTTTACCCAACAGTATCAAACTTTCTCTAACAAGGCCATGCCTCCTCCAATAAGGCCGCACCTCCTAATAGTGCCACACTCTATGGGCCAAGCATTCAAGCACATGAGTCTATGGAGGCCAAAACTGGTCAAGCCACCACACAGATCTTATACAAGTATATATCCAAAACATCATCTACCATGATCAAGTAGGCTTTTCACCCCAGAGATGTAGGGATGGTTCAATATGAGAAAATTGATAATGTAATCCTCCATAGAAACAAACAAACAGAAAAAAGAAAGAAACTGCATGATCTTTTCAATAGATGCAGGAAAGGACCTTGACAAAATCAAACACCTTTTCATGAGAAAAGTTCTGGAGAGATTAGGGATAAAGGAACATTCCTAAAACAACTACAGACAACATCAACTTAAAAGGAGAGGAAATCAAAGCAGTTCAGTAGAGAATATCTTGTGTACTGTATGGATGCATCATCTGTCAATTAAAAAGTTTATGACCTATGTCTTAGGTAGGAAATGGGAGGTGGACATCTGGGAGGCAGAGACGATTCTGGGCTGCCCAGGAAGATGTAGGGACACAGAAGCATAACACCTGAGCACAGGGAACCAGTGATGTGGTAGAAAGTAGGTTAAAATAATTGGGTTATCTAAGTTATGATCTAGTCAAAGAGGAGCCAAACTTTATAGGCATGGTATTTTAAAATATATTTTGAATCTGAGTCTTATTTCTGGGAGGAAGAGTCTGGGAGAAGAACCAGGCATAACATTTACAGAATTCCACTAAAATCAGGAACAAGTCAAGGCTGCCACTCTCTCCATAACTGTTCAATGCATTACTTGAAGTTCTAGCTTGAGCAAGAAGACTCCTGTAGGAGGTAAAGGGGATACATATGGGAAAGGAGCAAGTCAAAGTTTCTTATTTAAATCTGATATGACAATGTTCAGAAGTGACTTTAAAAATTGCCCTAGTCAATGTCTATGACTGATAAACACTTTCAGCAAAGTAGCTATACTTCAAAATTAACTCAGAAAAATCATTATCCCTCCTATATACAAACAACATATTGACTAAGAAAAAAATTAGGGAAAAACTTTTAACGTTGCCCCAAATAATATGAAATATCTTGGTGTAACTCTAACCAAGCACTTAAAACACTTTTACTTGCACATCTGATAGAGACCTAATATCAAAAATATAGAAAGAACATAAGAAACTAGATATTTTAAAACCTAATAATCCAGTTATAATGGGGTATAGATCCAAACAGAATTCTTTTTTTTTGTACTTTGTTTTCCTTTATTTTTTTAATCAGATATTTTCTTCATTTAGATTTTTTTTCAATTTTTAATTATTTTCTTCATTTACATTTCAAATGCTATCCTGAAAGTCTCCTATACCCTCCCCGCTGCCCTGCTCCCCTACCCACCCACTCCCACTTCTTGGCCCTGGCGGTCCCCTGTACTGGGGCATATAAAGTTTGCAAGACCGAGGGGCCTTTCTTCCAAATGATGGCTAACTAGGCCATCTTCTGCTGCATATGCATCTAGAGACACGAGCTCTTGGGGTACTAGTTAGTTCATATTGTTCTTCCACCTATAGGATTGCAGAACCCTTCAACTCCTTGAGTACTTTCTCTAGCTTCTCCATTGGGGGCCCTGTGTTCCATCCTCATTTACACTTCAAATGTTATCCCCAAAGTCCCCTATACCCTCCTCCTGCCTGTTCCCCAACCCACCCACTCCTGCTTCCTGGCCCTGGCATTCCCCTCTACTGGGACATATGATCTTTGCAAGACCAAGGGCCTCCCCACCCACTGATGGCTGACTAGACCATTCTCTGCTACATTGATTGCCGATTAGGCCATGCAACTACAGACACGAGCTCTGGGGGGTACTGGTTAGTTCATATATTCCAAACAGAATTCTTTTTTTTTTTTTTTTTGGTTTTTCGAGACAGGGTTTCTCTGTATAGCCCTGGCTATCCTGGAACTCACTTTGTAGACCAGGCTGGCCTCAAACTCAGAAATCCGCCTGCCTCTGCCTCCCGAGTGCTGGGATTAAAGGCGTGTGCCACCATGCCCAGCCCAAACAGAATTCTTAATAGAGGAATAGCAAATGTCTGAGAAACAAAGGAATGTTCAATATCCTTAGCTATCAGTAAAATAGAAACTGAAAGTACTTTGAGATTCCATCTTATACCTCTCAGGCTAGCTAAGATCAATAACATGAGGGATATCTGTCATACTGGTGAAGATGTGGAGCAAAGGACACACTTCTCCATCACTGGTGGGAGGAAAAACTTGTACATCCAATATGGAAATCAATGGGGCTCTTCGTCAGAAATACGGGAATGGATCTTCCTCATGATCTAGCTGTACCACTTTGGGCATATATCCAAGGGATGCTTTTTCCTACCACAAGGACACCTGATCAACCATGTTCATTGCTGCTTTATTCTTAATAGCTAGAAATTGGAAATAACCTAGGTGTCCCTTAACAGAAGAATGGATAAAGAATATACAGTACTGATGAACCATCCTGACTCCATCTTAAGGATGGAAACCATTTTGCTGTAAGGTCAGAGCAAGTTCATTTCTGTTGGTTTTGAAATTCAAATGGATTGTGCTTTAATATGTATGTGGAATTTGACATGCTCCCTATCCTATGGGATAGTTTGGCTCACACTGTGAATATACACTGATAAGATTTTCTGCCAAATAATTTAAAAATGTTCATCTGAATTCTATGTAACCAAAATTCCTCTGGACATCTCCTGAGTGTTGAAAACTCCCTAGCCTTGCAGTTTTTTTGGACTATATAAATCCTATCCTTAGCTGCTATATTTTCAAACTTTGTTTTAGGGAGATAGCCTCGTCTTTCAGGAAAAAAAAAATTTACTTAATTTGACTGAAGCATATGGGGGATGGTCATTACTCTCATTCAATGGGAATAACAACAGTACATTTACACAACAGAGTATTACTCAACGGTTCAAAAAACGACTTCATGAAAATTTCAGGCCAGTGGCTGTGTACTAGATAGTTTTATGTCAACTTGACACAGCTGGAGTTATTACAGAGAAAGGAGCTTCAGTTGAGGAAATGCCTCCATGAGATCCAACTGTAAGGCATTTTCTCAATTAGTGATCAAGGGGGAAAGGCCCCTTGTTGGTGGGACCATCTCTGGGCTGGGAGTCTTGGGTTCTATAAGAGAGCAGGCTGAGCAAGCCATGGGAAGCAAGTCAGTAAAGAACATCCCTCCATGGCCTCTGCATCAGCTCCTGCTTCCTGACCTGCTTGAGTTCCAGTCCTGACCTCCTTTGGTGATGAACAGCAATGTGGAAATGTAAGCTGAATAAACCCTTTCCTCCCCAAGTGCTTCTTGGTCATGATGTTTGTGCAGGAATAGAAACCCTAAGACAGGCTGGAACTAGAGAAATCATTTTAAATGAGGAAATCCACACCCAGAAAGATAACTATGCTGTGTATTTGCTTAACATCTGTATCTCTCTCTCTCACACACACACACACTCTCTCTCTGGATTGTATCTGGGATGCAGGAAGGAATGGGAATGGGAGGCTCAGGCGTAATAGGAGAGTAGAAATAGGAGAGAATGAGAGTCAAAAAGAATTCAGTTGCATCTGAGAGGAGGTCAGGAAACCTAGAGCAGTGGAAAGTAACAGTAAACTGACTCTTAATGGTATTTTGCTATACTTATAGATCAGTGCCTTATTAAGCAATCATAAGGATGGATTCCTCAGCCTGGAGGTGGTGGCATTCACCCTTATTTCAGCACTCAGGAAAAAGGCAGTTGGATCTCTGGGCGTTCAAGGCCAGCAGAGCTACATGGAATAAGACTATGAAAAACAAGCAAGCAAACAAACAAACAAACAAGAGTGGCTTCCTCTGGCAGCATATGGGAACAAATTAAGAGACCCACTCCCAGACAATATGCAGAAATAAACAGACAGATGACAGACAGACAGACAGACAGACAGACAGACAGACAGACAGACAGAGATGGGAGTGGGCATGGCACCTTGATATACACTGAGTGGATCTTTGATTCCTGTGCCTGCTCTTGGGCTCTTTTATTTTTCTCTTGGCTAGTCATGTCTAATTTCAATATAATGTTTTTTTTTTGTTTCATCTTATTATATTTTACTGTGTTATGTTTTGTTGTTATCTCTTAGAAGCTTGTTCTTTTCTAATGAGAGATAGAAATGGAATGTATCCTGATGGAATCAGAAAGGGTGGGGGGGAACGATTTGTAGTTTGAAAGTTTGTGGCTGGGTTATTGTCCCAGTTCTCCTTCCATTGGAAGTCTTTCCTGAGTACAGGGAATGTCAGTTTCTGTTTCCACATCCTACGTTGCTGGGAGTGCTAGTTAGGGTCACCCTGATAAATTCCTGGGAGTGTCCATTGCCATTGGTTTCTAGCTCCTCCTGTTTCAGTCATCTGCCCCAGTATTCCCTTCATCTGTCCCCTCTACCTGATCCCTACTGTTTCAATCCCCACTTCCCCCATTCATTCTTCTCTCCCCCTCTACCCAAGATGTCTGCTCTCTTTCTCCTCCTCAGTGATGGTCAATCATCTATCTCCCCTTTAGCCTTTCTTATTACTTAGCTTCTTTGGGCTGTGGATTGCAGCATGATTATCTTTTAGTTTTTTAACTAATATCTACTTATAAGTGAGTACATACCATATTTTCTTTCCTGTTCTGAGTTACCTCACTTAGGATGATATTTTCTAGTACAATCCATTTGCCTAAATTGTCATGATGTTCTTGTTTTAATGCCTGAGTAATACTGCGCTGTGTAAATGTACTACATTTTCTTTACCCATTCTTTGGTCTAGGGGCATCTCAGTTGTTTCCAGTTTCTATTACGAATAAAGCTGCTATGGACATAGCTGATCAAGAATCCTTGGTTATGGTGGAGCATCTTTTGGGTGTATGTGCATGAGTGGAATAGATGGGTCTGTGGTAAGTCTATTCTCAATTTTCTGTGAAACTGCCAAACTGATTTCCAAAGTGATTTTACACGTTTTTACCCCCACCAGCAATAGAGGAGTGTTCTCTTCTCTACAGCCTAAACAGTATGAGCTGTGGTTTGAGGTTTTGAGCTTAGCCACCTGATAGGTGTAAGATGGAATCTCAGAGTCATTTCGATTTTTTTTTTTTTTCTTTTCGAGATAGGGTTTCTCTGTATAGCCCTGGCTGTCCTGGAACTCACTTTGCAGACCAGGCTGGCCTCAAACTCAGAAATCTGCCTGCCTCTGCCTTCCCAGTGCTGGGATTAAAGGCATGCGCCACCACGCCCGGCTGAGTCATTTTGATTTACATTACCCTGATGACTGAGGATGCTGAACATTTCTGTAAGTGCTTCTCACCCATTAGAGATTCCTCTCTAGAGAGTTCTCTGTTTAGCTCTGTATCTCATTTTGAAAATTGGGTTATTTGGTTTGTAAATGTCTAGCTTCTTGGGTCCTTTACTTAGTTTTGATATCAGCTCTCTGTTGGATGTGGAGTTGGTGAAAACTCTTTTCTCATTCTGTAGGCTGCTGTTTTGTTCTTTTGATGGTGTTCTTTGCTTTTCAGAAAATACTTTTTTTTTTTTTTTTTTTTTTTTTTTTTTTTTTTTTTTTTTTTTTTTTTTTTTTTTTTTTTTTTTTTTTTTTTTTTTTTTTTTTTTTAGTTTCATAGGTCCTATTTATTAATTGTTGATCTTGGTGCCTGGGTTGGTATTCTGGTATTCTTTTCAAGAATTTGTCTCCTGTGTCAATGTGTCCATGGTTATTTCCCCCTTTCTGTTCATCAGGTTCAGTGTATGTGGTTTTATGTTGAGATCTTTGAACCACTTGGACTTAATTTTTGTATAGCGTGATAGGCATGGATCTATTTACATTACTCTTCATTCAGGCATCCAGTTAGACTAGTACCATTTGTTAAAAGTGCTTTCTATTTTCCATTGTATAGTTTTGGTTTCTTTGTAAAAAATCCAGTGTTCATAGTTGTGTGAATTTACTTATGAGTCTTTGATTCAATTCCATTGTTTAAATGTCTGTTTCTATGCCAGTAACATGTGTTTTTTTCTTTTTTAATTGGTATGGTTCTGTAGTTGTGGTCAGGAATGGTGATACCTCCAAATATTTTTTTATTGTACATGATTCCTTTAGCTATCCTGGGTTTTTATTTTTCCATATGAAGGTTCATATTAATCTTTCAATGTCTGTAAATAATATGTGGGGATTTTGATGGGAATTACATTGAATCTGTAGATTGCTTTTGGCAGGGTAGCCACTTTTATTTTTTACTGTTAACCTACTGATCCATGTTCATGGGAGATCTCTCCATCTGCTGATATCTTCTTCAATTTCCTTCTTTAAATACCTGAAATTCTTTTCCTATAGGCCTTTCACTTGCTTGGTTAGAATCACACCAAGATTTATTATTATTATTACTATTATTTATTATTATTAATTACTTATTAGTGGCTACTCTGGATGGTTTTGTTTCCTTAATTTTTTTCTTAGCCAGGTTATCATTTGTATATTGAAGTGCTTCTGATTTTATTGAGTTAATTTTGTGTCTAGTCACTTTGCTGAAGCTGTTCATCAGCTGTAAGAGTTCCCTGGTAGACTTTTTAAGGGCCACTCATGTATATCATATTGTCTTTGAATAGTGATACTTTCACTTCTTTCTTTCCAATTTGTATCCCTCTGATCTCCTTTTGTTGTTTCTTGCTCTCTCTAAAATGTCAAGTACTCTGTGAATAGATATGGAGAGGGTGGACAGCTTTTTTTTGTCCCTGATTTTTGTGAAATTGCTGTAAGTTTCTCTCCATTTGATATTTCCTTGGCAATTGCCTTGCTGTATATCACCTGTCTTGTGTTTGTGTGTGCACCTTGCATCTCTCATCCCTCCAAGACTTTTATAAAAGGATGTTGAAATTTGTCAAAGGCCTTTTCAGCATTTAATGAGAAGAACCTGTTTTTTCTTTGTTTATAGATGGATTTTTGCTGACTTATTATATGTTGAGCCATCCCTGCATCTCTTGTATAAAGTCTGCTTCATCATGGTGGTTGATAATTTTGATATGTTCTTTAATTTGTTTTGTGAGTATTTTGGCATTAATATTCATAGGGATATTGGTTTGAAATTCTCTTTGTTGCATCTTTGTGTGGCTTAGGTATCAGGATGACTATGGCCTCAGAAAGTAAATTTGGCAGTGTTCCTTCTTTTTCAATTTTGTGGAATATTTTGCGGAGTTCTGCCCTAAAACCATATGGTGCTGCTGTATATTTGGAGAATTTTAATGAGTGCTTCCATTTCTTTAGGGGATATAAGCCTATTTAAATTGTTTACCTGATCTTGATTTAACTTTGGTAAGTGCTATCTATCAAAAATTCTCCCATTTCATTTAGAATATCCAATTTTATGGAGTACAGAAATTTGAAATAAAACCTAATGATTCTTTGGATTTCCTCAGTGTATGTTGTTATGTTTTGTCCCACCTCCTTTTCTAATTTTGTTAATTTCCATACTGTCTCTTTGCCTTTGAGATAGCTTGACTAAGGGTTTGTCTATCTTGTTGATTTTCTCAAAGAACCAGATCTTGTTTTTGTTGATTCTTTGTATTGTTCTCTGTGTTTCCAATGATTGATTTCAGCCATAAGTTGAATATTTACTGCTGGCTTCTCCTCTTGGGTGTGTTTGTTTCCTTTTTTCCCCTACAGTTTTCACATGTGTTGTTAACTCACTAGTATGAAATCTCACTAATTTATTTATTTATTTATTTTTTTTGTTTTTCGAGACAGGGTTTCTCTGTATAGCCCTGGCTGTCCTGGAACTCACTTTGTAGACCAGGCTGGCCTCGAACTCAGAAATTCGCCTGCCTCTGCCTCCCGAGTGCTGGGATTAAAGGCGTGCGCCACCACGCCCGGCCCGAAATCTCACTAATTTATTGATGGTACTTAATACTATAAATTTACCTTCTAGTACTACTTTTATTGTGTCCCATAAGTTTGAGTATGTTGTGCATTCATTTAAATTGAATTCTATAATGTCTTTGATTTCTTTTTGTATTTCTTCCTTGAGTAGGAAGTTGTTCAGTTTCCATGGGTTTGTAAGCTTTCTTTTTTTTTTTTTTAATGGTTTTTGAGACAGGGTTTCTCTGTATAGCCCTGGCTGTCCTGGAACTCACTCTGTAGACCAGGCTGGCCTCGAACTCAGAAATCCGCCTGCCTCTGCCTCCCGAGTGCTGGGATTAAAGGCGTGCGCCACCACACCCGGCCACTAAGCTTTCTATTGTTTCTGTTGTTGCTGAAATCCAGCTTTAATCCATCATGATCTGTTAAGATGCAAGGTACTACTTCAATTTTCTTTTATCTTTAGAGACTTGCTTTGTGTCTACATATATGCTCAGTTTTAGAGAAAAGTTCTGTGAGGTGTTGAGAAGATATATTCTTTTGTGTTTGGGTGAAATGTTCTGTAGATATCTTTTAGGTACATTAGATTCATATCATCTGTTACTTTTATCATTTTTATGTTTAGTTTCTGTGTGAATGACCTGTCCATTGGCGAGAGTTAGGTGTTGAAGTTTCTCAATACTAAAATGTGGAGCTCAATGTCTGATTTAAGTTTTAATAATTTTTCTTTAATGAACATGGGTGCCCTTGCATTTAGGACATCAACATTCAGCACTGAGATGTCATCTTGGTGGATTTTTCCTTTGAGGAATATGAAGTGTCTTTCTCCATCTCTTTAGATTTCTTTTGGTTGAAAGTCTATTTTATTACATGTTAGCATGGCTATTCCATCGTGCTTCTTGGGACAGCTTGCTCCTAAAATCTTTTTCCATTCTTTTATTCTGAGGTAATATGTATTTTGCTGTTTAGGTATTTTTCTTGTATGCAGCAGAATGGTGGATCCTGTTTTTTTTTTTTTTCCCGAGACAGGGTTTCTCTGTATAGCCCTGGATGTCCTGGAACTCACTCTGTAGACCAGGCTGGCCTTGAACTCAGAAATCCGCCTGCCTCTGCCTCCCAAGTGCTGGGATTAAAGGCGTGTGCCACCACCGCCAAGAGAATCCTATTTTTGTATCCATTCTGTTAGTCTGTGTCTTTTTATTGGAGAATCAGGTTCATTGATGTTGAAAGATATTAATAACCATTGATTATCAATTCCTGTTATTTTGATGATATTAATGTGTGTGTGAGAGTTTGCATTTTCCCTTTGCTTGGTTTCCTTGGTGTTGACTTATATATTTCCTGTGTTTTCTTGTGTGTCTTACCCTACTTGAGTTAAAGGTTTTTTTTTTTTTTTTAAAGATTGATTTTATTTATTATATGTAAGTACACTGTAGCTGTCTTCAGACACTCCAGAAGAGGGTGCCAGATCTCATTACGGATGGTTGTGAGCCACCATGTGGTTGCTGGGATTTGAACTTATCACCTTTGGAAGAGCAGTCGGGTGCTCTTACCCGCTGAGCCATCTCACCAGCCCCGGTTTTTTTTTTTTTTTTTTTTTTTTTTTTTTTTTGAGACAGGGTTTCTCTGTATAGCCCTGGCTGTCCTGGAACTCACTTTGTAGACCAGGCTGGCCTCGAACTCAGAAATCCGCCTGCCTCTGCTTCCCGAGTGTTGGGATTAAAGGCGTGCGCCATCACCGCCCAGCAGAGTTAAAATTTTTATTCTTATATTTTCCATAGGACTGGGTTTTTGGACAGATACGGTTTAAATTTGTTTGATTTTTTTTTTTTTTTATGGTATATCCTGTTTTTTTCACTCTATAGTGGTTAAAAGTCTGGGCTTTTAGATGTGATCTCTTAGTGTCTGCAAGATATCTGCTCAGCTAAAATGAAAGGATGGACCATCCAGAGAGTGCCCCACCAGGGTGGTCCATCACACAATCAGCCAACAAATGCAGACACTACTGCATACACCAGCAGGATATTGCTGAAAGGACCCTGATATAGCTGTCTCCTGTGAGGCTTTGACAGTCCCTGACAAATACAGAAGTGGATGCTCACAATCATCTATAGGGCAGAACACAGGGTCCCCAATGTAGGAGCTAGAGAGAGTACCCAAGAGCTGTAGGGGTCTGCAACCCTATGGATGGAACAACAATATGAACTAATCAGAACCCCC